>CM067474.1:22796790-22914800 GCA_034552555.1 Semaprochilodus insignis | reverse complement strand
AGAGAGAGAGAGAGAGAGAGAGAGAAGGAATGAGTGACAGAAAGAGGAGGACAGGGAGAGCCATCAAGAGAGAGGAAAGAGAGGTTCAGAGAAATAATTCCGTTTTTACAGCAGGAGACGACAGAAGAAAGAAAGAGCTGATGAGAGAGAGAAGGCAACAGAGAAAGAGAGAGAGAGAGAGAGAGAGAGAGAGAGAGAGAGAGTTAGAGAAAAGAAACAGAGAGCAGCCGAGCTGTCATCCTGCCAGGTCACAGTAGGCTCAGTCATGCATACAGCCGCACACACTTGGGGAGGTGGGGAGACAAAGGACATGAAGGAAAGAGCCGAAAGAGTGCTTTCGGGCTCTCCCTGTCATCCACAGTGAAGGGTAATGGTACTGTGGTCCTCTCCTCCAGGGTGTACAGTCCACTCTGTAGGTGATGTTGGTATAAACCTCACGAAATGATCAGTTTTAATAAATCTTCAGAAGCCTTTAAGGTGCAGGTCATTTTACGGGACTGTGTCCCAAACCGTCACTAGCAATGCCAGCCAGTACCACACCATACCATGCAGACAGGCTGGTGACGTCTGGACACACAAATGCGAACGGATCACTTCAAATAAGAGTGAGGACAGTCTTAAAACATCTGATTTGCCTGGCAGGCTGACCATGGCCTAATAAGCAGCATCATCTATCACCTCACCATCATCTCCTTCCATGTGAGGAACCAATACTCGGAATGTTTGACTACACCATCCATTAACTACACAAGCTTTGTGAACCGAGATGAAGACACAGGACGTGTGTGTTTGGTGCTCACATTCTAAATAGTTTCTTATGTTTTATTTTTCCTTTGAGATCCGTGAGATTGCACCACTGCACTTTTTTTTTTTTACTTGACCGTTTCCAACCTTTCTATAGCACATATACTCTTTAAACAGACTGCTTTTATTACTCTGCTTTTAATATATGTAAATGAGCTCTGCTCTGACTGGCTGCCCTGTACTGTAGCCCATTCAAAAAGAACTCAGAGCTGAAACACTCCTTAGGACTTCGGTAGGATTGGGCGGGGCTGAACTGCTGTAGGCTGACCACGTGGATATATGTAAATGAGTTGGTTCTAGTGACATCACAGAAGCAATGAATTCAAAACCGGCTGCCCAGGCATCATGGCTTACATATATATGGACTGTATGGACTGAGAAGGGAGCGAATGGTATGGTTTAAAACATTAACGGTGTCTACACTGTCCATACCGTTTTTCCAAGATATGGAAAACATAATGCTCTTTCTGTTCCAACACTGAACATACCGTCGCTCTCCAAAAAGGCAACTTTACAGCAGACGTATGGAGCCTTAAAATAAACCCGAATTTTGTATATTTGAATTATAGTTATGGGACATTTCATACACTTGAAATATTTAATAGCGTAATTCATACATTTGAATTTTAACAATGCTTTTTTGCGTTTTGATCTTGATCTTAATTTTCAGATTTTTAAAAAAATGAGATCCATGAATTCAAGTTTCTCTGATTCGAAACTTGAATTTAAACCACAGGGTAAAACAAGTTGTAACTTTGAAAACGAATTTTTTTTCAACAGCAAAATTCATCACCTCACAAACTGAAAACACACTAAAAAAGTATTGTTCAAATTCAATTCAATATCAATTACACCAATACATATTTCAAGTGTATGAAATGTCCCATAAATATAATTATAAAAATAAAATAATAATAATATACAAAATTCAAATTCAAATACTTAGGTCAGCTTTTAAGCTTCAGAGAGAGAGGACTAACACCAGACATTTCATTCCAAGCAACTTCGGGTCATTTCTGTTAGTCCATTGATGTTCAAATGATGCATAAAAGTACAAATCGACAAAAATGGAGATAAAATGGCAACTTTACAGGAGAGAGCAAAAACCTAACTTAATCTGAATGTACGTCAACATTCGTCACGAAATTTTCACACAGTGTAAACAGCAGCTGCTGTGTTCAAATGATGCATAAAAGTAAAAATCCACAAAAACAGAGATCCATGTTTTTCTTTGGACAGTGATAATACACTCACTACACACTTACAATAAGTAATCCACAGACCAAGCTATTAGGGAGCTTTGAGTAAACTCTTCGTGTCTGCAAGTTAGTTTTGGACACTAGCATGAGGCAGTGTTCCTAACGAACCCGTTAAAAGTGCATTATCAGTGTTTTCTTAAGTCATGCTGAAATGAGGCAGAGGAAGGAGACTGACTGTGCTGCAGCTCAGCCATGTACACCCAGGGGAGCTAGAGGGAATTGCTCTCCCTTTATTTTTAGCAATGAGCTCAGACTTTGTACTGCCTTAATCTGATGACACCAGCCGCCCCATCATGATGGGGGAGAATGAGAGGCCGAGACCGAAAAACGGAAAGGAGCGGAATTACCCAGCATTCCCTCTGCGCTGCAGCATAACATCTATCTGCTTCCAGTGCTTGAGTGGTGAGCCGGGACATCCTGGAATTAAAAGCCCTTAAAAGCCTGAGTAGTCACTTTGGGTCATGCTCAACCTGCAACCGTTCCTTTGTGATGGACCGGGGCTCGTCGTAAAGGTTCGAGCGCAGAGAAAAAGAGAGATAGTCTGACATCAGGGAAGAACACTGCAGGTATTACAGACGGGATGACATCATGTGCTTTCAAACGGGTAAGCTGGAGTACAGTTTTAGTTACGCACTTTGAACCAACACCAACTCTGTCAGTCAGGCCAATGTCATTTCAGTATGGTATCCATCACCGTGCAGTGTTTACTGAGACATCCAGATTTGCCTGGCAGGTCCCATGTTAAGGTTTTATGCAGCGTAGCTGAGTGAAAGCTACAAGTTGCCATCGCTGACAGCAAACTAGAACAAATAACGACAGAGAATCTGAAAGTTGGGCTGTGTTACAGGGCTCAGCAGGGGGCTGGATCATTGTACAGTACATCTGGGACATTGAATTGGTTATGTGCACCAGAGAGCTCTTTGATCAGAGCTGAGCAAAAGGCTTAGAGTCAGATTAGATGTGAAATAAGGACCATAAGAGAGGAGGAAAAAACCAAGCAGTAAAGAAAAAAAAAAAAGGAAGGCTATGGACATAATGGCAGCTGTGAGCTGAGGATTCAACTACAGGCCAATTAGTCAAGAAGGTTCCTGGAATCAGGATTGTGTTGCTTAGATGGAAACTCCTAAAAAGCACGTGTGGAATTCGTGACTGAGAAGGTGCATAAAAACAGGAAGAAGAATGAAGAGGGGGAAATATAGCGATATTAAACTGGAGTAAGCTGAATATACAGGCCATAATAAGCAAGACAGTAATAAGCATTACTAAATAGTTCAGTAATGTAGCAATTAATTAATCATTAACTAACAAGAGAAATAAGGATTTTTTTTTAGATTGTATTAAGTAGCTAATAATCCTTACTAAATGCTTAAGTGATGTCTCAATTAATCATTTAATAATCATAGCAATGATAACTGTTGGACACCACAAGTGGGACAGTAAGAGGTCAGCACTAATGAAGAATTTACTGAAGTCATATTTTATTTTTATTTTTTTATTTTAAATAAAATCTTAATTGAAGTCATAAAGTCTTAAATATGTACCTTAACACAGGGTTTCCCAACCCGTGGCCCGCAGACCACCCCTGGACCATGAAGCACATATACATATCTGTCATATATTCATAGTAGTGCTATATTAAGTACATATATACATATATATTTACTGAGGAAAAGCACACACCCACACACATCCACTGGCTAGCTGATGGAGAAGGTTCTTGGGGTTCTTTCACAGATCCCTTGTTTGAATTTGGACAGATCGTAATATTTCTTTAGCCAAATGTCTTGGAGAAATTGTACTTATAAAAGTTGGTTTTAGTTTTCTGCTGGGCCAGAAAATGTTGAGAACCCCTGCCTTAGTACACTTAATAAAAGTGCATAGAGGCCATCAAGTGCATATCAAATATATATTGGTTATGTAATATTTATTAAACACTACTGTGTACTTATAAAGCAGTTCTTAAGAGACATGTACAGGCACCTTTATAGTAAGAGTTACAAAGAACATAACATAATTATTAATAATGCTTAAGTAATACACTTAAGAATCATATATAAAATTAGAATTAAAATTATCATTATTATTATTACTACTACCTATACTACTACTTTATAAGATTGGGAAACTGGGCAATAATTAGTTGGAACAGTGAAACACAAACATGCAAGTCAAGAACACTCCAGGAGCCAATTAGGAAACATGCATTACTCAATGATTAATTTAATTACTTAAGCGTTTAGTAAGGATTACAAACTACTTAATAAAGTTAGTTCCTATCTTTATCATTAGTTGATGATCAATTGCAACATTTTTTAACTATTTAGTAATGCTTATAAGTCTCTTAGTACCGTTAATAGATGTAGCCTTATTGTAAAGCGTTACCGTGATTTCAGACGAGCATCATTAAGCGTCAATACAATCCTGACATGTCTAGTCTTCATCAGGGGATTTTAGAACATCATAAAATGGAATGTTGCTCCACACTATTAAGATAACTCTCCTGAACAAGACGATACACTCCTTTGTGATTTGGCTACAACCAGCGTGCCAAATACCCCACTGGTTCACTGGCTCACTCATTTACCATAGTGGCCAACTTCAATGGCAACAACGTTTGGCCAAAAAACTCTTTTTCGGGTTGTGCTTTTTTCGTAGTGGGTTAGTCCATTTTCACATATTAATCTGCATATCTAATTTTTTGTCTTCAGTTTTAGGAATGAGTAACAATTCACAACTCTTCCATCCATCAATCTCTTGGCAAACTGGGTAAGTTTTAAGATTTACAAACATGCTACAACATATTGTGAAGCTTTTCAGAGGTATCCCGGACATAGTTATAGTAGTTATGAAGGACCGTATGGGTAAACCGATTTGTTACAGCGCCACCCTGAGGCGGTACGGTGCTGGAGGTCTAGTTAGTTAAGAATATCAACGACAGAACCTTGCTGTTTGCGGTTGAAGCAGATAAGAGTTTGAGCATCTATTGTCTCCTAATAGACAGCATAACATCATAACAAGTGTACTTCCAGGTTCCCCCCTTCAGAATGCTGGAGCCCAAGAGATTAATTAGGTGGTCCTGGACCCTGTATGACCCCCTATATTTCACCCTTTGTCTACATCTACATTCTGGGAAAAAGCAAGAGTGAAAGGCAAACTACATAGAAAACAAATTGCAAAGAGCTTGTGCACTCGCTTCTCAGCAGTGCAGCACTCTGGCAGCTCTTATGAAGTATATCAATGGTAAGTGGAAAGGTTAATACAGTCAAGTGTGTGCTTCTGTGCCTCAGTCACAGGCCTCTGACGTGGGACTATGTCTACAACTGTGTTAGATGCTGCATCACAACCACGCTTTGTTAGGTTAACTGAATTCCACTGAGGAGGGTGACGGAGAACCTCTGCAGAGAAGCATGTGACTAAGGTCTGTGAACTGGACAATGAGTCATCCAGCCCTTGGAGTTACACTGGAGGTTTGCTTGGGACTCAGCTAGGTCGCCTCCGCATCCTGACCCAAACCTATCATTAGGTGCAGTCATGGGGGTTCTATCAGAGCTTCAAATCCCTCCCAGAACTCAGGGGATTTGCGAGGGAAGGTGAAAGTGATCTTTAGGTAGAAACTTTTGGTTTCCAGCAGATGATGTTCGGCTGCTGCTTTTTTATTTTCATTATTTCCAAATGGAGATAACACTGACCGGTCATTCCCTATTGTTAGCTATTTTGTTTCAAAGGTATAAAATGTACTAAACGTAGTCAAGGACATAGCAGGCATCTTTGACAGTTTTGACTTTTTTGTAATCGCTGAAACTGTGCAATTCAGTGGTAAACTGAGCACGAAATGAAATGAAATGAAAAATGAAGTGCTATGAGTCATCCTACACTCGCCACAAAGAGGTGTTTGAGCTCATAATGGGATCAGGTGGTTGCTCAGTTTGACCGATGGGCAGCCAGAACTATGCAAGATGAGGCCTTATGGAAAACCCAAATACTCCTTGCCACTGCCTTGCCAAGTGTTGATGCAGTCTCCTGAAGTCGGGTAATTAAGGAACAGCTGCTGATGAAGCCTTGAACTTCTGGTGCCAAGGAAGAACAATACAATCTCATTTTAGGCCACAATGCATGAAATCCCAGTGAACAGAGAGAGAGACAGTGGGAGAGAGGACGGCACGGGAGTGCACTCGCTAGCGGGAAATGAAAACATTCATTATTTGCACCACCAAAGCCTTTCAGTGACACAGCTGCCCCATGATAAGTGGTCAGCCGCTTCAAACGTCAGCTCTTCCAACAGGGCTCTCCTTAGAACCTGAAAGAGATAAGTGGCTAATTCCTCACAGAACGATTCCCGCCTTCATGCTTCATGCTTGTCTGATGCCCCTCTTTCAAGCCTATCTACACAGAGGATAGGAGGCGGATCCAGGTCCCCATGCAGACCACCACTGGGGGTAACTGAGTGTGAGAAATGGCTTAGAGGTGTGATCGCTGAAAAGAAGGGGGGGGTTGGGGGGGACACAGCGCAAATTGGGAGTCATCTTTGATATTCAACGAACAACCATTTTGACAAACCAAATGAATTCGGCTCTCCGACCTTGATGTAGAGGAGCTGGGGACAGAGTGACTATAGTGAAGCCTTAACAGAAGGCAACAAGAGTTGGCAAAATATCAGAAATTGCCTGAAACACATTCCTTAATAACCCAGGGGCTCTTTGAAGTTCCCTGGGAGCTAAAATATGGGCGGCATACTGCCGTACAAAAGCGCTGCCTGTCTGAAATGGAGCTTAATGGCACATTATCTTTCAGTGGCATGCCGTAGATTTAACGTGTTTTCCCAAAATGACTCCAGTGTTTGCTGAGTGTAGGAGTGGGGGGAAAAAAAGAATATGAAAGGGAAGATGTAAAATGAAGACTCAGGTGGGGGAGACAGTTGCCATTCACAACCCCCCCACCAAACTCCTCTCCAAACGAATGCAGGAGATAGCCTTCGCAAAGGATTGAGAATGACAGAAAACATCCTCCACCCTCCCCAGCAAAACCCAACAAGAGCTGCGTTAGGCTGCCACAGCAGGATGCTGCATTCCTCCCCAGAGGGCTAGCGCGCCATCAGAATTGTTCCCGGGAACGCAAAGCCCACACAGCTACTGGAAATGGAGGGATTAGTGTGGGCAAAAAAAGCACACTGAAAAAAGTTTGTTTCTCTAAACTGCTGGCGGGATTATTTGTTATACGTAGGACATACGCTTTTTTCCGGACTTGCTAAGCACAAAAACCGGTAGGTGGTGGACGGCCTCCCTACTCTAGACTGTCAAGCTACATGTCCCATTCAAGACTGTGGGAGAAACTCTTCTCATTTTTTTTTTTTTTGCTCGTTCGTGTTTGCATGCCTGCAAGTACACTTAAATCTGATGTTTCAAGCGCTGCCAATGTTTGTATGTTGCTGCTTGCCAAAAGAGTCCTTTATCCATTGACACCCAGCCTGCGGAGGCAGAGTGAGAGCCGGCTGTTTGGGTTTGCTCACAGATTGGCTGTGTTCTGTTTTCATGACTCCCTGCTCCGGTTTTAACATAGACATGTGGAGGGGAGATGATTACACCCTTTAGGTGGTCTGTCCAATCAAACGGCACCACACGTTCACAAGGCCATCATGTGATGCAGGATGCCAAATCAGAAAACATCAGGCCGGATGATGCTCAACAACGCTGCACACAAGGTAGCGGGAAAGAAAGCTAAATTCTGGCAAAATCTGCCACACCCCACCATAACCCCCTTGCACAGTCAACCTAGCAGACAGAGACAACAAAATCTAGCATGGAAAGAGGCTAATACAGGTCTCTGTTCTGCACTAGGACCGTTTGCGTGCTTGGATGTGTGCATGTGGTTGTGATAAAGGGCTTTTGCTAGGCTAGCAAGAGCCTGAATAGGTCCTTACTAAATTGGGTGTGATATTTGTGCAGGATGAGCCTAATCCAGGCCGACAGCTGCAGCTCCCTGTGCTCTGCAGACAGAGGGAATTATGCTAAAGTGCTAGACTGGCTTGGGCCTTCCAAATCCAGACTAGGCATGAAAAAGCAGCTGGGCCCTCCACCAGGACCGAACATGAAGGCTGAAGAGCTGCAGACAAGAGATGCCAAAACCAGGCACAGAAATGGCAATGACTTAATTGAACCTGCGAGGGACGTGAGCTTAGAAACATGGAACAAAAGGCCATTGTAAGCGAACAGGCTTCTTGCTGTTATGCTGGAGAGAAAGTGTATTCGGGAGGATGATTCTGACATTTCGAATAGTGTCGATTCTGGAACGTAGCCTTCCGTCAGAGTGTGTTTATCTAAAGTCCATCTGCTGGACCACCAAAAAAAACCCATTCTCTTAACCTTTGAAAATCCCCCTGGGGGTAAAAATGCACAGACGATAAACATTAGTGGCATATCAGCTCAATTCAGACAAGCAGTCGCTCCTTAGGCAAAAACGTTACTCTAATGAGGCTAGAAGAGCCGCATCTATAGAGAAGCCCTGGGACTCTGATAGCCTTACCTTTCAGCAGCAAGATTATGAGTTCTACCTAAGCTGATGAGCTCCAGAGCTTTTCCACAATTTCATGGGGAAAGATGGTACAATCCATGGAGGCCGCTAATGCAAATCTGTGAACCGCACACATATTGGCAGTCTTGAGGCCATTGGTCTGTGCCTGTTTTCTTCCTTTTAATGAGGGACTTGAGTATTGCGGGATCTCCCTCTTGTGGAGAATCATCAGCCTGCTAACTGCTGATTGAGCCTGTAAGTTTACAAGCCAATTCCGTGAGATCCTTCACATCCACCAACAATAAAAAGTCTACTACTCCACGTCCAAAGCCAGCCAACTGTTGTGACTGCTATTAGCAACAACAATGGTATACAGTTCCCCTCGTCTCCACATAGCACAAACGCTCAGCAGATTTTCTTTCGCTCATCCCCGATTCCACATGTCCTCTATCACACAAATTAAACATAGCGAGCCAACGTAGCATTATGGTGAAAGGCTGCACAGATTTGCATAGCCGGCCCTCACTAACAATGCTCAGTGTGACGGTTGATGTTGCGTCCCGCTGGCTAGCTCTGGCTCCTCCTTATTCTGCTCCCCCTGGCAGAACTCCATCCGTCTGTCAGGCAGAAGTGAAGGATTGATGAAGCAGTGCAGAGGGAGCTGAGAAGCCCAGGGCAGCCGCAAGCCAGCAGAATAAAAGCAAGAGAGGTCCGGTAGAGGTCCTAGTGCCCCTCATCCCTCAAAACCCCAGCCAGCTTTATTCTGGCTGGTGAGGCTGCAGGCTGGCACCCAGAGGGTTTCTGCCAGTAGCAGACGAAAGAGAAAAATATCAGGCTTGCTTGAGGGATGCAGATGCTGATGCTGTGGAAGAATCTGTGTAAACAAGCTACATTATAGCAATGTCCCAATGCAATCCGAAAAGTCCTGATACAGTCTATCCGAGGAGATTATGTATAAGATAATCCACTTGCACAAAAAAGGCTGAAGTCAAAGGAAAAAGCAGGGCTTCGAAAGTCATTAGCGATGTAGAGAAAACAGGGACTCCTAACAATCCAGAAAGACCTGGTAGGCCATCAAGCTCCACTCTTGCTTCAGCTCTGAAAAGTGGGTCTGAAAGGATATCAGGCAGTCGATACTGAGAAAAGAAAAAAAAAGGAAAACCAAGAAGCTGCTGATGTTCTTAGAAGAACGGATTGTCCATCCAAGAGTCCAGACCTCAACATCACGGAATGTGTTTGAGATCACTTAGATCATAATAACACCAACTGAGATTAACTTACACTGCTGAGCTGTTTTAGTGACTGTCATGTTGCCCTGTTTCTGTCCTTGTCCATCTTGTCCTCATGGGTCTCTGGTTGTTCTGGTTCCTAGCTCCTTCCTGCAACGCCCCTCGCCTGTTTCTAGTTTGTGGCCCCTTCTCTTCCCGGGTACACTTATATACCTCTGTTTGCCCCCAGTTTTTGTCTGGCCTTGTGATTGTTTAATCATGGAACCTGCTGCACTCACTCTGCCTGACCAGTCTCTGCCTGCACACTGCAGCCTTGCAATGTCACCCTGAACTTGAATAAACAGACATCACCTCTGCATCCACCTCTCTCACCTCCTCCATCATCACAAATATATGGAGTGTGCCCCTTGCAGCTTAGTCAGACATTTGCTAGCTGGATAGGTGTTTGTTTTTTAAATGCAGGATTCGGAAATTAGTTTTTATTTGTTTATCTATTTACATATGTATTTACATATTTTTGGCAAAATGTAGCCTATCTATAAAGGCATGAAAGTCTTTGTTCAAATGAAGCTAAAACAGCCCAACCTAAACATTTCCTCTCTATAAAAACTGGACTATTCACAGGCCTCACCACAATACATTTTGTCAGCACATTCTTGTAGTCCATGAAGTACTGGTTAACCCACTGTGCTATTCTCCCTTAGCTAGCGGGCTTGGTAGACGAAGTAAAGCCACACTGTGAGCGCCACAGTGCTCCCCAAGGAAAGTAGCTAGCAGTCCCATTTGGAGCACGATAGACTGTGTGTAAAGAGAACAACTCCACTGGACTAGAAAATGGAGGGATGTGGATTTTCTGAACAACTTTCTCCACCATCACCCCCCTGTGGCGATGCATTGAATACTTGCTGTTAATTATTATTAATTAATTATAATTAGTCCCAAAAATTGTATTCAGGACAACACTAGAAAATACAGATATTTCATTTAGGACTTGATACTGGCATATAGATATGCACAATGATTTTGGATTCAGATCCGCACAGATCCGCAAATTCCCCTATTGTTGCATCTCTTTCAGCAGATATTCTGATGACTGGGAATTGGAATTAAGGCCAAAAAAAACCCTCCATCAGGACATCCCTGATACACAGCAAAATATCTAGTGATCCATCTCTGCTCTCCCAGCTCCCCCGCATTCCAGCTGGAGCACATTTCAGTCATTTAATCTGGGTTGGATGAGCACTTATCAGTGGTTTTGGCTAATGCAACTCAACAAGCTGAGATATTTGCTCCGAATTGTGTTTCTGTGAAATGGCAGGGCTGTGAGCTCAGAGCGGCAGGGTCGTGCAACACAACGACCATCTACGAATGGAAATGGCCAATGCTTTTATCGGCGCCACAGAGCCATTAGCATACCAATTATTACAGAAGGTACACTGTGGAGCATCAACAACATCACACATATCAACGCAGACACACACACACATACATGTATACTGCATATATGCAGAGGTGAGTACACAAACAGCACACACACACACACCTACACAAAACATATATTCACTCTTCCACATGTGTGTAAACACTACCCACACACACACACGCACACTCACTCAGACCCACACACTCGCTCAGCACACTACCACTGCAGCATCTCAGACCTGCCTGGAATATATAAGATGAAGCAGCCCACCTAGAGTCCTGGCACAGAGGCAAACACAGTGAGAGAGAGAGAGAGAGAGAGAGAGAGAGAGAGAGAGAGAGAGAGGCTACTACTGTTCAGCCCACTTATTCAGCATACAAACTACCTTCATTTACAGTACTGTGCAAAACTCAGAGAGCACGCTTCATAATTTTATTTCCGATCAAAACACTTATTAAGTGAAAGTTATTATTTTATTTCTGAGGGGATAAGATTCACTTATCGTCAAAACAAGAGCTGCACAGCAGAATAGAGAAAAGTTGCACACAGAACGAATGAACCGACAAGAATGAAATGTGGTGGGCAGCTTTGACATTGTGAGACATGCAAATGGTTCAAGTTTCATGCTCGGCCACGCATGTGACGTAAGCAAGGACGGGCCTTATCACTGTACCTGACTGACCCAACAGCCACGATTCCGGAAATTCAGTGAGCAGTGTTAGTGCCAGCACCTTTGGCAGACGGCTGCACAACACAGGACTACATGCACGCAGACCGTTAGGATGACTGCCCTTACAACAAATCCGTGTGTGGAGGCACCGTAGTCAGTGCCAAGATGACTGGTTTGTTGTCACGTGTCACATGTCAAGAAAGCCTGGTGTCACTCCACCTCCACCACACAATCAGCAGGAACTGTGTGAGAATATTCAAGCTACATGGGATGGATTATCACAGACGTTAGGAACCTCTACAGCTCCATGCAGAGACGTCTGGAATATTGCATTAGCAAACATGGTGACCCGACACCATACTGAGAGACACTACTTCTGTATGTGTAGCTCAATAAATATTACCCATATCAGTCTAAATTTATCATTTATTGTTCTGGTAACCTTTATCTTCCTTCCAAAAAGTATTGCAAGCCGCCACAAGACCTGGTAGATCACCAAATGTGTCCCCATCAGACAAACAGTACTCAAAGCTTTCAACTTTTAGAGAGAGGAGAAAACCAAGGGTGAAGCCAAGGCATGGTACAGGTACCGTCTCCTCCACCCTTCTGGTCAACCCACTTTAACTAAGAGAGACAGTCAGCTGTCATCAGTAAAAGAAAAGTTCTGTTACTTTGTGGGAATGATTTCTCAGTACAAATCTGCCATCACAGCAGTTACCAATCAGTTCTAATCTGACAGTGCACTAATCAGCATCTCTCACAGGCGAGTGAACGCTGCTCAAAACCTTAATCTTAATCTTGTTCATTCATCTTAAGAAAGCAGTGGCTTTCTACATTCTAAACAAATCTCTGTAGTGTAGTACAGTATTTCTGTTACACATGGTGCTGTGTATGAATTAATATAACATTTTAACAAAGTTCAGAAAAAAACCCCACAAAAAACCCCCAGACAATCAATGAGGTAAAACAGTTAATAATGCTATTATTATGTTAATATTCCAAGAACTGTGGCAGTAATTATATGCCTAGTGCCGCTCTCTGAGCTACAACACGTTCTGGTGAAGCTATATGATGGTAAAACGAGGTGATAATCACACTACTTTTCCCTGGATCTTCACCACCCCAGTAAAATCACTGGGTCCAACTTGGCCACCAATTGAAAAGGTTCTGACTACACCTCATGAGAAGATAACTCGACACTTGGGGTCAAAAAGAATAGGTAGCTGTCATAAAGCTCTCACTGAGAAAATGAAATATGACAGAAAGAACAATTGGAACACTGGTGTTCATAGAACAATGGACTGTCCACCCTAGAGTCCAGACCTCAACACCCCTGAGTGTGTTTGGGATTATTTGGATAGTGGGAAGCAGAACTCTAGAGGATAAATATCCATGCAGAGGCGTCCTGAAAAAGAATCGAAGCTGTAATGAAGGCAGAGGGTGTAATATCTGCAAAATGTTTTCTGTTTTGCATTCCCTGATGCTGAAAAATAACTTGTAAATAAAGGGAAACCCATCATGCTTTTCCAGTTTTCCCTTTCCTTTAGTGAGTAATGGAACTTTCTAAGGACGTAAGCAGTCTGCAAAGTTATAAAGCCCACACCAAGTACATGCCAGAGAGAAAAAACTCTCACCCACAGAAACCACTTTTTGCAGCTGCCTGAAACGCCTCACTGGAATTCCAGCCCACTAGCTTGACTCCGCCCTTACACAATGCGCCCTTACCACTCTGAAACGTCCTGCTTCAGTGTTGTGAAGGTGAATCAGATCTACCAACTTGTTCTACCTAACTTTCAGGATCGGATTCTTAAACTGACACCATTGTAGGTATAACCACGGTAGTGTGGGGGCAAAACAACTGCACTCTGGCAGTTGACCAACATGGTGGATAAGTTGACCAATCCAAACACACTGGGCTCATCGGGAGGCAGGGCTCAAAGACACAGAAGCTCTAACACAGTGCTCGAGACAGAAATTGTTGCACCCAGAACGAATCAACCGACAGGAATGAAACTTGGTGGGTAGGTTTGACATTGTGAGACATACGAACGATTCAAGTTTCATACTCGACTGCACATGTGACATAAGCAAGGAAGGGCCTTATTGCTGCACCTGACCGACCAAACAGTCACGATTGCGGACGTTAGGTGAGCAGTGATGCCCTCCTTCAGTCACCCTGTTAGTGCCAGCACCTTTCGCAGACGGCTGCATGAGGCAGGACTACATGGCCGTTAGGATCACGTCAACGTCACCAAAGAATGCTATGGTGTCGTGCCAGTCTGTCATTGAGTGACCCAATGACAGAGAGTCATGTTCAGTGGCGCGTCCCACTTTTGTCTTGGTAGTGATGACCAACAAATCTGTGTGTGGAGGCACCGTGGTCAGCACCAAGATGAATGGTTTTTTTTTTTTGTCATGTGTCACGCATCCAGGCATGTTGCGTTAGCAAACGAGGAGGCCCGACAGCATACTGAGAGACACTACTTCTGTATGTGTAGCTCAATAAATATTGCCCATATCATTTATTCTGGCAACCTTTATCTTCCTTCCCAATAGCACTGCAATCAGACACTTCCTTCTGGGTGCAACTATTCTTTTACACTTTTGATGATGAGTGTACACCATAAAAATACGACCACTGTAAACAGGCCCCCTTTAATAACCAAAAAATCTAAGCAGAACATTAAATAAACATCTCAACACTTCCAGCCCTAGTTCAGTCAGCAGACAGTCGCTTCCCCCTTGAGAGCTGGAGCCTCTCTGAATTAAATGAAGATAGCAGCAACACCTTCGTCCCGGTTCCCATTTTCTGAGTGAATGCTCTCTAATGGGGAACTCTGAGAAGTAAAGCTGACAGAGCATGGAACAGCAAATGCCACCAGCATGACAGATGTTCCACAGGGTAAGGCAGTCTCCAACGAGTGGAACATTCATCAGGGGGGACATGCAACAGGACTCAGCTTCTCTCGAACGCTGTCAGCACATATTTACTACAAAACTTCACCATTCCTTTCAAAGGCCAACCGATCTGTGTACACAGACGGCCCATAATGCTCTTACCTAATGAGCTGGCATCCATTAAAATATGAACATCCATGATTTAGAGAGGATTACACAATTCCTGACCTACCTCTCCGCTTCAGCTGGTTCCAACACCAAACAAGCGTGGCCAAATTACAGCAGCACCTCCACCAGCTTTGGACCATTACATCCTGATCACTATTACGTTGGCTGACGTAATGACTCACTGACTCATTCAAATGACTCTTCCACTCACTCAGCCTGCTACGATGGACCATGGTTCCATACGGTGAAACACAGAGGCAGCATCCGTAGAGTATTGGCACACACCATACGGCATGGAACCATGTTTAAAAGGGCA
Source organism: Semaprochilodus insignis (assembly GCA_034552555.1). Taxonomy (NCBI): domain Eukaryota; kingdom Metazoa; phylum Chordata; class Actinopteri; order Characiformes; family Prochilodontidae; genus Semaprochilodus; species Semaprochilodus insignis. Next base: position 22,899,526 of record CM067474.1, on the reverse strand, counting down.
TGATTGAAGCACTGGGGAAAAAGAAAAAAATCTGACATGCATCCTTCAAAGCGGGTATGACGCTCATACATGAGACGGAATCGAGGTCGTAGCTACGACTGGGAATCAATGGAAGCCAGCTGCGGGGCAGATGTGCAGCTGCATGTAAGGCATCTTTGTTCAAGCCTTAGACGCAGCACATGCAGACAAGCAGAGCTGTTTACTAATGATATCGAGGTCAAGCGCTTCCCAAGAGGAGGGGGGGGGGGCGGAGGACTTGCACTATTTATGACAAGTCCACCACTCCACTTCTTTCAAGCAAAGCCAACTTGGCCAGCGCACATATCTGAGCTGGAGGACGGGAAGGGGGGTGGGGATGAGGGGGGCATGTCCACAAAGAATTAATTGGCTCAACAACCTTCTCTGACAACGAAAACAGCTCAAGTAAAAGCCTCTCCGAGCCACAAGCGTTTGCCTCTTGCAGAGGAGTTGCTCCATTTCTTCAGCGCAGGAGTCAACCATGTGAGTACCAACAAGCATTCCAATGCAGGCTCCAGGCAGGTGCACAGGACAGTCTAGAACTCAGATGATGGATGCTCCCCAAAACGAGAGCATGGAAAAAGAAGCCGGTCGCTTCCTGCCTGTAAATATTCATGGCTCTTGGTGGAAGGAGAAGAAGAAAAAGGCAACCTTTCAGAGTATCTCTCTGCCTGGCTGGAGGCAGCAGCAGTGCAAGCAGTGGAGGGATAGAGCTGGAGCCGATGACATTCTGCACTGTACACAGACAGCAGCGGCGGTTGCATTACAGTAACAGCAAAGCAGCTCACAGTGAGAAACACTGGTGGGGTGGGGGGTGAGTGGGGTGGGGGTTGTCTGTAATGAAGCGAGCAGGAGGGGAAAAAAAGAGAAATGAAGAAAGCGCGCGCGCACGCACCTACCTTTGTCCACTCTCCGCAGTATCTGACATCGGCATTTGAAAGACACAGCTATCATGCTAGCAGGGCGCGCGCTCCCGCGCTGCTCGCGCTAAAGGCGGTAGCGGATCCGCTCGCTGCACGCGGCCGGCCGGGCTCCTCGCGCATAGCGCGCGGCTTCCACACGCTGGAGGAGACGAAAAAATAAAGAATCCCCCCCCTCTCTCTCACGCGCTCTCTTTCTCCCTCTCTCTATCCCGCTCTCTCTGTCTCTCTTGCTTTCGCGCGCGAAAACAGCGCGCTGTGGAGAGAGCGCGCGGCGACGGAGCGGAGGAGAGACGTGGCTCGCTCGCGCTGGGGGGTGGGGGGAGGGAGGGGGTGCGCGCGCTCAGAGAGAGCGAGAGAAAGAGAGCGGAGGGGCTGGCCGGAGAGGAGAAGGAGTGTGATGATGAAGGGCACACTGGAAGACTTAAGACACCTCTGATACACTTCGACCATGGAATTGACACACACATGCGTGCGGTTTCTGTGGATAGCGGGAACATTACACAGACCTCCATTAATTCCCTGCAGACTGGCCAAAACCTTAACCAGGACTAGTACTAGGCTAATCTTAACCCTAACCCTAATCCTAACCCTCACTTTAAATGTGGGGACAAGCCTGTGAAAAGATGCCCACATAGTGAGGGTATGCATAGGTTTTGGTCCTCACAGTGTGGTGTAAAACTCGTGCACAAGTGTGCACACACACACACACACAATACTAGTGAGGACCTCCATAGATTTCTATTGATTTTTGTATCACTGTAACCAAGTAATACTACACTGACACGTAAACCCAAACTTAATCTTGACAATTTTTCTGCTTTTAGATTTTAATTTGAGGTGGAAAAAAGACTTTTAAGAGAGGACTAGCAAAATGTCCTCACTGGTGCATAATGTTGCTCTATCATTGTGAGGAAATACAGTCCTCAGTAGGACAGCAAAATGAGCATGCATGCACGCACATGCGAGCTCGCACACACACACACACACGTACACACACGTACACACACAGTCTTCTGAAGCACCCCCAGGATTCATTATTATTAGGGCCGAGCTCTGAGGGGGAGGAGCATTCTTCATGATCATGTCTGCAGTTGGGGATTGCTATTTCATAATCCGCAGCAGCACGCCACTGCGATTTATCCCAGCACACAATCCACAGACCCCACATTACCTCAAATCCAGCGCTTCACTGCCCGTTCCCTCAGTCACATGTGACTAATTCATCTCACAGCTTTGCATCGAGTTATTAGGCCCATCAGGACCGATAACCGATATTTCACTGTAGATCCGTGCACCAGCATATGAAACAAAGCAATCTAGTTTTTCTAATTTATATTTTTATTAATTCTTATCAGACACACAACAAATTCAGAGCCGAAAATGTATTTAAGTCAGAGGCCACTCTTCATTTCTTTCATCTCCAGTCAAAAACGCCTATGAATGACATGTTACTCAAGACATTTCTGAGGATATTACATAATAGGATAACCTTCTTGCATAAGGAACGGAAACGGCTGGGGAAAAACAACAGCTTCCAAACAAATACAACTTCATTAAAAGATACAGGGATGTGCAACTGTCTCCATCAGATAACACTCAGAGCTTTCATCCCTGAGAGACAGAACAAAAATCAAGCTCCACTCTTGCTTCATATCTTGCACTGGTTTCGTCGCGCAGTATGAATATGGCGCTTATAAAGCTAGTTATGTTGACATGCATAGCGTCGCTGTCCAGAGAAAAACAAGTATCTCCAAAATGGCAACTTTATAGGAGGAGGGCAAAAACCCAGTGTAATTTGAATGTGAGTCAATGGAACCAGACGTTTTTCCAAGCAATTATGGGCCACTTCCACCAGTCCATTCATCCTGACATTTTCACACAGTGTAAACAGTAGCTGCTGTGTTCAAGTGATGCATAAAAGTAAAAATCGATAAATAAGGAGATACATGGGTTTCAATGGGCAGTTACAATATTTAGCATGTTACTGTCATGCTGCTACAACTGTACTCCCCTTTAAACTTGTTCATTCCAGCTCCAGTGGGTAATCAGCACTGCATAATTTCTAAAGAAGCAAAGGAAATCCCTTTAGTGCAAATAAATGAATGGCTTCATCACGAACGCCCCATTTTACTAACACACTGTCCTGTATGAGCAAACACACGGGTCTATATAACTTAAATGCAGCCTTTTTTGCTTCTTCTTCTGGATGATGAAAATAGCAGGACTTTAATTTCAGGCTAGACAGCAGCCCTCAATCAGGAAATTAGACATCTAATTATCTCTAATGCATTTTCAAGAGGAATCTTCACACTGAGTGGGTTTTGATTTATCTAATACAGCTAATTTAGCAGCATGAACATTCTCACACAAGTGCTGACCATATTTACACAACCAGTCTTCAACGTAAGGATGCACTTATCATGAATTTTTATGGCCAGATTTTTTGCTCAATTACATTGTAATGTTAACTGTTTTGTGATGTAGGCTAATATACTGACAATGTGTGTGTATTTCTCACATGTTCATGGCCTGTCGACACGGCAGCCCGACACCACAATGAGAGACACTACTTCTGTATGTGTAGCTCAATAAATCTGGGTGCAACTTTTCTGTTCCTGAGTGTATTTAGTACCATGAGTTACACAGAAACACACTAAGCCACATCAGTGTACCACAAGGGCACTGTCTTGACTTATTTACACAGAACACAGAACATAGAAGTGCAACAGAGATCGGTCAACAAACAAATAATAAATTGGCCAATTGCCATTTTGTGGCAATAGGTTGAAGTCAGAGCTTGGCTGATTCTGATTACGTATTCCTGCTGTAATGTACAGCACTGTACAAAACCAAAGACCCGCTGAGGAGATCAGATATGAGATAATCCACTTGCATAAGGATGCGGACAGGAACATATAGTAACTATTTCCAAAGCAGGAGTTCAAAAAACTATTCAAAGATGAAAAAATGAAACAACTAGCAAGCCGCACATAGAACAAAGGACTGACCACTCCAGAGTCCAGACCTTACCATCACTCAATGTGTTTGAGATCATTTGGATTGTGAGAGGTTCTAAGACCCAAAAATGTATTTGAAAACCTGTATGGTTGCTACACAACCAACAAACCAGAAAGCAGTGATTTATAATTTGACCTAAGAAAACAGAACGGAAAACCCTCTAATGTTCACCTTTTCAGCTTCATTGTTTTCTCTTGGAAACATGCATTACTTGTTCATGTAAATATTCATAATTCTTTTTCAGGGCCATCCATGCAGTCGCTGTCCATTATTGCGGTACCTGTCTGACCCAGCAGACATTCCAACCATGCAGACATTCAGTGAGCAGTGACTCATGAGTCATCGACGTGTCAACAACGCCAAAGACTGCAATGGAGACCAGCTTTTGTCTTGGTAGAGACAACCAGTGAATCCGTGTGTGGAGGCACCGTGTTCAGCACCAATGGTTTGTTGTCACACGTCCAGAAGGCCTGGTGTTCCCCTCCACCCCTACTGCAAAATCTGCAGGACCTGTGTGAGAATATTCAAGCAGCATGGGATGGATTATCACAGGACACAATTAGGATCCTCTATAACCCCATGTCGAGACATCTGGCATGTTGAGTTAGCAAACATGGCGGCTCGACGCCATACTGAGAAACACTACTTCTGTATGTGTAGTTCAATAAATATTGCCCATATCAGTCACCTCCTTCTGGGTGCAACTATTCTTTTGACGGGGAGTGTAATGAGAGTAACTGGGAGAAACACAAAACACTATGTTCTTGTGCTGTTTTCAATACAGTGCAGTTCAAATCAAATGTACAAATTACTGCATTCTGTGTTTATTAGCATTTCACATACTTCCCAACTTCTCCTCGCTTCTGTGCAACTTTCTATTAAATATGTTTTCTGTTTGAAAACATGTCTTGTACTTTATTGCCATTTTGACTAGACATTAAATGAGTGAAGCGGTGGACTCTGAGATTTGCGAGTTCTGTACACACTTTTATAGTAGATAACTACTGACCGACACACTGAGTTGACTCATATAGCCTGCATTGAGGTCAGTAACAATTTGCAACACCTTGTGGTGTCTCATCAAGTGGAACAATGTCATTAAGTGGTGGTGTGTGCATGAGTGACATGCTTGAATAAGCCATATTTTTATACCATGGCATTAAGGTCATTGTCAAGGCTTTCTGCAGCGCATGTTGAGGCTTATAAACGTAGTTTGGCTTAGAGCCATAGTGAGTGTATATATGACGTCACAGCTGTATCGCTAGGCCATCCGAGCTGTCTTTTTGTTTGGGGGGAGCGCAGATCCGGAACGGCACATCCCACAGCGAGGATCAATGCTCTTAAAGAGAGACATGAACGTCTGTCACAAGGATTAGGCCTTCCAGTGTGATCACAGAACAGACTTCTTCATCCACACGACTGTAACATCATAGCCATGCTCACAGCTGCAGCTGTAAGACTGTAAGACATTCATTGCAGAAGGCACATATGATTACATTAAAGCCACAGTAAGCTGGACTGTCCCGTTATCCTGGATAAAACAGTAAGAAATAATCAAAATTTAAAAAATTCAGCTTTTCCTGCTCTGAAGTTCAAATGTAGCTATTTCCTCTCTTTATCCTTATTTAATTATGTGCTGGATTTGTGCAAATGATCTCTGTTCTGATTGGCTAAAACTAGTTGTTGAATTTGGACCAAACTTCTTAGCAAAGTCATGAAAATCAGCCACTCATTTTAGATGTGTAATAAATTCATTACCCGACAGAACATGTTTCTCCCACATCTACCACTCTAATGGTACAGACTGCCTGCAGTAACAACACTCCTTATCACTTCAGTAGCAATGAGTGTGCTAAACTGCTGTAGGCTTAATGCGGGTGTGGGCGTCTGAGGGCCCAAGTCCAGCACAGTTTGCTGATTTCCCTTTCTACATCTACACATTCCAACTAAACCTGACAATAATAAGCTCGAGTCAGGTGTGTTTGAGCCAGACAATCTCCAAACTGCGTAGGAATCTTGAGTTCTGCACCCCTGGCGTAATGGTTGCGTATATGCAAATATGTTAATCACTGTTTTTTTGCAGCTTCGTTTCCATACATAGGCTGAATAGATGGAGGAGTCAATGCTACACTCATTTTTTTTTATTTTCTGCACAACTGAGATTAAAAAAAAAAAAACATTCAGAGTGATTTGATGTCAAAAGCTCAATTCTAGAGAAGTCATGACATCTACAATTTTATTTACCCTCCAAGGTGAGCCTACATGTGACATGTGTCATATGAGTTGTTATAAACAATGTTCATTCATTCTTTCTTTCATTTGGGTATGAATCCATCCTTGCAGATCATGTACACCCATACATGCTACGCTGTCTTCCCATTGCTCATCAAGCGGAAGGCAGGAAACACCCTGGAGAGATCACCAGTCCATCACAGGGCAGACACAGACAGACGTACACATTCACACTCACACCTAAGGGCAATTATGCAATGTCCAATTCACCTGAACGCACGTCTTTGGACTGTGGGAGGAAACTGAAGACATGGGAAGACCATGCAAACTCCACACAGACAGGACCCCGGATGCCCCAGCCAGGAATCGAACCCAGGTCCTTCTTGCTGTGAGGCAACAACGCTACCCACTGCCCCATCTTGCATCCCTATTGTAAAAAAAGTGGCAAATCTAAAAAAACACTACTACTTGCAATGCCCTGCACATGCCCCTATGCCATGAGCGCTCCTATGCGTCTGGAACACTCTGACACAAGCATCCATTTCCTTAGTTCGAATCACTAATAGCAAGTCAGCACCGTGATTTATACTATAGCCTTATTCAGTAACTCTCCAGTGCACACAAACACATGCCTGATCAGCCTGCAAGGGATCTGTGACTGCATTTGGGCCAATTCTGTGAACTCGTCGTAGCAGGCAGATGTGAAATTCCTTCGCTGTGGCACAGAGCTGCTCAGGCAGGTGTAGAAGGATGTGGTGTGAAAGGCTATGCTTTGAAGCCTCTCACCCCGCCAGCACTGGACCAACACCCTGCTCCTTACACACTGGCTCTGAGAATGAACTGGAGGAGAGTTGAGAGGCTAGCTCTGAGGAAATGGACACACACCCTGGGGAAGGACTTTAGTCCATTAGTGGGGGATAAGAGGGGAAGGAGCTGTCCATGCTGAGTGTGCGTGATGGAAGCATCTGCTGAGCCCAGGCACAAAGATACCGTGCAGGGACCACAACAACACCACAGCCACACTGTAACAGCTGTGATGCACGCTGAATCACGCTGTGAAGGACACAATACAGTGGCAAAACATGGAAACGGTTAATGAGTCCCAAACTCAAAACTGTAATTCTGGAACACAATTCAAATCTGTCATGATAAAAAAAAACATGTCTGTTAATGTAACTACATAACTACAGATTAGTCTGGCAGGGCCAGATGGGAACATCTGGAGATGACCACAGGAAATTTGGGCTATATAAGGGTGGGAATGCAGATGTATTCACACAAGAATAAACGGAACCTTAGATTTCAGAACCAATCCATGCATTCACAAACGCACAGCTGAAAGTAAGGGGCGATGGTGCGCTCATCATCACTGTCTCACAGACATCAAGCCTGTCATTAGCGAATGGATACAATGTTAGCATGGCTGAATAGTCCCCCCAAAACACTATAAGCACGCTACTGTGTCTCAGACGACATACAGTGACATGAAACATTACCCATTGCAAGGAACAGCATAGTGTTTGACTAGCTAGCTTGTTAAACAATGGGTGTGAGAATATTGATGTATACTTGCTTAAGGTGTATTTTGCCACAATCTGGCACCAAAAGTTTATGAATTGCTCCCCAGATGTGTATTCCCATAGTCTACAGCCAGATATCAGCAGAAGAACTCAATGAATCCAATCCACTCACACTGTGTTATGTGATGTTGTAGTAGAGTGTTTGAGAAGTTTCAGAATGAATGTCTACTGTTGGATGTTCATATTAAGTGAATTGAGTCAATTACATATTGTGTGAACTGTTCAAAGCTTTAAATTTTATTGGCTCTCTATCAGCCAAACCTCAAAGTTTAAGTTTTGATATCTGTATTGGAAAAGAAAAAGTCATTTATATATACAATTACAAAGTACAAAGTTACAAAGTAACCTGTGAATTTCTGTGCTCTATTACCTGGATTTCTGCATTGATTACTAATAAAATGGGCTTGACTGTTATTGACAAACAAGTCATTAACACAAAGGTTCAATTACCTTTTCTAGCGTGCACGGTGGATGTTACTCAATATGCTCAACAACAGACAGGAACACAAGTACAACTGTTTGTGTGTTACTGGTTTAGTTAGATCAGTGTTTGACTTGGATAACAATCAGACTGCAAATCATTAGTAATCGGTGCAGAAGTCCACAGCTGACTTACATCTTCTTGCAACTGTAACCATCATTATGGGTTTGTTTAACATCCACCGTTCTATTGTAGCCCATAATATTCTGTGTTTGGTTTGCCTGTGTTTCTGCTGATAGCACTCCATGCAGTCAGTTCTACAATAGCTGCCACAGTACAATCAATAAAACAGGTCCGCAGTGAAAGGCAAGCAGTCCAAATCAGTCCCTCAATGAGAAACGACAATGTCTGCAGCGAAAAACTAGAATTCAAATTCTGCAACACACGAGAAGAGAGCTTTAAGTAGTTAACACAAATCAAAGATGGCTTATGCTCCTCTGGATGCTTCAATCTAATTGTCTGTTTCTGTTCAAAGAGGTGAGAAGCGCTCCTGCAGCAGGACAAATCATCAACCCATCATAGTCAGCGCCATTTGCAACGCAGGATCTTTAAACATCTCAGCTAGTGTTTCCTGTGGTTATGCACGGCTGAGCGTCTCACAGGGTGCAGTCACAGAGTGCCACTGGGGAGGATGAGACCACTTCCTGTGAGGCGTGTGTTGTTAAAGGCACTTAACCCAGCAGGCGGTCTTCTCCCTGCTCCACTAATAGCCCAAGTTATCTGCCAGACAAAACACTGAGGTGTGTTTTCATACATTTTCAGAATGAAAATGTCCTGAGCTTGCAGGAAACACAGAGCAAACAGGACTAACCTACAATGCTGTGCACAACAAACGGTCCTGGCTTTGTAAAGTGTCTGAGTTATATGTGGTTGGACGTATCATCGCTCTCCAAAGAAGAACAAATATCTCTGAAATGGCAGCTTCACAGGAGAGGGCAAAAACCTCATCTAACTTAATGCAAGTCAACGGAACCACACGTTTTTAACCAAGCAATTTTGTCCCATTTCTTTTGGTCCATTCATCATGACTTTTTCACATCACGTAAACGGCAGCTACTGCATTCCAATTATGCATTAAAGTAAAAATCAACAAAAATGGAGATACATGTTTTTTTTTTTTTTGAAAAACAGGAACAATATACACAGTTGAGTCACATCATTCTAGTTGTGGAAGAACACAAGCTGGTGGTGACAGTGTTATGCAGGACCTGGAGAATGTCCTTGTGGCATTCTCTGGGCCCACTCATCCATGTGCAAGGCACTCCCAACTGATTTGGGTATGAATCCATCCTTGCAGATCATGTACACCCATACATGCTACGCTGTCTTCCCTGTGGCGGATGGGATCTTCCAGCGAGACAATGCGACATGTCACACGGCTAGAAATGTCCGATATTGGTTGGAATAGTATGACCAAGAATTCCAAATCCAACCCTAATTCCCCAGATTTGAACCTAATCTAGCATCTGTGGGACCACCTTGATTGTGGTGTTCGCTCTATGGATCCTCCCCCACACACCCTCCAGCAGCTGTGGGATGCACTGCAGTCAGCATGGCTTCAGACACCTGTGACAACCTACCAGAACATTACAGAGTCACTCCCAGCCCGTCTAGCTGCTGTCTGTGCTGCACACGATGCTTACTCTGGATATTAGCTGTGTTAATAGCTATATTAAATGGTACAGTATCGTATATCAGAGATCACCTTCAGTGTACTTACATTTCCAGACCATTACCACAAGTTATTCCTTTTTTCCACCCCTGCAAGAAATGGCAGACCACTAACACTGTCACCATCAGATGAAAAGAACTCCACTGTGAGAAGACTCAGTGCTCAATGCAATGGGTCTGAAAGGATGTGTAAGCTGCCGAGAAGACAAAGAAAGCTGCTGGTGTCCTCAGAACAAAAGACTGACCACCCAGGAGTCCAGACCTCAACATTACTCAACGTGCCAGGGATTATTAGGATGGTGAGAAGCGGGAAATGTAAGCAACCAAGACTGAACTTTGGAGGAAAAACGACCCTGTAGATTTCTCTGAAAAACCGAACGCGAGTCTCCTGAAAAGAATACAAGCTGTTAAAAAGATAAAGAGTGAGTTAAATGTAATGAGATTTCGGTCCATTCATTGGGGAAAGCTGTCACAACGTTACTTAAACGAAGGGAAACAGCCTGTATGACCACTTCATCCAGACCTTGTATCTACACCTAATGTCCACTTTATCACAGCCGTTTAACATAGAGGTGCGCTTAGCTGTTCTTCTATTACACACTGTAGTCCATCTGTTTCTCTGCATCACTTGTTAGCCCTCCTGTTTACTAATGGCCAGGATGCCCACAGAGCAGGTATTATTTGAACAGCAAATCACTCTCTAATGCTTGTATTTATTCTAGGGTTATTTCAGGTCTTTACAAACAGGAACAAGCGCGGCGCCCAGATAACCGGCTTGAAACAGTTGCCTGAGACTAGGGTGTTTGTGAAAGTGGCAAGACGTCTGCTTTCTCCGTCACGTCAACATGATGGAGAGGTTCAGGGAACACTGTTATCAAATAAAACAGGCTGTGATGGGGGGAGGGTGGGGGTATCTATGTCATTAAATGCTGTGAGCGTTTATGCAGGCTGCAGATGGACAGATGGTAAATATGTATTTCCGCTATTGCCAGAGTCGTTCCGGCTTATCTGCTCATCACAGACACCTCTCTCCCTCCAGCTGCTGGCACACGCACAGTTCTCGCAGATCAGGAGCGAGAGAAGCTGTTCTTTCCACAGCAGATTGCTTGAATCCGTTTCTTTTTTTTAAATTTTATTTTCTTTTCTGTTTTATTTCCCTGAAAGAAAAAAAAAGGTACTAATCAAAGACTAATCACAGGAGCAGACGCATCCTCTTTTACATCTGTACAACAGACAGACCAGGTTGAAAGAGAGACTTGTCTTCGCAGCTCCGATGTGGCAACTAGGGCTGCTACTATGCGAGCCTCAGGCAGGACTTTCCAACACAGCGCTTTGAAACAAAGTGAGAAAATTAAAGGTTAATATAATATTTCAGGCTCACAGCCTGCCCTCCATGACTTGCCCCAGGTCAAACAGTCTGAGCTCCACGAAAGAATGGACAGATAAAGAGAAGAAGGGGAAGCCTAATCGGTCAGCAGGAAGGAGGAAAAAAGGGCACGCAAAGCTGGACGCTGTCCACCAGACATGGTGCTGAAATGATGTGGCTGCTGAAGGACTTTGCTGCACTGACAGCAGCCCCTAGTGGCCATGAGTATGAACTGCAGGCCGGTTTAGCGTGCAGCCTAATCTGAAATAATGGGCTGTAATAAAATGGGAGCAGGGCCACAAACAATTGGAAATTCTTGCTTTGTAGTGATTAGCTTTCGCCAGATCAGCTCTAAAAAAAAAAACCTGCTCATGCTGCACATGCTGAGTTAAAGAGAGTTCCTCCGATAGTTTGAAGATCCCTGCATAATTAAATCAGTGTGGGATTTCATCGTACAGTGCAACTGCTTGATTCTCTGTGCACATGACTATAAACTCTGCAATCTAATATCATTAAGATGAAGTAAAAGTCATTCCGAGTGGCCGGATGTGAAATGCTCCATTATAGAAAGCCTTCCCAAGCGGCAGTAATGGGAACTAGATGCCTGAAGTGTTTAATGCCTTTAAAAACTACGACCAGTACCAGTCAAAAAGTTTAGATGTGGCTACTTGTAGAAGGTTCTTACTTTTAGCTTAAAGCTTTACTTTAGAATAAAAGTGAAGAAATCAAACTATAAACTATCACTCATGGAATTATCCAGTCCACCTTAAAAACCCTCCAAAATGGGACTTTACAGGAGGATAAAACAGCTTTCTTAACCTGCAGTGGAAGCTGATATAGCAAGTTTTTTTTTCTAAGCAGCTTTGGACCAAATTCTATTGGTCTGTCCATCCTGAATATTCACTAAACTGAAAGAGGAGCTAGAGCTTTTAAACTGTGCAATAAAAGTGATGACAGTTTCTTGACCAACAAAATATATATTAGAGGTGGCGATATGGTAGAAAAATAATACTGCAGTACATCAAGAGTATATGTGGTATATCAGGATATGTCTTGTTTCAGACTCATCAGTTGGAGCTGTTAAATGTAAACCTGTCGAGTCTTTAAGACCACCAACAACATCCATTTAGTTGGGGTGTTTCTAAACTTCTGACTGGTACTGTACCTCACTAAAAGTATAGATTAGATCCCATGGCTATGAATTGGCTGCCTAATGTATGAGAAATTGTTTAATGATTGCTTGGTCTAAAATGCATTTGTTTAATTCCATTCATGGTGAAGAGGTAAAATAGTTCCCAAGGAAAACAGAGAGGAAGACTTACCTCTCTTTAACCATTATTATCAAACTCGTGAGTAGGTTCACTGGTCCTTTTGGATAGTAAATATTAGACTATACTTGAGTTGTAAATATCACTACCTCCCCCTCACCACTACTGTAAAGAAATCTGGTTTGCTATACTTCTCTGCAATTAACCATTTCACATCAAACCAGAAAACAAGAGAAGTTCAGAAATGCTGAAAAGTTAGTGGAATTCCCCTTTAAAGCCACAGCAAGGATTCGGAACATCCCGTGACTGCTCGGTACGCCCCATCCCTGCAGCTCTAGCACCTCTTCACCAATTCAGCTGTACAGAAAAGTGCCATATTGATCCTGCCTAATGGGAGACAATTGAGGGGTCAGATTGCAGCCATGGTCATTACAATCTGGCCACATGGGTATCACAACAACATGCAAATGAGGACATTTCCAACAACGCTTTAAGCAAACTGGCTCCACCAAATTGCAAATCTCCAAGTAAAAATCTAATTAGCTCGCGTTAATGCTGCCCACAGCAAGCCTTGAGCAGAAGCATTAAGTGGAGGTTAGACTTTGGCAAGTTTGCATCCTCCCTGACTCAAAATGACAAATGAGAGATGATTAAGAAAGAGGAGGTGGGGTGGGAATGAGGGAGGGCACACGCTAGTGAGAAAGCAATAGACAGCTAGACAGTTCTGCTCAGTTTTCATATGTATTAATGTGTTGACTTCCACCTGCTTCCTCTCTGGTCACAATACTGCATTTCCATTCAATCTGAGTACCTAAGCTAAGAGAGTTGGCACATACTGATACTTTGTGTTTCCATAGATAATGTAGCTACGCAATTTAGGCTGCCAAGTTAACACTAAAGTCAAACTAGATAATTATTATTATTATTAGGTGCATAGTGTGACTGATGTGTTTTGTTTTTTTGTCCTACTTTATTATTTTTTTTATATTATTTTAAAGGACAATTTTCATTTATTCACTCATTCCTTCATTCATCTTCTGAGCCGCTTATCCTTCTGGGTGTGGAGCCTATCCCAGGGCTCATTGGGCGGAAGGCAGGGAACACCCTGGACAGTTCACCACATCGCAGACCCACAAATATATCCATTCACACACATACTCAACAACTAGCGAGAGAATAGCATCTCCAGTTCACCTGGCTGCATGTCTTTGGACTGTGGGAGGAACCCAGAGCACGCGGAGGAAGCCCACGCAGACACGGGATTAACATGCAAACACAAAGGTCCAAAACACTACTAAGCCTTCCAGAAGCTGGTTTCCTATTCAGCAGCTTCTTGTTGGAATTTTCTCGTTCCACCTTAAATGGTGCTGCAGTTACATTTAAGGTGGGACTGGAAAGTCTGAACAAGAAGATGGACAGGTAGACTAAAGCGGCAGCATGGAACTGCTAAACAAGAAGCAGGTGAAAAAGAAGAACTTTAGCTTCACAGAGAGCTGAAAAGCATTAAAAGGATGAAGAAGTCGCTCAGCTTCTGCTTGACATAAACCGATTTTTGCTGTTTCATAGAATCAGTTGTCCAGTTTGCTAATTCTTGTAATTGCAATTTAGCAAGCTGTTGGTTGTGTGATGCTAACCCAACGTCGTTTGCCTTGGGAACTTGCATCCCTGAATTTGGTGGGGCTGAGAGAGTCGAACACTTCTCCTTTAAATGGCCCATATTCCTTATTTTTCATGGATTTTGTTTCAGCTTAAAGTCCACTTAAAATGGTTGTTTGGTCCAAAAATGCTCATTTATTTTTACATTTCTATTTTCTAACCTTTCTGTACACGTCAGGCAGTTGATGTTATCGTTCTTTAAAGACTGATATAGGTAAATAAGCTCTGTTCTGATTAGCTGTCCTGTTTTGTGCCTTATTCAAAAACATTGAGAGCTAAATCACTCCATATACCCTAAATGTAAAGGGGTGGAACTAAACTGCTGTAGAACCGTGCAGCTAATATTTTTCTACCAATGAACAAATGTCCTGTTTTAACCCGTTTAACTGTGTATCTTGGGCTTGGAAACTTAGTTACTGCAAACATGAAACTGGCCCGGTATCAACACCACTGAGCAGAATTGCTACATACTTGAAACTACTGCTCCTCCAGAGTGCACCCAAAGTGCTTTAGCAAACATTTGCATGTTTAACCAGCTCCTCAGCCATCCAGACTTCACTGCGGACCTGGATGCTGCAGTTACTGCTGGACTGGCACTTCAGCCATCTCCTGCAGGAATGGACTGGGCACTGGCGGGCAGTGCGATGCCAAGCTCTTGCGGTCAGGACAGGATGGAGGCAGTGGGCGAAATTGACTTGGCTGCAGACACCGATCTGCCAGCCGTGGCATTTACTTCCCAGGACACCAGCCAGGAGGGAGTCAAACTGACCAGACCTCAAGCAGGCTGCCCTCTGACTCAACAGCATGTGTGTGAATGTGTTTGTTAGTAACATACATGCACACAGAGCACTCAAGCAGTCAGACAAGACTGTTCAGGGCTTCAACATAAACAATGAATGGGGAAAAAAGTATGAATAAATGTTATTTATGGCTTCTATTGTCAATGTGTTGTCTATTATAATACAACTGTGTGCAAAGCGAGACAATCCTTNCTATGTATTCTCTCCCTTTTATGTAAAGCACCTTGAATTGCCCTTGTGTATGAAAGGTGCTATACAAATAAACTTGCCTTGCCTTGCCTTACTTTTAACGAAAGCACTCTATAAACACTCTAGAACTAGAATTTAGAACCATGCGCCCAGTGTGCTTGCATACAGAAGAATCCATCTACCACATTTAATCGTTCCATGACGTGAATCCATATATACACACTCATCATCAAAAGAATAGATGCACCTAGAAGGAAGTATGGGACTGCACTGCTATTGGGAAGGAAGATAAAGGTTACCAGGAACAATAAATCATGATAAATGTAGACTGATATGATTAATATTTATTGAGCCACACACACAGAAGTAGTGTCCCTTAATATAGTAGTGGCTCCTGCTAACACAAAATGCCAGACGTCACGGCATGGAATTGTAGAGGTTGCTATGGTGTCCTGTGGTAATCCATCCCATACAGCTTGAATATTCTCACTCAGTTCCTGCACATGTTGTGGTAGGGGTGGAGGTGGAGTGACACCAGGCCTTCTGGACATGTGATGCGTGACAACATATTGTTCATCTTGGCGCTGACCACGGTGCCTCCACAAACAGATTTGTTAGTTGTCTCCACCAAGACAAAAGTGGGACTCACCACTGAAGATGACCCTCTGCCATTCCGAGTCACTCCATGACAGTCTGGCACGACACAAATGCAGTCTTTGGAGATGTTGACGTGGTGTTAAGGGCAGTCTGCGTACCAGTCTGCATCCATGTAGTCCTGCATCGTGCAGCCGTCTGCCAATGGTGCTGGAACTAGTAGGCTGATTCTTGGAGGGCATCACTGCTTGCTAAATGTCTGGAATCATGGCTGTTGAGTCACTCCGCACATGTCGGACAATTCGTCGGTCCTGCCTCTCTGAGGTTTGTGTAGGTCTCCCAAATCCTTTATGTCACTGGTACATGCCTTCTTCTTTCCATTGCCGCCAACAGAGTGCTATGGAAGTTTTTGCACGACCGGGATGGCACGCAATACCTTGATAAGACCTTACCACTTCCCTATGATGCGACCCCTATGATGAAACCCCTTTCCAACTCTTCCAGCTGCTCAAATTGCTTTTGAACTCTTCTCTGAGACATACTTCGCTTTCAAAGGATGCTACCAACACAACAGCACGAGTCGGAATGGAAAGCACATGAAACAGGACGACCTTATATAGTCAGTCAGGCACAGCGATAAGGCCCATCCCTGCTTACGTCACATGCGCGTCCGAGTATAAAAACCTGAATCATTCGCATGTCTCATCATGTCAAACCTACCCACCAAGTTTCATTTCTGTCGGTTGATTCCTTCTGGGTGCAACTATGTTTTCGATGATGAGTAGGTATATATACAGCTCTATAATGCTGTTGTGATGCACAAGGTCATTCCAACAGAGGGGGCAATATAGCTGCTGCTTTATTGCACAGTATAAGATGAACTGGCGCATTGCGCTCACAGAAGTGGCAGTGAAGAGAGAAAGAACTAAACAAGGTATAATGGATTAGTTTATTAATGAAACCATGGTCAACAGAGTCACAGACTATACTAACAGTGGTCAGATGGACCCTTACAGCTGTCGTAGCAGGAGTGCAGAGTATGGTACCAGACAATAGCAGTGAACAATGCTTTAACCGCATCACTGACTGTCATTCGCTTTTAAAAGTAGCCTGCCCTCTAATTTTCATTTTCTGACAGGCTGAGAGGCTTTTTGTGGAAGCCAAGGTCTAACTCGCGAGATTAATGCACTGAGCATCTCCGCTGCCTGGAATATTCCTAAGAGGCTTTTTTCCGCATGAAGAGGGCGCAGAGTGGAAAACGCACACACGGATTTGGACCTCAGTAGTGGAGAATATCACAAGAGTAGAGTGCAGGTTTTATTATTATTATTATTAATTTTTAAATAAGGGATGCACGACCTGAATTAGCCAAATAAGATCAGGAGAATCGGGAGCTTCTTCTAAGGAATCCAGTTAGTTATTTGGATTCTGGCTGATCTTTGTGGGGTTTTATTATGATGGAAATGACATGAGTCAGGTAAGTGCTGGAGCTGAATGCTGTTGCTACACCTATAGCAAAATTAACCATAATTATGCATGACTCATTGTGCAGAACAGCCGGTTGTCACTTACTTTCACCATTTCATGTACTGTTTCAGTGTTTCAGGAATCAAGTTTTAAGTGAACACAGATTAAGTGAACACATTCTCTACAGAGAAACTGCACTTTAACACACAGTTACTGTTTATTTGAGCACATGTTATGGCATTTGTAATATTTTATTTTTTAATATACTACAATCTGCACAATAAATTAGCAGAAAACTGCCTTATTTATGTGCTAATTGTAGAGGATATTTTAACTTATTCACACTTAGTAAATCAGTAAAACCAGTGGTAAAACTACTGGTGAACAGTAACTCAGTAATTGCCAGTGGTAACTGTACTGTCAGTAGTGTGTTGGTGTACAGTAACTCAGTAAGTGTAATGCGTTAGTGTACTGTAAGTAGTGTGTTAGTGTACAGTAACTCAGTAAGTGTAATGCGTTAGTGTACTGTAAGTAGTGTGTTGGTGTACAGTAACTCAGTAAGTGTAATGTGTTAGTGTACTGTAAGTAGTGTGTTGGTGTACAGTAACTCAGTAAGTGTAATACTTTAAAATACTAGTAAGTAAATACTTTAGTACATTTACTACAGTAGGTCTAAAAGTATTATACTTTGGGATACAATATCTTGGGAACACTGCATGCTGGAGACTTCACCCTGAGAGGGTAAAATATCCTTGTCCATTACTGTTCAGTTCAGTTCATTTTGAGTGTTATACAGAACTATGATTACTTTATTAATCTGCTAAACTGAGTCCTGCAGTCCTATTAAGCACTTGTTTATATAAAACACAGAACTGCTCACTTTCAAACAGGCCGTGTGTCAAGGCTGACGAGAAGGTAACGGCACTGATTTCTCGAACAAACATGGCCCCAATTCTGTCCAGACGTCGGAGCAAAGCATCAGCAGGAGTGCCACTACAAGTCATACAGCTTTGAAGTGCAGCCACATCAGACAGGTTTTCCACAGGCTGTTTGAACGAATCAGCCAGGCTCTCTCTCTTCCTTACACTGAGTGTCTCTCTTTCTCTATCGTTCTCTCACACTGTCTCTTTGTCACTGTCTCTTTCTCGCTCTCACTTTCACTCACACACACACTCTTTCTCTCTCATTATTTCTCAGAGTCTCCCTCAAAGGCTCTCTCTTATTCTCTCTTTCACTCTCTGTCTCTCTCTCTCTTATTCTCTCTTACGGTCTATCAGTCTCTCTCATTGTCTCCTGTCTCTGTCATTGCTTCTCTCTCTCTCTCTCGCACGCGCACACACACACACACACACGCACACAAGCACCCATCATCTTTCTCTCTCATTATATCTCCCTCAAAGGTTCTCTCTTTCACTATCTGTCTCTCTCTCATTCACAGTCTCTCCCTCTCTGTTTCTCTTTCTTCCTGTCTCACTTATTCTCTGTCTGTCTGTCTGTCTCTCTTTCTTCCTGTCTTCCTGTCCCGTTCACATACTCTTGGTCTCTCTCTCTCATACTTTAGCTTTCAGAAGAGGATGGAAGAGTGGGAGCACAGAGAACCACAAACATGTGCATGTGCACGTGCGCGCACACACACACACACACACACACACACACACACACACACACGCGTGCACACAAACACCCACAAACACAAACACAATCACACACACACACACACCCCTGGAGGCTGAAATCGGTGGCTTTAAAAACAGGATTTGAAGCAGACAGGCTCAGGAACACAACAGCATCAATCACAGCAATGACACAACAAAAAGAAACACAAAGTGTATTGACTCCCACTGCTAATTCCAGAGGCGGCAGCGGATTCTTTTCTCTGGTGCTGAGAAAAAGAGAGAAATGCACTAAAAAGCACAAGTTCGTGATCCCATACAGAACACGCACACACACACACACACACACACACACACACAAAGCACAAAGTGTCTGATATACACCTAGATGTAACCTTCACACATTAAAGCAGCAACTTTGACCAGTCAAGCTGTCAGAGGATTGATTGAACATAGACTCATTTCACACACTCAACTCAAAGATTAGCACGACCACATTAAATTTGATCATTAAGACAAAAAGTCATTCACAGTCGTTTGATGTGAAATGTGCCATTCTGCAGTCAGAGTTTTGTGATTCCACAGTCAGAGTTAAAGCAGAAACATACCCAATACAAGTAGGAGAACCCAGACGCATCAAGCCACACGGACAAACTGCCTCGTACCGGCATTGTGCTTTCTCAACTGCCAAAGCAGACGGGCAGCTGAGTCTCACAGGCTGTGTGTTTGTAATGTGTTTGCCAGGCGCTGTCATTTACCTTTGTGAAATTGCATTGAGTATGTTTCTGCCCTCACGGTGATAGAAACGTCTTAAGAGTTAAGTGGCTCTACAAGATCCCTCAATGGAACTTCTTAACCTTAATGGTTGCAAATATGCTGTCTGATGCATGTGCATTGTTGTGCAATAGGCCAAGCTTTTGTCCTAAACTGAGATACATGCAGGGTGCTCTAGGGCAAAATAGTTCCTAAAATATCCCAGATAGACCATCATTTCACTGCCAGCCTTACATATAAAACTCAGAAGACACAAGTAGGTTCACCAGTGGTTCTATAAATCATCGCTGTCCAAAGAAAACAACTTTGCAGGAGAGGCCAAAAACCTAGTTTAATTATAATACAAGTCAATGGAACCAGATAGCAATTTTGAGTCAATTCTGTTGATCTATTCAACATGGAGTTTTCACACAGTGTAAACGGTAGCTGCTGTGTTCAAACGATGCAGAAAAGTGAAAAACATGGAGACAAAAATGGAGATACATGTTTTTCATTGGATGGCAACAATATCCCATCACCACCACTGTTGAACAATATGAGTTAGTCTCTCTACAATAAACCATTTCACATCAAACCACTCTGAATGACTTTGTTTACATTCCAACCACTGAATTATACAAAAATCATTTTAAAATAATTGCTGGATTTTAACCTTTAGCTTGCCAAATCTTTAGCTTGCCTAATTTATTAAGACCTAATTCTATTATTATTATTAGCACTACTAACAACAATACTGCTACTACTGTTGGTATTATATCATTAATTGTCTTCTTTAATCTATAATGACAAACAAATACTTTTGTGCACCTGCCAGCCATACAAGCCCTCCCTCTGATTTTCTTTCCTTCAAGAGACAGAACAGCTTCACCAACAGCTTCCCTTGCTCTCTTACCTTGCTCCTCTCCTCCCTCTGCAGGTCCGTCCTCCTCTGGCTGAGGTCTACAGCAGCTAGCCCAGGGCAGTGAGTGTCCAGACAGCATCCCTTGCCCTCCGAATCGGCCAGCGACACTGAAGCGGGACAGCAATCGGCCCCCCCTTAGCCCTGCGCTGTTCTATTGACTGGCTTTCAGCACAGGCCTAAGCTCTAACTAAGCTCTCACTGCCACCACTCCGCCACCAGGGGGAGCCGACATACAGAGCAGACCCCAGCACGCCGCTGCAAACGCAGGAGGTGATTTCCTGCGTCTATCTTTGACTAAAAGAAGACGGTCGCCATGGAAACCGTGCGGACTCCCAGGGAGCAGGCCGGTCCGACACGTGCACATGTGGTGCGGCTTGTACCACATGAGAAAGGGCTCAGGAGCTGTCAGCTGAAGCATGGCATCGCAGGAGTTTCTCTTCAGGTGACAGGAGAAGAGGAATATGTCTGCGTTAGGCTTCAGAGAGTACTAAACACTCCTTACAGAAATGATTTACACCATAAAATAAATCTATGTTGAATAATAAACTGTTTATAACTATCTGTTATAGATATGCCCAGGAAAGTACACACATATATACATACATATATATATAAAATATATATATATATATATATATATATATATATATATATATATGTGTGTGTGTGTGTGTGTATATGAGAAATACATAGGAGCATCCCTAAACTTAACATAAATGCAAAGATGAATATGCTCAATTATGAGAAGTGTAAAGGCATCCGGGTACCCAAACCCAGCCTCCTCCGTTCACCACCAGGAACACTAATGGGGAAGGCAGCTCTTTATGTTCAAACAGACAGAGCGGATGAGACAATGTACAACAGAAACAAGTTCCCAAAGCAACATTAAAAACCTAAATATTCTAAAATCTTCAAATCACCAGCCATTAAAAGTTAAAGCATAAAAAAATACCTTAAAAAAAGTGCTAAAAAATGTATAGCTGATCTGAAAACGCTTCAAGTGCATGCTACATTCTTTGTATGTACATTCATCATCAAAAGAATAGTTGCATAAATAGTTGCACCCAGAACGAATCAACCAACAGGAATGAAACTTGGTGGGTAGGTCTGACACTGTGAGACATGTGAATTACTCAAGTTTCACATTTGGCCGAGCATGGGATGTGAGCATGGGACGTAAGGGACAGGCCGTATAGCTATACCTGACTGACCCAACTGACGACTGACCAGCCACGATTGCGGACATTCTGTGAGCAGTGATGCCCTCCATTAGTCATCCTGCTAGTGCCAGCCCCATTGGCAGACGGCTGCATGACGTAGAACTACACGTACTGTAGTTAACACCACGTCAATGTTGCCAAAGACTGCAATGGTGTCATGCCCAACTGTCATGGAGTGACTTAGAATAGCAGCAGGTCATCTTCAGTGATGAGTCCCGCTTTTGTCTCGGTGGAGACGACCCACGAATCTGTGTGTGGTAGGACCGTAGTCAATGACAAGAGAAACAGTTTGTTGACAGACGTCACATGTCCAGAAGACCTGGTGTCACTCCACCGCAAAATCTGCAGGAGCTGTGTGAGAATATTTAAACTGCATGGGATGGATTATCACAGGAGACCATTAGGAACTTCTACAACTCCATGCTGAGACATCTGGCATGTTGTGTTAGCAAACATGGTGGCCTGACGTCATACTGAGAGACACTACTTCTGTATGTGTAGCTCAATAAATATTACCCATATCAGTNCAAAATCTGCAGGAGCTGTGTGAGAATATTTAAACTGCATGGGATGGATTATCACAGGAGACCATTAGGAACTTCTACAACTCCATGCTGAGACATCTGGCATGTTGTGTTAGCAAACATGGTGGCCTGACGTCATACTGAGAGAACACTTCTGTATGTGTAGCTCAATAAATATTATGCATATCAGTCTAAATGTATCATCATTTATTGTTCCAGGTAACTGGTTCCTGGTTTATCTTCCTTCCCAATAGCATTGCAATCCAACACTTCCCCATATATACATATATATACATATATATACATACATACATACATACATACACCACTCCTACAAAATCACTTTAGACTTGCAGGGTTGCCTATGGAGAACTGCTAGTAGGCCGGTAACTAACGATAACTATTTTTCTGATGATGTAACAGATTCTTTTAGTTACGTAATTACGTACGTACTTTAGACACTCAAAAACAAGGGATAAGGGATAAATAAGAAATGGGATTGGAGTGTAGTATCACAGTGTGCTAGCACAGACGATATATCAACCAGCCCAACCATGATCAATGTAAACACCTAAAGAAGCTCATCTGGAACATCTGGAATTTGGTCAGGATGATCACAACACAAAACTACCAGACAGCTCATCTGCACACTGCAGCCTTTTGTGGTATCAGTACAGCACAGCCTGATACCGCACTAACAATTAACAACCGATATACTGCACAGTCCTAAAGCAGTAATAACTGCGGAGGTTCCAGTCATCTGTAATGCTGCCTGTGTAGGAGAAGCCCAGGCTGGACAGTGAAATGCAATCAGCTCAGGATGATCAACTGACTCAGCAAGGCTGCGCAGGACTGCTAACACACTGCACTGTGTGGGTGTGTGTGTACTGTGGTGTATGTGTTGGGATCAGTGTGTGCAGTTGACCCCATTTCCCCTTCTCTACACCACAGAACTGTGATTTAAAGGTTGACCGACCCAGGGGGCATCTGCCACTGTCAGAACACCCTGAATCAGAAAGTGAGGGAGGGGGGCTATAGAGGAAACAAAGAAAGAGGAAGAAAGAGAGAGAGAGAGAGAGAGAGAGTAAAGGAAGACAGAAAAGGGGGGATGGAGAAAGAGAAAGGGTAGAACAAGAGAGAGAGGGATTGAGAAAAGAAAAAAAACAGACAAAAGAACACATTGTAAAAACAAGGAAAGACAAAGAAAGAGTGAGATGAGAGATAAAAAGAAAGTCAGAAGACAGAAAGTGAGACAGAAAAAGAAATAAAGAGAGAAAGAAAAGAAAAAGACAGAAGAGATCAAACAAAGAGAAACAAGGCAAAGAGAAAAAGATAACAGACAGAAAGAGATAAAGGGAGGGAGAGATAAAACAAATGAAATCAAAGAAAGAGAGAAAAGACGGAGGCCGAGAGATAAAACAAAAGAGAAGGAGGGAGAGAAAGAGAAATAAAACAATAATAGAGACAGAGATGACGGAGAGAGAGAGAGAAGAACAGAAAGAAAGAGTGAGAGAAAGAAGGGGGGGGTTGGAGTCAATGACGGAGAGATAGAGAGGGATGGAAAGTCACAGGTTTGGGTCAGGAGC
Source organism: Semaprochilodus insignis (assembly GCA_034552555.1). Classification (NCBI taxonomy): domain Eukaryota; kingdom Metazoa; phylum Chordata; class Actinopteri; order Characiformes; family Prochilodontidae; genus Semaprochilodus; species Semaprochilodus insignis. Next base: position 22,875,645 of record CM067474.1, on the reverse strand, counting down.
AATTAAATAAGCCAATGTTGGCTTTGATCAATGCAGCTCTTAATGACGTGCAGGTCACTGCGGCAAATGGACGTCCTGCCGATGGCCTGAATGAGAGATGCTCTCGGAGTGATCACAGCTGACCGCAGTGGCCTGCAGGTGGAGCTGTTCCACAAGGTTCAAATGCTCAGGACTCTGAACTTGGACTGTGTGGAATATCACAGTGTACTTCACTGCTATTACAAACCTGCTTATCAGTTCAGCACTGAGGCATCAGCTGCTCCAGGTGCGCATACACCACAACCTGGACAACCTGGAGTCACCATGTTCAATCATATAAAACCAGCTTTTACATCTGTGACCATGTCTCTAAGTTTATAACATATAAAAAAAATGTATAAATACATGTACTTCATCACTCAGGATATATGAAATCCGATGCTAGTACAGCATTACAGGTTCCCAATAACTCACAGCAAGCTGCAGAAAAAAGTAGCATTTTAGATGGAACCAGGAAATAAATGCCGCAGACAAATGTACAGTAGGATGAGCAATCGGAATGGCTTACATTGGAAAAGAGGTGATCACAGTCATTTATCAGTAATGATCTAAAAATGGCGCCAGACACTGTGCAAGTTATAATCTACTACATAAAATAATAAGCAATATAATAACCAAAACTGCACTGCCACCACAAACCTCCTCACACCTGCTCATCCGATTAGCACAGAGGCATGATTAGTTCCAGCTGTTGCTGTGCATGAGCATGTGTGAGCGTGGGTGCGGGTGGGTGCTTTCGTATTCCAGAGGCGTGGACACAGACACAGCTTTCAGTACTGTATGACAGACGGATCCCATCCATCTTTATCAGCGGGCTCTACAGCTCCACTATCAGCTTAACGGCCATTTAATCAACAGTAAGGCCAGCCACGGGGCAGGGGAGCGAGCAAGACAGTGTGGCCGTGTCTGCGTGTGTTTCTGAGACAGACAGAAGGAATAGAAGTACACTAATGTACAGTAGAGCTGTACAGCCTTCTTCAGCAATGCTGACCCAAGTTATAGGGCGTGCTGTAAAAGAGGAAATGATCATTAATTAGCCCTACAAATGACTGTCTTACTCTAATCATGTCAAGCAAAACTCACCGACTGATTATTGAGTGCATCACCTGTATAAACACTGTTTTACAGTCCTGGTCTTGGAGTACAGCTGGCATGTGCACCACAAGCAGAGAGAAACTCAATCACAGGCCTCAGTCTCTTCTTCTGTATGGTGACCGTATCACTGAATCCTACACTGTACATTTGGTTGCCGCACAGTAAAATGCAACAGCTAATAACACGGTAGGTGTGTTCCTGATCCACCATCGCCAAGCATATGGTGCTCATTGCTGTTGAACTAAGATGACCAGCTAGGTGACAGCATGTATAGACTAATGCTTTCAAGGTTTAGAGACAGCAGGAATAGGATTGCAATATATGAACAATTTAAGTTCACTGGACAAAAAAAAAAAAAAGAGTCACCTCTGATTGAAACATACCTGATAGCATGCAATACCTTCAGCTGCGATTTGATATGGACTGGACAATTAAATGTCTACTCTTGCATCAAAGAATTGTGCAGTGGGGTCAGATTTGGTGGATGCCTGGCACAATTCTGAGGAGAGTTTCCTGCAGACTGGGATTTTTGCCACTGCTGGTAGACCTGTACGACTGTACGCTTCCATACACCTGCAAATCCAGCTACTTCCTTCACACTATGGCCTTTGGCACGCCCATATGCATTCACTCCTTTCAGGCAATCATTAACATCTGCTTTGAGACCCATTTTCCACACACATGGAACGAGACATTCACTGCACTGTACCGCTTCTACTCAATCTATGAATCCCGTCACTCACACCTCACAGGTATTTCTAGTCCCATCATCCTTGTGCAGCGCCATCTGCAGGAGCCTGAAGTTACTACCACCTTGTCCAGTGAGCTTATGATACATACTGAAACTAGAAATGGAATGATATTGCTTATTTGTTCCCTATGCTGATACTGTTATTACACCCTGGAGTAGTGCTGATAATGATCTGATATTGTTTCCTTCTGCTTTAACCTAGAACCGTTTCATCTGCGAAGAAAGGGTTGCTGTCTGGACTCTGATTCTAGATTCAAATAAGAAGATTTCTATTGAGTGACTCCATGGAGGGGGCTTGTGACTAAGCAGAACAGAGTTAGGGGCAGGACCAGGGTCTTGTTGCTGCTTTGTACAGTTAGAAAAATAGGGCTCAGTGAAACAGAGTGCTGTGAGACTATAAAGTGCTATATAGCTGAGCAGTACTTTAAAACACATATAAACAACTTTCATAATAAAACTTCCAATCTCATTTACCAGGCCTAGAATCCGCTTACTAGCTCATCACAAGCTCCCTGTTTTAGAGCTGAAAGATGAGAGGCAAAAAAAAATTAATAAATAAAAAAAGAATTGCATTAGTGGAGGTGACAGCATTTCTCTAGCTAAAAGACTGCCTGCCTTATTCTCCGCAAATTAATTTTAAGCTAAATGTGATCTGCTGTGACTTTCTGTGATCTCAATATGGCTTTAATTTAATGTAGTCATGGCAAAACTAAACAGAGCTCAGAGTCAGTCAATGGTACTTACATTTTTGGATGGTGTGCAGCGCTGTATGGAGGCCTAATACGTTCAAACCCACACAAAACAAGACTGCTGCAGACGGCCACACCACTGACCAGGATGCAGCAGAAGGGTTGCATTCACATTCATAGCCCTGTTTTGCTTTGTAAGTGTATGGTGGTTAGTTGGCCATGCTATCTTGCTGACTTAGCAAACACACAGTACTTCTGCATTAAGCATCTGTCAGAGATGTCTAAGCAGCATGTGCTTATGCTTAATATGATGTGTCTTCCTCTGAAAACGATATTTCCTAGAACCGACAGCACAGAGATCATTATAATAAATGACCTGACCTGGACGGGTCCAAATCCACCTGAAGGTGACTCCTAATTGGTTAAAGAACAGTTTATGATCTCAAATCCTAGAGAAGGTTAAGTGAGCAGCGTAAGAGGTTATGGTGAAAGCCCAGTTGCTAATCAAGATAGCCTGCTTGGCCAGGCAGGTCCCTGGACTAAGAAGCACTACCATCTCTGCAGAATCACACAACACCAATTACAACACCCAACCAGATTATACTGATGCTGATGCTGAACAAACTCTTCATGTGTTCTTATAGTGCTGTGGTTGTTACATAGTCAAGGTACAGAATAAATCGGAGCATCTGTAAACCAGACCTGCTGTTATTCCAGCAGACACAACAACAGACATGTCCACGGGTGTGTGCTGCTTTAAAGGGGGAAGGGAAAACAGTATTTACATCCTCACAGTTGAATAATAAGAGTTCGGTACATGGAACCGACATACTGTGAACATCAAACACTGCTGTTCCTCCTTCAATTACAAATCCCACATTTGTAAAAGAGGGCAGTAAAAAAAACAAGCTGTTTCAAAAATCCTAGACTGTTACATAATAGTCCTTACTCCACCCAAAACAACATATACCTGGGTCAAGATCCAGCCCAGCAGAAACAATGACAACAGGTCAAGAGCTAAACTGGAATGTACATGCAGAAATCAGACTGGGAAGCAGTTGTCAACACTTTTCATACCCTTTCCAGTCATCTGTCAGTGGGCATGGATGATGTTCATCTTCAAACAACGCTGAAACTGAATTCCTACACACCAGCTTCTTAAGCACATTTTCCATTCCACCTTAAACGCTACAGCTTGTACCTGTGTCAGCTGTGTAGAAATTTAAGGTGGAATGGAAAATTCACAGAACAAGCTGGCAAGTGCCCACTTCTTAAATTAAATCATGGACAACTTCAAAGATGTTAGCTCTGCACATGTGACTCCAGACAGTTTTTCAAACCTTGGACGATACTGAGGTTTTGCACAGCGCAGAGAGCAGAAGAGATCTGCAATTCCACCTTATCTAGTATCACAACCCAAACAACATCCAGTAGGTAGCAGCCATGCTGTGCCATTGTATCACTGTTTGCCAGTTGAAGCATCATAAACTGAAAGATTCTTCGCGAGTAACAGCCTTAATTTACTGAGTGCTGACGTCCAGATTCATTTAACTTTCCTGCCTGTGCCTTTTTCAGTCTTAGACATGTTACTTCTAAAGCAGCCAACCAGAGGAGAGATCATCAACATATTCATACTCCCCTTACTTTCAGCCAATCAAATGCCAGCATGCCTAATTGTTATCTTAGAGAGGTAGCCTCTGGGAAGCACACAGGAATTATACAAGGCTAAGTTTAGAATTTGCTCATGCCAAACATGGCACAATCCCAGCACCTCCGATCCCACGTGCACATCCAAATGTTTGTAACTCCACACTCTCCACATCTGCCACCTCCTTCAAAATGAATGGATTTGAAGGTTGGTTTGCTGAGCAGGTTCGCCTCTACAGGCGTATATGAGAGCTCAGTCACATCATTTCAAATCCGTGTGCTGTCTGCTGTGTCTTGTGAGACACTCTGCTGTGCAAGTATAATATAACTTCACTCCAAAGACAACGCAACCAAGTTTGTTCACATATCAGCAGGGACATGTCCCTACCGTCCATATGCAAACCTACGTTCACAAACCTTTCATGAATGATGTCACAGCATTGGGAACACCTGCAGTAAATGCTGCCTATCGGCAATAAAGCATGACTTGAGTTGAAAAATAAGTCTCCCCTTCGCTGAAGATTCCTGTGATAACGCCAAAGGTCAGTCTTGAATGAATTCTTCAGGTTTTTGTTATTTCAAACGCAGTGCTTAAGTTCACCCAGCAGGCCACAGGAGTCATAAGAATATAAGATATACGAACATGAGACCATTAAAATTGACAGAAATCAGGTATCTGTGTTAAGACACGAGTAGGAGGAATATAGGCTTATGGCTCACAAATGTTTGATGGGGCCACAATGTGCACACTTCCAAAATCTCAGCTGTATGAAACAAGCGCTGATCAGTTATCCAGAGGTGACCAGAGCAGGAAAAGATCCAATCAATACTCAACCTGAATCAGAAGTGAAAACAGAGCAATACATATGTTCAAAAGAATATATACGAGCTATACCATGTCCTCATTGGACGTCCCCCCAGGGGACAGTTTCAAGGTATGTGCAAGTAAGTTGGCATAGTAAGTTCCACCCTAAATGGTGTAACAGTTATGATGGCGGCTCAGACTGCCTGTCAAGCTTTTTTCTTTTTTTTTTCCACCTTAAATGTCGAAGCAGCTATGCTGGTGGCTCAGGCTACCTGTCGAGCCTCTTGTTACAACTTTCCCATTCCACCCAAAATGGTGTAGCAGTTATGCTGGCGCCTCATTTTATATACCCGACTTCTTAATCTAATTTTCCAGTTCCACCTTAAATGTTGCAGCCACCTCTCAAGCCTCTTTTTCCAATTGTCCCATTCCACCTTAAATGGTGTAGCAGGTTTTCATTAAAACCCCATGGAGTTGTGTTGACTTCTTAAACAGGGTTATAATATCTCACCCTGCACCTTACACCTGATTTGTTTTGGCATTGTATGGTGACGTTTGAGTTGCTGATGAATGCAGTTGGCCCCCAATCCTTTGGCTCCCAAAGGGCAGGTGACACGCTCCAAACAACTCCAGCCTGAGGAAACCCAAGGCAACACAGAGCTGCACCCTTATAGCTGGATCTGAGGCCCTCAGCCACTGTGGCCTGGATGAAGAAGCAAGCTAGCTGCTGATTGGCAATAATGCAATTGCACTGTCCTCCCCATCAGCCCCCTGTCGTGCCGCGATAAGCACTTCCTGCTCCAAAGAAAGCCCTTCTTTCCGAGGCCTCGGCTCTCCCTCCCCTGATCCGATTAAGCCTGCACCCGCTCCTCGGCTCCACCCCTCCTTTTCCCGTTAAACGATTTCAAACTTCACAGCAAAATGGTTTCTCTCGCTCAGCCTCTCTGAATAGCTGCAGCCAGGCTTTCTGAAGCATGTCAGCGTTCTTGGAGACAAATGCATAATATTTTATTATTATTATTTTTTTTTTTTTTTAAGGAACAGTTCTGTGAGCTTAGCTCTGAGGTTAGGTTTACATACTGCGATTTCTTTTTAATTAAATGAGCTAGACACACACACACACACACAAATGAGGTGAGCAACGACGCTCTAGCAGTTTTCCCTGCCATTAAGGCGAAGTGAACATGCATCCGGCACCACTGAGACAGACTATTTCCAGCGAGCAGAAATACAATACGCTGCTGGGTAAACACACCAGGATCGATCACAGTCCTGTAGATAAAGCGTCGAAGACCCAACCACTGAGTGGCTCATCCACAATCCACAATCCAGCACTTAAACCTCCACATTCTACATCAAAACGGAACAGGCGTGCTGTTACACATGCTATTACATATGCTAATGAAACAACTCCGTTAACTCACTTACAGTATTAAATGGCATCTGACTTGCAGGAGCATTATGGTTTAGCAATAACAGCATTATGAATATTTAGCAGCACAGTCCAACTGCAACATGCCAGGCAATATATCAAACACACAGTGGTGAATCAATCATGTGAGCATGCAATATTTTGAGCATGCAATATTTTACGTCTGTGCTTTGATTAACACCTTTTGATTGATCAAAACACCATCAGAACTGAACACTCAACTGGAATCGGATTAGATGAGATTCTCGTAGAATTTACCAACAAGGGCTGTGTTTGGATAAAGGGCTCATTTGCATATTGCAATCTTCTATAGAAGCCAATTTCACATTAATGACTCCTATGAACTACAACTACACAGGGGTAGCCAGAGCGCACCGCATCCCCACTAACATCAGTGTGTGTGTGTGTGTGTGTGTGTGTGTGTGTGTGTGTGTGTGTGTGTGTCTATACATTGCAGTTCAAAAGTGCTAAAAATGTACTAAAAAAGCTTCTACTTTGCGTTCTTGCCTCATTAATACAACAATTTTCATTACAACCTGATTGCAAAGCACAAGCATCTCTACAGGTGGGCCCGTGCAGGAGGAATCATCTGCCTGTCCTATGAAAACCCACCATTATAGCTATTTTTGAGTGTTCATAGTTTATCAATTTAGTCACTGGTCATTAAGTAATACCTGCGTTCCTATTGGCTTTGTGTGGGCGTGAATAGTTAGGGCTCATCCTTTACATCATCACCAAACCACCACACCTCTTCACATAAACAGTGAAGATGGTTAAGTGAACTGCTACACTTGTTTGTAGCTGCTCTCAGCAATCCAAGTAAATCCGTTTATACCTTTGAACCTTCTTCTTTCTTTTCTTTCTTGTTCTTATGAGTTATATTAGTAGTCTAATGCAGTATCACAGTTGAGGTTGCAAGCTGCTTTGAAGTTACCAGCTCACCTGGTGGCCACTGACTGATTAGCCAGTATGCTAGCCATTCATGGATTGGTCCCTCATTAAACAACTAATACTCTCAACCCCAGCACGCTAAGACCACTGTCAAGAACAACAGCTCTACCAACACCAAGCAAAGCACTACTGCCTAATGTCAGAGGCGGCAAAATTCCATCCTGCCACATAATCCAGACACAGCATCCTCCGGCTCTGCTGTGTTTGCCTCTGCCTGGAATATGGAAACCCATCCCAGCCAATTTTGATTTGTCTTCAGAATGCCCTTGTTTGCACACCGTATTTAGGAACAGCCACATTGCTGTTGTTGCCCACCCAAAAAATAAAATCAAATGCCCACCAGAGGAGGACATCCTAAAAACACCTCAAAGTAGAAATACAATATACGGCCATAAGAACGTACTTCAGGTGTTTCAGTTCAGGTGTATCACAGTGGGGTGGGGGTCCACCTTATTAGAACACCCATGGTTTTGGAATGAGATGGCTCTTTCAGGTGTGATGGTTTTAGGTGTCCACATACATTTGCCATATAGTGCATCTAAATTGTATTTCAGATGTTTGTGCACAGATCAAATCCAGTGATCATGGGTTTCAGTGGAAATGATCAGGCTAGGTTAACACTGTCAATGTCACAAACTTGCTTGAATGTCTGCCCTAGAAATAGCGCAGAATACTACTTCTTGTTTCACTCGTGACTGTTTCAAGTTTATCACATATAAAACTGATTTCCAGGTTAAAAAACAAATCCAAGTTCCATGAATCCAAGTTTTCTTCGACTATTGAACCCCACTGTATACATGTCCTGATCTGTCTGATCCTGTAGAGGTGTACAGAGGTCTTCATCTCCGGATGTTCTAACATGGATTTCCAGCACTAGAAACTAGACTCAGGATCTGGAGTTGAATACCTCTATCCTATAAGCTGCACACACTCCTGCAGCTGCTGACAACAGCTAGCAAATGGTCAGTCTGCTGGGGGTCATAGGGATACGGCTGTGGACCACCTGCTTGTAGTTTTAGCTCTAGAGAATAGATAACAGTGACTGAATTATAATAAAGGGCAGCTGGACTTACCTGCACAGGGTGGGAGACATGAGCAGATGAGAGGACGAGTCAGATACAGCCACACCACCAGAAAGAGAGAGAGAGAGAGAGAGAAAGAGACAACAGGTTAGTGTAAGTACCTTTTAATAGCCATATTTTCAGGTTTGGCAGTTCATATTCCCTGAGGCATTCCACAGGAATACACATCCTACAACAGACAGCTACTGACAAGGTGATACACCAGTGATACACGCACACGGGCACACACACAGTGACATGACAGTGGAGCAGTCAAATTAGCATCATCCATAATTGTGGCAGGATGTCTACACTGGCAGGATGTCTACGTGTTTATTAGCAGGTCAATGTTTGTGTCTTGCTTGTGTGCACTCCTGTCTGTGTCACTTGTCACACTATTCCGAACACTTAACGCTAAATAACATAGAACTTTCTGCCGGAAAAATCTAGTCTTGAGTCAGTAAACAGCTGTACACTTGCTGCAGACATACACTGGAAAATTGTATATATAATCAATAAATAAAGACAGTAGGAATCTTCAGAACTGTTTTTTTTTCCACTCTGTTAACTTCAGCGCCTTGGGTGGAGAAGCAGCCAAGCTACTGATTTGACGATCAAATCTGCAACTTTGTGATACACAGTAAGTATAAACGAAAGGCAGCATGCAGAAAAGCAAATTAGCTCCAGGTCAATGCCGAAACGCTTTTAAGCTGTCCACTACGCAACCAGTTCTGAATCGATACACCAAAAGTGCTGCAGCCAGTCACGGTGAAGTTGCTGTGTATACGGTAAATGCAGCTGCAGAGAACGCCCACTCCGCACAAACTCTGCAGAAAACATCCACAGATGAAGCACTCACCGATGATGTATGTGCTTGTCTTATAGCCTCAAGGGGTCCATGCTTCTACTCTTCAACAATTCAGATGAAGGGATACGGTCGCTTCCTTATTCAAAACTAAAATACTGCATGCCTCAAACCCTGACATCACCTACACCACACCACTGTGTTAAAAAATGGGACTTGAGTAGTACTACCAGTGATGGAAGGTCTTTTTAGATTGTATAGACATACAGTCTACTTGAATGTAGCTCTCCTATCCCTTCTACAAATTGTGTTTTAGCCATCCATATATGATATATGGCATATGTTGACAGCAGTTGTCTCCGTCTCTTCAAACCTGGAGCTAGCCCAGGGGTGTGTATAGGGTCTGGCTCCTGCCACAGGTCTTTCTTCTGTAGCCATAGGTCTCTTTTTACTGGCAAACAGAGCTAACAAGTAATGGCAGGTTACAACAACCATCACAGCACAAATCATCACGCACTTGCCACACAATTCAGACTTCAAGAAGATTGCTACTACTGTTTGCATCTGTGTGACATATTTTGGTTCATACCTTTACGTATGTTTATAGATCTTACAGAGTGTATCCGAAACCACACGTAAAGCTGTTTGAAATCACTTAACACAACTTGAGGCGAATGTGTGGTAACTTACATAGACAGCACACGGCTAAAATGCGATGTCCTATTACATCTATTAGTTGGAGAAAGGGAAATTGTGCACATTTCTATCACCACACTATTTCTAAAGTCAGCTAAATCCTCCTAAACCTGCACATCCTCTGCTGATGTATACTGGGTCCTGGCAAACCATCCCAGGCGCATGGACTGTGAAAAGAGGGAAAAGGAAAATGAAAGGAGCTATTCAAAAACTGAAAACACATCCTCTTGCATGGTAGACCAGGCAAAAGTCGCCTCAGCCAACTGGCGGCATCGGGCCTCATTACGTTTCGGCACTGAGGCCCGGTCAGCCTGTTGGCTTCCTTGTACTTTTGTGCCGCTCCAGAGTTCCTGCCATTGGCTTACTCTCCAAAGGGAACATCGCAGAGTTCTGGCTTTCCAGATATTCCCTCGCTTTAAGCTGAACTGTGCTGAATAGCAGTCTCCTAGCAGTGGTTAACTGTTTTTTTTTTTTTTCATTTCACAGTTTTATATACCTCCTGAGCCCAATAAATAGGACTCAAGAACCCTGTCATCCATACCAAACCAGTGAGGGTTTTAATTTGTTAATTTAATTGATGTTAAATACTTAATGATATCATTCAACTGGGTGGTGGGCTGATATTGAATATTCTCACACAGTTCCTGTAGATTTTGCGGTAGGGGTGGAGGTGGGGTGACACCAGGTCTTCTGGACGCCTGACGCATGAAAATAAACCATTCATCTTGGCGCTGACCACGGTATCTCCACACACGGATTCGTTGGTCATCTCCACCAAGACAAAAACGTGATTCATCACCGAAGACGACCTTCTGCCATTCTGAGTCACCCCATGTCACACCATTGCAGTCTCTGGTGACGTTGACGTGGTGTAGTTGTAACGGTCTGTGTGCATGTTGTCCTGCATCCTGCAGCCGTCTGCCAATGGTGCGGGTACAGCACTAAAACCCATCCTTGCCTACGTCACATGCATGGCTGAGCATAAACCTGAATCATTCGCATGTTTCACAACGTCAAACCTACCCACCAAGTTTCATTCCTGTCAGCTGATTGCTTCCGGGTGCAGCTATTCTTTTGATGCTGAGTGTAACAATTCTTTTTTTTTTTTTTTTGGGGTTTAGGCTACTCTACCCACCTTGAGACCCGCTCAAGTATCCCCTGGAGGTACCCCAGGCCCACAGTCCTAACACAGTGAGTGATTTACACTAACAGAGGCTGGGATTTTCAGTAGGCCATCAGCAGTTTTATACCACTCTGTGTTGAGTCTACGTTAAGGTGTCACATCCTGAGTGGCCATGATGATGGCTGTTTAAGGCCATAGGGATCAGGCTGCTGATAGTGCTGGCTGGAAGCTCCTTTTGCTCTTTCTGGAGCCAGAGGCTTGACTCTATTTTCCTCCTGAGTGAGCGCCCGGCCGTCTCAGCCTCGCCCCTCCACCCGGCGAGCTGCAGCGATTAAACCAACACACGTGACCTTGCTGTCCTGGGAAATCAAGTTCTTCTCTGAGAGGACCTCTCAGCGCCTCCTGTCAGGGTTTCCATTTGCTTTATTTGGTCGTGTGATTTCAGAACGTGCTTCTGCGCGGGTGAGTGGGAGTGTGGTGCTGGTTAAACAAATTGGCTGCACGGAACCGAGGCTGTCATGCAGCACGCCTCGCCAACGTTATATATTTAATAACGAACAATGTCGCAGAGATTCACGCCTCCGAAGGAAATCTAGGACATTCAGATCATCCCAACACACGACCGTCAAAGAACCAGAGACTGCACTAAGCGCAGCAACTGACAGCTGGAACAAAACAGCTACAGCGATGATGCAGAGTGGGAGACAGCTCGCTCCAGCAAAAGAGGAAGTCGGGGTGTAAAGATTCACCAATTTGAATCGGTGCACTGGCCTAAATGTTTTATGATATGGCTGCTGATTCAGATAGCAGGCGTCGGAGAAGGGTTGGGAGGGAAATGCAACACAGCCTTTTCACAAAGAGAAAACGGCCACTGAGTTTTGGAAACATACATGTGTATATTAATTCTGTCTTCCAGACATTAACCCTAAACTGATGCATTTTTGTCTGCATTAAAAATCATGTTGACAGATTAGAGACATGTTATTCAGGCTGCATTGATACCAATATCACTTAAGTACATACTCAATCATGATGACACCAATACCAAAGAGCAATGCCCACACAAGCTTCTGAGTGACCCGTACATGCACACCAGTAGACGGAACCTAACAATACATTAGTGTGGGCTGACAAGCAGCGCTGAATATGCTTTTAGCTACAAGTAAACCAGATAACACAACATACAAAAAGTGTGTAACACGCTAATGGTACCCTGTGGTGCGCTTCCGTCGATCACACAGAAACAAGGCCTGGTGCTTTGACCAAGCCAGGAAATCAGCTGGTCCTGACAGCATGCAGGGCTGCAACACTCACTACACATCAGCAGAATCTAATGCTCAGAGACATAAGCAAGAACATATGGGATGCACATATGACTTGAGAAATTAGCATGTAAGCATGTGCGTGTACACAGGACAGGTTTATCTATATATTGATTGGTTCTGTTTTTAACTGTCTTGCACAATAAAGATTTTATATTTACTCAAGTTGTCAAACATCAGTTCTTATTACTGATCATATAATAGCACATAAGCTCACCGGACAAAAAATGGGTCATCTTGCATGTTTAAGGTGGTAGTAACTTAAGGCGGAGGATGATGACAGGGTTATAAATACCTGCGGCGGGACTCATAGATTGAGAAGAGGTGGTACAGTGCAATGAATGTCTCGTTCCATGTGTGGAAAATGGCTCCAAAGCCGATGTTGATGATGGGCTAAAAGAAGTGATTGCATTTGGGTTGTGTCAAAGACCATAGTGTGAAGGAAGTCGCTGAATCTGCAGGTGTATGGAAGCGTATGGTTATACGGGTCTACCAGCAGTGGCTAAAATCCCAGTCTACAGGAAATTCTTCTCAGAATTGTGCCAGGGAAGGCATCCACCAAATCTGGCCCAACTGCGCAATTCTTTGATGCAAGATTGTCTGAACATTGATGTGGCCTACACTGAGAAACTTGTCTAGTCCATGCCAAATCCAATCACAGCTGTTACTGGTACTTGTGGAGGTATTACATGCTACTAGGTAAGTTTCAGTCACAGGTGACTGATTGTCTGGTGAGATTACTAAATGTCCAGGTATATAGTAAATAAAAAATGGTTTTCTCAAGCATCTGTAATGTTAGTCACATATATTTATATACATTACTAAGTTTATTATAACTTGAGTTTATTATTCCTGTAAAGAAGAGAACATTTCAGTAGAGCATTACTCTCTTGAATCAATCAGTGTAGCCATTTATACTGACTATGCAATCCATTTTGCTGGCAGTGCCACACTGGCCCGGATTACTACTCACTCTTGTTGCACTTTATGGGTCAAAATAGTTAAAGCTTTATCTGTTGTACAAGACAAGAAAGGACAAATCAGCTCATAAAACCCATCCAACAGGCAGGATAGAGTGATAAACTTGACGAATGTGGAACCGTGAGCTGCTTGTGCTAGATCCAGAAGGGAAACGCTTTATCTAAATGTTTCAATGTGTTAAAATTGTACCTTAAATTAAACCAGGGTTTATGCATATTTCTCGGACATGGTACACTTTTTCTTTATTATCTCTTTATTAAGTAATGTTAACAAATTCATTTCCTTTGGCACTGTGCCTTTCTCCCCACCCGCCCTTTCTCTCTCTCGCCACACTCTGCCCATAAATCCCCCATGGAACAGATGAGTCGATTCACACTGCATCATCTTGCACCCAAGCAGGACTAATTTGTAGCATACTGAATCACTGCCTGCTTAAAATGTATCTTTCATGTATCGCGCTGTTGATCGGGTATTGAGATGCGTATCATATCGCTCCCTGGGGGTGGATACACACCACTGGCAGGATATATGTTTGTATGCTTGTGTTTGTGAATGAACGTGTTGAGGATAAAGAGGAGACTGAGAGAGAGAGACCGTGAGGGTTGGGGGCTTGCACAAAGCCCCTTTCTGCTATGCCACGTACCACCTAGCGAAGCACTAGAGCATCCTAGCAATCAAACCTGCAGGTCCTTCAGAGAGACAGCAGTAGGCTAAATGCTAATTAAAGGTGAACTGCAGCCTTCTGTGCAGACGCACTAGCCTGGAAAGCCCTCACCCACACACACATGATCCCACCACGGGGAGAAATGCTGGACCACTAGACCAGGTGCAGTCTGCTGCTAATGCTGTAAATGTATTCCTAGACACACAGCATATACTTTGCATGCAAGTATGTTGATTGGGTACAGTGGGCAATCTTCGAACCAAATGATAATGGGTTTGACTCCGGGTCCTCCCATGAGGAGCTGCGGCTGGAGTAAATGAATAATAGAAATGAATGAAGCAATCAGGCACAACGGGGCACAAGGTCTCTGAATCGCAGCACTAGCAGAGACCCCATCTTTGTTTCAAACCCACACTAACCTTCAGACTTAGTGAAAGGTTAATAAACTAAACGTATACATATATGGTGCATATATATTTCTCAAATAAACAGTTTAATAAATTAGAAGGTAAACCAGTTTTAAAAAATTTGAAATGAAACAATTGGCTAAGTAATAAGATAATGCCATAATGGGCTGGCATCCAATCAACTAATTGGTACTATCCATTTAATGCATATCGTCGCTGTCCAATGAAAAACATGTATCTCCATTTTTGTCCATTTTGACTTTTATACATCATTTGAACACAGCAGCTACTGTTTACACTGTGTGAGAATTGCATGATGAATGGACCAACAGAAATGGCCCAAGTGTTTGGAAAGACGTCTGGTTCCATTGACTTACATTGAAATTGAATGAGGTTTTTGGCCTCTCCTGTAAAGTTGCCATTTTGGAGATACTTGTTTTTCTTTGGACAGCGACGATATGCAAATCCTTTTGACTAACAACTGACCACCGAAAGATCCTGAGCTGCTGAGCTGCTTTTGAAGCCACCATGATCCTTAAAATGCACGCAATTATATGAGCACACATCAACCTTTTTCTGTATTAATGCACAAGATATTAAAAAGTGCTTCTTATGTAATGCGGTACTGATAGGGGAACCAGGCATACGCGTGTACATGGGGTAAACAATCTGAAATTGTATGAAAAAGACCCTGCATTAGAATCTGGGTTTGGTGTAAATGGAGGGGCTGGCAACTATGTTCATCCCTACATGACAGGAAGCTCAAAAGTTGATTGGAGTTTATAAAGATGGGATTTTTAAAGTTTTAGAATTGAAACTTCTGAAGTTATATTAACTGCTCATTACTAGCTCAGACTACAACTAACACACATGGCATGACTCCAAAAAACTTGGTAGTTTGGGAAAGCCATGGCCAGTGACCTTGTGATGGTGTCCTCTGTAATTCTGCATTTCCCCACACCACTGCACATCACCCTTTCTCCATCATCCTCCCAAAAAGTGTCCTCTGATTATCTTCAGATGCGGATAGTATTTATTCATTTACACTTAAGACGTGTTTATTATGGTTACAGGGAAACAGATTAGACTAATAAGCCCACTCTGACCGCGGGAAGTCCAAAGCGGGGGATGCCGTGAATTTGACAGTTTTCAGGCCTGCTCTTTTGATTTTCATCTAAACATTATTCCAGTCTCCAATCATTTCATTTGTTAATTTCGATTTATTTATGGGTTTTCACGTTTAAAGACAAATAAAGAACTAGTCTCATCCTGTTGAGAAACAAGAGATGGAGGCAATTACAGGAGTTAATGGTGTGAGTTTTTATTTAAAACTGTCTCATTTGTTTATTCAGAAACACGTATGCTGTATGTCTTATTATTACACAAATCCAAACGGCATCCCGACATATGCCGTAATTAAAACAGGCCACAAATCACATCCTCGTTCATCGCAGCGTCTCTTTTATTGATTTTTTAAATGCTTAAAAATAAGTCCCCATGACGCCCCCTCCCCCCAGTTTGCCTATGTTAATGTGGTCGAAATGATCGCTGAAACTCATGCCAGTGAATCTCCTGATTCTTACATCATGTGTAAAAACCAAACAAACAGTCGAATCTTCGTAGTGAACGTTCAAATCCGATTCAACTGACAAAAATCTGAGCCGGGTACATCCCTACAAAATGAATGCTACCCTGTCATGCTACCAGAAACTGTCACGAGAGCTTTACTCCCTGGAAAGGTGAAAGGCATGCTGGGAGCTGTCAAGTGCTTTCGCATCACCAGATCATTCCCCCCCTCCAGCCGGGGCTAACATAAAAGCTTCTGGGCCAGTGGGGGGCTATTCCCATCAGAAAGACTCTGCATAATAAATGACCATCAAATAACCATGATCTCTGCCCACCAATCCTGATTTCTTTCAATGCTACACCATAACAGCACCATCTGATGTGGCTCGCATGAACAAGAATTAAAAGGGCAACATTATTATGAATTTAGTGTAATGTTAATGTACAATATAAGCCTTGAGACAGCACAAAAATAATGCAACATTCATGCACAAACTAAATCAAATGTTACCACCGACCTATTGCCCAGTGTCAAGTTTCATTTACTTCTTTAGTTTACAGCATCCCCTAGTGGTCCACACCAACTGATAAACTCGTTTCACACTGTTGTCTGACGTCAAGAGGAGAGCTGGATGAAAGCTTGGGGCGAAGCACCATGCATGATCTACTCTAGTAAAAATAGCACCTTTATAAACAGACCCAAACATGCACTGCACACGATACCATCAAAACAAAGGCACAGAGCGAGGAGGCAGTAACTGATGAGATCTGTTTATTCCCCCTCTAACCAGCAGATTAGGTCTGCTTCATAATGTAATGTTTAGCTTCTTGGCAATGTAGTTAGCGAAGCCATCTTTCGCTACTTGGTGCAACTGCAGAACTCCAGAATTCATTATACATTAGATTTTCTTGGTGACTCTAACGTCCTTCCAGGCCTTGGTCACAGATTCAGGTTTAATAATAGCTTGTAATTAGTTTAATAATTCCATTTCAGAGCCCAGAATCCCTTGAAATGTGCACTCGTCATGCTGCAGTTCCCCAAGAGTTTCTGACAGTGGAATGTGCGCATTGACTTGCCTTAGTAAAGCCACAAACGTTTCGGTGTAGTTCTTGCTGTGGTTTGAAAGTCCTGCAAAGACAGAACAGGTGTCTATGTGCTACCTGTCTCAGTTCTGCGATGCTAATCAAGGCCAGAGCAGTCCAGGAGAAGCTAGAAACGATGCTTCAAAACTACCTCACTGGCACTTTCTCCTCTGCATGTGCAATCCAACAGAGCACAGCACAACCGCAGACTTCAGTATATACTGTCACTGCAGTATACTGAGGGAAGTGCATCTGTGCCAGTGCACCTAATGGCACAATCAGTCTATTTATTGACTTTGTTGTGCAGGAACAAAAAAAAAAGTTTTGGATCCATTTGGATCTACTCCACAGTAGCCGTAATTCTTGTCTTTCAACAGGAAAAACAGTGCACTCCTTTACCGTCCCTATCAATCTGTACAATGTGTAAAGGCAGTTACATAATTACACACATGTATTCAGTAATATAACGACTTAGATATTTGAGTCAACAGTTTTGACTTGTTTCAACGTTGAGAGACAAAACAAAAAAAAATGACAGTGTAAAATATAACCGATACCTTTTAATAGAAATCAATTAAAATGTGATATTGACTGACATATTAGAATACACTATGTTACTGATATTGGAATCTCTTTGCTTGTTTTAATTAGCTCCATATAAGAAACTGTGGTAGAGTTATGATATATGAATTTGCGGTAATAAAGCCACACAGTAAGGAAACAGTAAGTCTCTATGAGTACGCACAAATCAAAGAGTCATTACCAACCATTCAGCATTAACTCATGGACAAACGCATGAAGATGAAGGTAGTGCAAACTTAATTAGGAATAAATAAATTCATAAGCATGCTGATAAGCAATTCCATGAGCACAGGCCTAATGCTAGAAGCCTCAGCTACTTTACTCCATCCATGTAATAACTGTGTCTTAACACAACGGCAGCATAACACAGTAACTCATATATAGTAGTTTATGTTGCAGAACAAATAATAATTGTTGAGTTTATTTAATTCATTGTCCAGCAAACAGGCACTTCCCCACTGAAAACCTGGGTTTACAGCCATTCCCAGAGAAAACAATACGGCTGCTACACTGACATACAGACATACCCTGAGAAATACGTAGGAGGAAAATCCAGAACCGGTAGTTGTTTTCCAAGTAATTAACTTGAATATGTTATTATGTAATAATGAAATGTATTTTTAAATGTTATTGTTCTCTGTAATGCTAATCCAGGTGGACTTGATCCCAAAGTCAACATTTTACAAATGTATATATATATATATATATATATATAGGCATCGACAGAGAAGCACACGAAAAAATACACAAAATACACATACAAAGTACATCAAGCACATCAGACTTGCCCAGATTACCCATATTTGCGCATCTATACTAAAATTATTAGTTATGAACTAATTTTTAATTAAGCCTCACTGTGTACCAGCATAGATAATGAAATGAAAAAACTGGACAAGTAACCAAGTAACACGGGAAACCACAAGGAATATATATATATATACACATACACACACACACACACACACACACACACACACACATTATTATATATTATATACATATGCTAGGATATGGGTGCGGGGCCCAGTAAATTCCTAATTACGTACATACTGCAAACATTGACTTTAATTTCATGTGCAATACGGCTTTTTCATTTTCTATTATTATCTTGTTTTTATTTTATTATGCTTTTATTACATGTAATATTTTATTGTTTTTACTCTTAATTTTCTGTACAACTTCTGACCCAATTATTTCCATTGGCATAAATTAAGTTTTGTCAAAGACAGCTCCAATTACCTTCATGTTCATACACTGATTCATGTAGAGCTGAATGCTCATTCACCCTTATGGTTGTTGTATAGTCATTACTCATGAAGCAGGAACAAATATGGCTTATTCGTTTGTTGCTGCTTAATTACTAATTACCTCCTGATTAATCGTTCCTCAGTGAATGCTTCAATTGTTGCGGGTTACCAAAATAAAATAACTAATAACTAAACTAGAAGTGAAAAAAGAGGTGTTAGTAAGGTGTAGGCAGGAAGGGTAATCTGGAGTTCCAGGAGTTTAGAAGTTGCACTTAGAACGGCGCCTTGTGGAGTTAGATTTTAACACGTATGTAGCTGTAATTTAACCCTGACAATATTTTCGCATACAGTCACGTTCTTCTGCGTCGGCGTACGCCGTGCAATCCTGATCTCCAGCTGCAGCCGAAAGGGACATGAATCCGACCAAGAGTCTGTCATTACGCCTCCCTCAGTCCTCCGGCCACTGCAAACCACAGCCTCCGCAACAACACGACAGAACAGATGTGACAAACATGCTAGTGTCATTATCAAACCCCCGCTGTGAGAATAAGAGAGTGGGGCAGAGAGAGAGAGAGAGGGGGAAGGAGAGGAAAAAGAAGGGGGAGTTGAGGTTACAGAAAAAGCTTTGGAGAGAAAGATGGCTAGAATACGACCTTAAACACCACGTCTTCCTCTATCATTATCCCACTCCCGTGTACAAGCCCAGAGACCCGCACAGAGCATCCATCTCCTGAGGCCGCGAAGCTGTCATTTGCTCTCAGAGCAAAGAGCTTTCAGCAAACACCACATCATTACCATCCACCGTGTAAGTAACATGCAAAGCAGATACCGATGCTGAACATTTGGCCTCTGATCACAAAAGGACAAATTGTGAGGCTGTGGTCATTCTCCCAGCACGGCCACGGCACACGGTTTTGTTTAGACATCCTCCCAGTCGAGCCAGAATTTCAATTCATTTCTGTTTCTTACTCTAACTGTGTTCTACAGTCTGATGGAACGAATATTGAGCTTTCTGGCAATGCTCAAGGAGGGTTTGGCCTAAAAAGAGGGATGACTACACTGAAAAGAACCTGGTGAGTATGCTGGAGGGTCTGACATGCTGTGGGCTGTCTTCCTCCAAAGTTTCCTGGGAACCTCATCAGGGTACATGACATCATAGACTCCATGAAATAGCAGAACAAAATGGGTCACTGTTGAATCTTCCAGCAGGATCCAAACTAGGGTTGCACAATATATCGGTTCAGCATTGTCATCGCAATGTGCACATGTGCAATACTCACATCCCAGGGCGTGCAATGTTAAGTAAGACAAATGAAATGAAATGCAACATGCTACATGATACTCTATGGATTGATACTAAAGAAAAACATGGTTCCTGGACTGATTACAGAGCATTTACGTTCCAGAAAAGATGTTGCACACTCACAGGAGTGTTAAAAAGTCATTACTCAGCTTTTTTAGTATTCATTTTATTTTCATCCCAATCATTTTGCAATGAATAATATTTATAAACAATGCTGTTTAAGTCATCTGGAGAAAACAATGTCAGTTTTTCCCCAATATCGTGCCAAAATACGCTCTGATCGACCCAAACATGCTGTGCTGAACACAAAACCAAGTGTCTGCCATGATCGCCACAATCCCTCAACCCAAACCCTACAGAAAAGCTGTGGAGTGAGCCAAAGAAGAGAGGACCTTGGACCCTGAACGATCTGGTGAGACTCTAAAGAGGAAGGTCTCAAATTCATTGTTTTCCAACTTGAAGGTTTTTGATCAAAATAATGAACTACTGAAATAAATAATAAGCTGAATGGCCGTTCACTTTAGTGTGAGTTCAAGCTAATTCACCAAAAGGTGAATTTCTTCTAAGCCTTTTTACTCCTCTTTATCAAAGGTTGCCAGGAATTGTGGAGTTGTATGTAATTCTGGAAAACATTGATCCCAGACTTCTGAAGAGTAGTGAAGCATCCCTGTGTTAGTGTTATTTAGGATGTGGGAGGTAAATCAAACAGTAAGACACAACACGGAGGAGTAACAAGCAGTAGACAGATACTACTGAGTGCAATGCCGAGACAAACATTACACAGTGCAAATACCAGGAGCAATATTAAGAATCACGGTGCAAACAGACATTATACACTAAAGCCCAACAGACACTGCAAACAGCTTGCTGAAGATAAGGTTCAAGATGTCTTTAAAGTGACAGTGAAATGAGGTGACTAATGTTATGAAATGGCGCTTCACACAGCAGCTCTTATACATTCATTCAGACGCTCTGCTGCCGTTTGCCAGATGGCATCAATGTGAAGAGGTCTCAGTTGGACAGTGTGGGGTCCCTGGCGATAGTACACACCTCCCTCTTTTTCGTCTGTCTTTCCTCCACTTTTCCACTTGGAGAGGAGTGGGAGTGCTGACCCAGAATGATTTCACCCCCCACTGAAGGCCTGTACACCCTGATATTGAGCTACTGCCTACCAGACTATACCCTTAACTGGTGAGACTAATGTGATGGGTTCTGCAACACTATGGTGCTTTTCGTTATGTGGGTTTTGACACTGCATGAATAATATTCTCCAGAGAAATTTGTCACATCCTTATTCATTTTTATAGATAAAAGGATATCCGACACGTGAGCACATCTATTCGACATTTCGGGGTTTTTTTTATTGATTAACAGAACTCAGTGTGGATACGGTAATAATTAAGGCAGTTTACACTACAAAATTTAATATGTGAAAAAACATTTTAAAGGTAATGAAATGTAAACACGTTGACCAAAAGTTTGTCTCCAGTAAGTGCTTGAGGCATTCAAACAGTGGAGGAAAAAGTTCCTATGAGGAATATTAAACAAATGGTTTGTAATCACAGTGTTTCCTGGGTATTAGGAGGAGATACAATGCTGAAGACCTTCTCCGTTGCAGGTCTGAGAGCACACAATATCCCGCTTAATACGCAATACTGTAATCGTATTAGCAAGTTCATTTTATGGAAAACTGCTTTTATTTATTGTCTTATGGTCTTACTGAAAGCAATTATATCAACAGTATAAGTATATTTTAATTAGGGCTGTGTATTGGCAAGATCATGCATCAGGTAACAACTCAATATAATGCAACATATTCCTGTAACACTTTACATTAAGTATTGACTAACTAACATGAAGAAATACATTACCAGTGGTTACAATGCTAAACTAATACTAAGTAAACACGTGACAACTACATGTTTACATGTTAAGTAAACATGTAAGAGCTGTTACATGTTTAATATTAGTTAACCGTTGTTAATGTATTACATGTATTATATATTCATGTTAATGTAATGAATTACTTCATGTCAGTTAGTTAATACTTTATGTAAAGTGTTAACCAATGTTTAAAAACCTAATTTTAGAAAAAAACTATAGTCAGTCAGGTTTGCTAATGCTAGCCAATGTTAGCAGTGCACCTTTATATTACTTGTCAAAGAGCAAAAGTCTAATGGCTAAAGATCACAACACTGCGGTCAGAGATTTAAACACAACACAGGAGTGCGCTTACACGCACATAAAAATATGATCATAATCAAATTTTCTCCAGTAATCAGATGACTGAGTGCAGTAATTCCTCTGATCTCAGTCCTCTGATCTTCCCTCTGATCTTAGTCCTCTGGATTTAAATTTTTAGTACTTTGTTTATATTTTCTGTATTTTTTGTATATATAGATCTTATTTATTATTTGTATATTTCCAGACACTTCTGTTCTTTCCTCTGTGCTGCTGTAACATTGTAAATTTCCCCACTGCGGGATTAATAAAGGACTATCTAATCTTATCTTAGGTAAATGCACTCACAACAATCTTTGCATGTAAAGTATTAAAATTGATATCGTTTTTGATAATCCATACATATTTTATTACACCCCTGATTTTAATGCACCATTTTACCATGTAGGTTTATGTTTAGTATGCTTATTCAACAACAAAGAGGTTGAAACATCACCGTGTAAAAATGAGCAATGAATAAACCCACACAAAGGTGATAAGTGGGCTTCAAATACAAGAAGGACGTAGGGTATTCATATCATTGAGTGCCAGTGTATCGGCACATCTCTACAGCACAGTTAAGAAGAGCAACCTGAGGGCTAATCCACATTCTACCAAGATCACTAACACACTGCACGCATCCTCCTTGTTCTCTTTCAGATCAAATGAACAGCACTGTCTGAACTGTTCGGCCTTATTTGGGAACAGCCCTCCCACCCCCGTGCCCTGCATGCTTCATACAAGCGTGCCAAATTCAGCAAGAGAATGGGCACTGCATAATAGCACTGTCCCTGCCAAATTATCACGCATGCATAATTAGTCACAACAAGGCTCGGGCACATTAGCAGCGGCTGATCTGTTTGTTTTAGGCTGTCTGAACGAGCCTTTTTATTGGAGCAGAAGACCTGCTTTCCCGCCTCTTGGCGTTCGTCCCTTTTGACCCCTTTCCTCCTCTCCTCCTCCCTCGACACCGCTTCCCTGTCTGTCTCGTCCTCAGCTGCCTCCCGTCTTCCTCGCTCTCTCCCTCTGCTGAGCCTGGGCTATAAATCATCACCCTCCCTCTATTTACAGAAAATGAGTCATTTTAAACTAGCCAGGGAGCGCTGTCCTCCAAACCCACCCCACTCATACACACACATAAACAGAAACACACACCGCTGGAAGAGAAATAGCTCACGATGGCTTGACTGCGATCTTCCTAGCCCACCACACACACATGCACGCACCCCACTGCAAGAGAACTGCTTCACAGTGGCGCGATAGCGAGTGTTCACATTAGCATTTCGCCACAGGGAGCCAGGCGGGACCTGACACCGCTAATCTACAAAATCATTATGACCACATAGACACCGGCGGAGACGCATCATGTGAGACCTTGATGCAACACTACGTGCCCCAAGGGGCTTATAAATACAGCCGCCCTGAAGCGCATGGGAGCCATGTAAATGTAGTCTGAAGTAGTGGGTATACTCTGTCTAGCTGACCGCCGACTGCCCCTCAACCAGGGCATTAAAATTCAATACTTTTTACAGCACAGACTGAGTTACTGCAATACTACCGAGCAAGGCTGGGACTTCAAAAATGTATTCCGGTTCAGATTACCTGTTAAAAAAATCGGAGCCAATGGGTTACTACAAATAGTTGCACAAATAGCTGCACCAGAAGGAATCAACAGACAGGAATGAAACTTGGTGGATAGGTTTGACATTGCAAATGATCCAAGTTTCACGCTCGGTCTTGCATGTGATGTAAGCAAGGACAGGCCTTATTGCTGTAGCTGACTGACCCAACAGCCACCATTCAGCGAACAGTGATGCCCTCCATGAGTCATCCTGTTAGTCCCAGCACCACTGGCAGATGGCTACATGACGCAGGACTACATGCACGCAGACCATTAATGATAACTGTCCTTAACACCACGTCAACGTCACCAAAGACTGCAATGGTGTTGTGCAAGACTGTCATGGAGTGACTCAGAATGGCAGCAGGTCGTATTCAGTGATGAGTCCCACTTTTGTCTTGGGAGAGACCAACGAATCTGTGTGTGGTCTGTATGATGACAATATGATATGATGATACTTCAAGACATGACCACAACACACTATGCATCATGATATTTAGAGATGTAATAAGTTGGAAGAGACAAAAAAGAACCTTTAATGCCACATATATATAAAAAGTGTCATAACAACACCAACAATAATAAACCATCATCATCATCATGATCCGTCTACTTCGATTTTATTTAGTGTTTAATGATAAAATAGCATCATATTGCCCATTTTAGTTTAAGCCACACCCATTTAGGCTTTGTGCAAAGAAAGTATTGATTTATCAATTTAATATAACTCAGTTTTGTTTTAAATATTAATTATATATTAAGTTTCATCATGGTTTCAATATAAGGTAAAGTTTTAGATTCACAGGACTTTCAATTAAACGTACACACTTCCATAACTTAGGAGTAAGTCAGCCAGTTAAGTCTGCAGTCCTCTTTATGTACTGCATAAAAAGTCTTAGCATGAAACGAGGCTGAGAATGAAGCTGCATCATGTAAGATTTGATTGCTAACACTGAATAAAACAGCATTACTGAGTCAGCAGTACTGTGCGGTGCTGCGAGTCGCCCTGTAAAGTCTGAAGTAATGATATAAAAGTCAGACGTGTTGGGCCAGATTTTGCAAGAATGGAGCACCTTCTCAAAAAGAAGCTCTGGCTCGATGTTTAACTCTCATATACACACTCAACACTATACTGCTGAACACATGATGAGATTGTTAGATGTTCCCTCACATCCTCAGAAGACCAAGTTTTGGCTGAGTTTTCTTTGAATACTCTTCAGACAAACCTGCAATCATCAGAGTCATCTGCTCCAAAGCAAAATCTATGTTCAAAAACACTCTTCCACACACGCATGCAATTACACATCGTCACCAGAGAGGGCTCCAAATCCCCCAAAACTTACATAGTGCAGCTTTAAGGGGAATTTAAGACCTGCAAAACTACTCAGAGCAGCTATTCATAGCCAGGATTAATGTTAACACAGTAGCGACCACACAATGCACACAGTTGTCTCATTCATAGATGTTCTCAGCGCAAAGGCAGAGCACTAAGGTACGGCCTTTCTGCCTGATTTTTGCTAAGATTCCGCTCAGATTCTGAAAGAATGGTGACCTTTTCTCTGTACCAGGCAACAGCAAAACACCAAGATAGACGTGTTCCTAGCAGACGGTCACTGTAATGGCCGTGTGAGTCACATCAGCTTTTGTAAAGGTTTTTGTTCTCAATTCCAGCATGCTTGAAAAGAGTGTGGGAGAGTTTTATGTCTGCAGCGGTTACGATTTCAGAGTTATTTATTACTCTTCTTTCTTGTGCCAAAATGGTAGTAACAGGCCAACAATCTTTTATGCATCACTGTGCTGTTTTAAGTGGGGCACACAAATCTCAGTGGTTTCATAGTAGGTATATATATCAGACCATCAGACAGAGTATATCTCCGCACTGAGTGCTGTCTGTGCAGAGACACTGCAGCACACAAGCACCTTTTCATTTTGGAAGCAGCTTCAGCACAGAACCAGTCTGATTTCACAGAGCGGTGCACAGAGCGTCTCTAAAACCTGCTGAACGCTCTGGTGTGGGTCATATTAGTGAAGCTCACCACTCAAAGTGTTACGCATACTAGATTTGCTCTTTATCCACTGCTGCCACTTGTGAAGGATGGCTGCGGGGGCTTTGCGAGTATCTCACATTCCTGTCCAGCCGTGGTTAAGTGTTTTAATTATTCATGGTGCTATAGTCCAGACCATGACTTTAACTTCTCTAGAGACGCTTTAACAGAGTCTGGGAAGTGAAGAATGACTGTGCTGTTTACAGGTTCAAGACTGTAGCTGTCTACCTACAACAATTCCCGATAAGAGGGCAAATTCTTCCCCTAATTTTTGACAGGATGGTCAGGAATAGGCTACAAACACAAAGAGGCTTAAAGCAAAGTTTTGGTTTTTTTTTGCTTTATTGTGACAAGAAATCGGATCAAAGCAGACTTCAAATGTGGTCCTAGGTTCTTTCCAAGTGGTTCTAGTACATATCCAATATGTAGTAATTTTACTGTAACAAAAACAATCAGAATTCATGTGTGGATGTTATTTTACAGCGTTTTAGCTAGAAGATAAAATGTGAACATGCCAGCCATTTTAGGGGGTTCAACTGATTCAGTTCATACCAACTGGTCACCTCACACAGCAGGAAAAGGTCTCTCACATCCAATTTTCACACCAAATACGATTAGCTGGTTGTTCACAGTAGCTTTTAAATGTGACACTTGTATATAGACAGCAAGACACTGCAGCCTGGTTCTTCTCTGATCACGTTCCACCACTTCTTTCCATATCCCTCTGAACACGGAGTGGGTGCAATAAGTGCTTTCTAATTTTTTGTACAGAAAGATCACCTAAAAAGGCCTTTAAGCAGCACTAAATGATGAATGTCGGTGTGAATTCCGATCTGCTGTGTGACTGCAGGTAAAAGTGGCATATATGCAACGTACTGTCCAATGTTGCTTGGTCGTTCACATTATGATTATAATGTGGCCTACGTCTGACATCAGTCTGTTCCCGAACCAACCCACATGCACAAAAGAACACCCAATTACTTGACAAGTATATCCAAAAACACAGCTATCCTCTATTTCCTTAACCCTTTAACATTCTTCTCAACTTCTTGGTAGAACATATTTCGAGTCACTATATCTTAACAAAGGTGGTTTTGAACTAAACTCGCCCTGATCATGCCATCTCTACCAACTGGCAGAGGTATGTTAAATTAAAATAATTCACTATTTCACTCTAATTCACTAAATTACACATGTGGATTGCGTGTTTATTTTATTGGCATATTATAGTTTCAGAGGGTTTGACGAACAAAATTATGTTTTTTAAAACTTTATACAACAAAAAGGAGTAAAATATTTTTTGAAAAACATACGTTACCAAACGGTCTAATTGTTTCTTTATGCTAATTGGTGTCAATGCTAAGCTAATTAAAGTAATTAAAACTGACTATCTGCTTATCATAATTTATAAATAATATAAATTTCTTTTTATTTGGTGAGTACACCAAAGGGTTAAGATCAATAGACTCGGCCAGAGAATAGGCAGATGCTGAGTTTCTTTCATTTAAAGCTCCTTTGACTCCAAACAAACAAATCGGTACCACAGGTGAAGAACTTTTACCTTCAGTATAAACACATCCTTAAGTACTCAAATACAAGCACAGAAAGATCTCGGCAGAGAGGCTGGTCATGTCAGCACAGCGCATGTCATGTTCTTCTGTAGTGGTCTGCACACATAACTCTCCCCTGTGGCCCGCCAGGGGCTGGTGGGGAGGGAGATCTCTTTGTGGCGTTGTCTGCGCTACCACTCAAATCACCATGCAAGAATAACAGAGAGCATAATTACAGGCAGAGTCGTGAAGACGCAGATAACCGAGCAGCCAGGAGTGTTTACAGAATAAAGAGCCAAGCAGTCCTCAAGGAGGTGAATGAGGAGGTAAACATAATCAGGAGTGATGTGGAGGAGGACCCTAGCCACCATGGAGAGAGACAGAGAGAGAATGAGATGCTGAAAAAGTGCTCATGATGAGTGTAAGACTGCACAGAGAGACCGACGGGGGGGGGATAGGAAGAGGGAGAAGAGAAGAGAAGAGAAGAGAAGAGGGGGAGAGGAGGAGGAGAAGAAGAGTAGAGTCACATCAGCACAGGCCTCCAAGGAGAAGTCTGCAGACCAAGAGACTGACGGGGCTCAGAAAATGATTAAAGGAAGAGATTCAGAAAGCGAGGGTTGGGGAATACGAGGAGTGCAAGCAGACTTCACAACTGTTTTGGACATTTTACACTTGCCTTAAGACTGACTTCTAGGCCTACACAGATTATGTAGTCACACAGAAACTGACATGCACATCTCAGAATTCTCAACTACATACCTGCTAAAGTAGACTGAGTAGACTGATAAATCAATGATGATGATCAGTTATCAATCTCAATGTTACTGAGCTCTGCTAAAGCCTGAACCGGCTGATAAATCAATATGATGATCAGTTATTATGATTCTGATCATGAATATTCATTAAATTCAGTTTTTATGCAACAAAACACATATTAGAGGTGAGTGATATGACAGAAATATAATACCGTGACACATCAAGAGTATACGTATCAGGATATTTATTGTTTCAGACAACAGCTGGGCTTTTACCATGTGCCTAAATATAAACCTTTATATATTGTTAATGGATTATGTCACTGAATACATTTAGCACAGTGTATTTAGCCCTCACTACTTCTCCAGTGTATTCTGCCCAACACTGGCAGGCACATATTCATCGATTCAAGTTGTCCTTAAACTGACCTGAGCTCCTTATCTGTAATGTTCTCCTATCTAATCCTGTATATAGTTAATGGAATTGGTAGCTCACGAGATCTAGGAGACGGTCTTTTCTATGACAGTCTTTCATAACAGACTTCTAACATAACTGATGTCTTATCTCATGGGCCTCTCCTCTCTCTGATACAAGTGTCTCACTTAAGTCTCATTTCTACTACTTTTATCATATTTCCATTATCGGCCAGAGGACGACGAGTTCCCTCTTTGAAGCCTTGGTTCGTCTCAAGGTTTCTTTTTCTCCAGCCCATTTTACACTTAAACTGGGGACTTTACCAGGATACTTTGATGGGTAATGTTCAGGCTTTGTGCCATCTACCGGGATGCACACGTTCATACTTGTGATGCAAGGGCCAGTAAACAGCAAACAGGATATGACATCCTGGATGAACAGACAACAGCTTCTTATAAAACGGCACTCACACAGCCTTTCTCCTTCACATAAACTGAAAATCCCAATGCTAAAGCCAACGTTCAACTTTGCTGCCCATTAGATTGGCCTTTGTGCGTTAGTGGCCATGCCCACAGACAGCGTAGATTCATCACTCCTGTGATGTTTGCACTCACAAAACTAATCAAGAAATTATACGGGTAAACTAACTGCCAGCTCTGATCTAGACTGTATTTTCTGGTAGTTTATCAGCTTTTGTCCTAACATGAGCTCTCCTGGCAATCAGCTGGGAACTGTACCAAATCGGAGGCAGGTCAATTTCTGTGTGGGCAGTTCTGACGTTAGCATTTATAGGTAGCAGTTCCATCATTGCAGTATCTTTAGTGATTACATGATAGAGCTATCACAGAACTCATCGTGGTGGTGAACCTGCTCAGCAAATCTCCCTAAAAAATGTATTCACTTTGAACGAAGGTGCAAAAAATGTGCCTTTCTGGCACAGCAGCCTCGCCCCACTTACTGTGCATCAAATATCCAGCCTCAACAGCACCGCATTCCCAACCCAGCAACAACCAACATTCCAAACTACTGTATTTAATGAAGGTACAGACACCAGAGCCGGTGCACACGTACCACACAGGCAAATTGACTCTACAGATTACACTTGTGGTTCTGGTTGTTTATGTGTGTTAATAACGGTTAATCCTGACTTTTCATTCACAGCAAACAGCACAACAGAACCTAAAGCCCAACACAGTGTCTCACAGTAGTTGGTGCAGCTCTCGGGTGCCATTCAGTCATCGCCATTCAGGATAGAACACTTAAAACTCAATCTGAAGCAGTAATATAGCAGCACCACGGTACCCGGTGTTGACAGTCAGTCTTCCAGAAAAACAAATCTCGGCTAACGTTATAGTCTAGCCTTCTTCAGCTCACTCACAGAGAGCTGTCAATAAAGTAGTAAACTAATGCTAAGCATGATTAATGATGGTGAATCAATGCAATCATCACATAACCGCCGTATTGTGGTAATGAGTTACGGTCACATGACCTCTGGGCTTGCTCCTTTGGTGTCTGCACCTGGATTCCTGTAAAGCTGGCAACGTCTACTGTGAAAGGTGCTACATAGAAATTGATTAGACGGAACTAAAAATGGGTGCACCATTGAAGTGGACCCATATTTTGGCACACAGGAATGGGTTGAAGCGAGTAGGGACAAAGCTAAGAGCAACAGGCTGTTATCTGACTCCTTAATGCCAAGCCTGGCGACAAGCACAGCAGAGAAAGTGACACAGAAGATGAGAGGATAAAAATATCATGAGAGGAAGGATCAGAGTGGCTGGTGCTGAGCAGCAAACGAATGGAAAAGAAGCCACAAACTTACTGACCCTAAATGATCGTCTGGGTGTCATACAGAGCAAAGAGAGTGGTAATAATCTCTAGTGTTAGCTGCTAAAAGAATCACCTCTGGGGGATTTTCTGTCATACTGCTGTGCATTTAAGTATTCCTGAGTTCTAGAGGAACAAGTGAAAGGCAGGCATTGTAGTTTGCATTAAAAGCACATTTGTATTCAAGACCATTGTGCGCTACAGCACAGTTTCCCCAGCAACACTGTTCCTTCAGGTCCTGTTTAATGAAGCCAGTAAAAATATGCTTTCCCCGACATGTTATTAGGCTTGCCTTATAGAAGGGTGTCTGGCAGTGACCCTTTCAACCCCCCACTGTAGTGTGCTTGTTGGACAGTGACGTAGCTGACTGGCCCACTCTACCTAGTCTGGCCCTCCGGCAGTCGCAGCAGGGTGCCGCAATATCGGCACGCAGTGCTACTGGTACAGAGCCTCCCAACTCCCAGATGCACTCGGCTCAAACAAGATCCCCTTGCTAGAGCTTCAGTCAATAACCTCTGAAAGGGCAGGCTTATTATTCAGAAGGGTGAGTCCATATACTGGACTTCACAAACATTTACAAGAGAACACCTACAAGTACACGTACGGCAAATAACCATGTAATACATTTGGACCAACTGGTGATGGAAAGGTCTAAGAACAAAACTAAATATCTAGTGTTCTGGAGTTCTGCTCATGAACTGGCATGCACTACATCTTCTCCCTTGCATCTTCTTTTTGCTTCAATAAGCCCTTTTTATTTGAAGTATATGGGCACTTTCAGACTTTATGGGGTTACACAACAGCCTGACCACTAACAAGGAATACACCTCATATGCTGAGTCTTGTTTATGGTCCACTAGAGTTTGCAACCCTCTTTGAACAAGTAGCACTGGTGCCATAAATGTTGCAAGTGGCGAAGCAAAAAAACAGATTACACACACGTGCAGGAGAGAAACAAAGCATACGCAAGAGTGCAAGAGAGTGCTCACATGCAAGCGAAAGCTAGAGCACTTGCTAGAGAAAGAACGCAAGAGTGTGTGCGAGAGCTCAAGAGAGCATGCATGCAAGAGAAATGAGAGCACTTGTGTGAGAAAGACCACGAGAGAGTGCAAGAGAGAGCACACGTTAAAAAAAAGCAATAGCACTTGCGAGAGAAAGAGCGCAAGAGTGTATGCAAGAGACTGCAAGAGAGAGCACACATGCAAGACAAAGAGCACCAGAGTATGTGGAGAGCACAAGAGACAGCGTATATGCAAGAGAATGTTAGAGCACATGCAAGAGAGTGCAAGTGAAAGTGAAAGCAAGTGTGAGAGTGCAAGAAAAAGCAGCCGTGCAAGAGCACATGCAAGAGAGCGAGAGGGCGAGTAAGAGAGTGCAACATAAATGCATAATAATCCACAACAAGCCAGATCTTTACATACCCAGCCAGTGCACCTGGCTTAATGTTATTTAATATGATCTTTAATGTAATCAGTTAATTCTAAAAGAGAAATGATAGGCTAAACATAGCAAAGGCTGTAGGCATAGCTGGAGGTGCCTCAGCTTCTGATTCCAGATAATTTTTTTTTTCCTTCTTCTCACCAGGCAAGCAATAACACTCACTGTGTTCATACACTAACCATCAAAAGAACAGTTGCACAAATTGTTGCACCAAGAAGGAATCAAACAAAAGGAATGAAACGTGCAAATTATTCAACTTTCACACTCGGCTATGCATGTGATGTAAGCAAAAATGGGCCCTACTCCTCTAACTGACTGACCCAACAACCACAACTGCACAAACATTCAGCAAGCAGTGATCCCCTCCATGAATCTTCCAGTTAGGGTCAGCATCATTAGCATACAGCTGCATGACACAGGACTGTTACAACAACTGCCCTTAACACCATGTCAGCGTTGCCAAAGACTGCAATGGTGCCATGCCAGACTGTCGTCGAGTGACTCAGAATGGCAGCAGGTTATCGTCAGTGACTGGAGTCCCGGTTTTGTCTTGATGGCCAAAGGACCCTCTGTGGAGGCGCTGTGGTCAGCACCAAGATGAACGGTTTGTTGTCGCATGTCACACGTCACACAGAAGGGCTGGTGTCACTCCACCTCCACTCCTACCGCAACATGTGTAGGAACTGTGTGAGAATATTCAAGCTGCATGGGATGGATTATCACTGAAGACTTCTGGCATGCTGCATTAGCAAACATGGCGGCCTGACGCCATACTGAGAGACGCTACTTCTGTATGTGTAGCTCAATAAATATTACCCATATCAGTCTAAATTTATCATCATTTATTGTAAACTGCAACTATTCTGTTGATGACACGTGTACAGGGTATTACATCTGGATTGCTCTATAGTGGTCATACCATGTTATGAACTACAACTGCCATCACCACTACAGGTTTACCTGCTTCGTGAGGTGAGCTTCGGCTGTGAGGAAATGTTGTTCTATGGTGCACAAGCCATGTAGTGAGAACAATTTACAGAATACTAGAACCTGAGAAAATATTCAAATGGAGATATAAGACATCTGCACACGGGCCTTTCAGACACATACAACTGTGACGTTCTTAGAATTCGCACAGGATTCATTTCTCCTAGTGTGTGCAACAACACTGTTGCATTGCGCAACCCCAATTCAATTTCAACATCCTCTAAACAAAGATCATTATGCTTACTGTTATTACAAAGCAACTGCCTTAGTACACACTCTCTCTGTCTTTCTCTCCCTCTCCCTGAGTTGTGTACAGGCTGAAGTAAAGCTGGCATAAGCAAACAGAAAACTTTGAGGCAAATTCTACTCCTGGGCGATGCATGCATTAGTCATGCGGCATAAGGATTCACCAGCTACGCGGGGAGTCTTGTACATAGTGGTTGTTTTTAGGTTTTTAAATTATTCCACTGCATGCTTGTTTGATGCAAGATGTGGTAAACACAAAGTCGAACGAGGGTCATGAACACCAGGCCTGAGCTCCGTCCTCAGATCACAGAGGTGAATATAAATGAAGCCAAAATGAAAGGCAAAAGTAGCAGCTCCTACTAATGGCTAACGCCCTGTAAGATCCACAAGCCCAAGAGCAGGCCCCAGGACAAGGCCTCTTACCGTCTTTATGGATAGCTGGAGGCAAGGACGGGCAACGCGCATGAAAGTTGCGGGGTAATGACCAGCAGTCTTTGTCACAGCCCACAGGCAAAGAAGAAGCACAGGTAATAACTACATCTACAGTGTGATGTGTGTACAGTAATGACAGGCTTAAAGCAGAAAAACAGACGAGGACGTGGCGAGAGCCTGTACTGTTTCAAAGAGGCTGGACCAAAGGAGGATGCACACAGCAAGGTAGAATAAACCTCATTTATAAACCAATTCTTGTGTATGCAGCTTCCAAGACCTGCTTTTTTTTTTTGCCTAGCCAATAACATAACAGAAACTGGAATTTACAAAGAAACACTTGACGGGAAAGCTGGAGTACACTTATGGAATATTTGTCCAAAGCAGCTATAAATAAAAACACATGTGAGAGAGAGAGAGAGCAGGAATTGGTGACACCCGGTGGTAAAATAGCAAATTGCTGCTAACCATTCCCAAACCATTCAGTTAATACCAATTAGGCATTTCAACACTTAATATAACCTGTGTTTTGTTGGTGATACCACTAGATTCTCCAAAATTCCTTGCATTCTCCAAAATTCCAGATTTTTTGTTTTTCGTTCCACCAATGTCATCACTATCCCACTCAACAATGAATGGGAAACCCCATATTTGATGATTTATGATGTGATCTGTGCCCGGCTGAGGACTGCCACACTATCCAGGGTGTCCAGAGGGATGAGCAGCTCAGATAATTGTTGGTATTAAGGAGGTGGAACTTAAGGCTTGTTCAGCCGCATACATTTGTAAATTTTTGACTGTGAGAAAACAGTGTCCAGGTGTGCACACTTGAGGTCTTGCGCATGGCATTTCCTGGATTTTGTGTGCACACACACTTTCACGTTCGGAATTCATGGAGAGAGTGAATGAGGGCCCTGGACTGGGTTTCATTGGTTTTGTGAAAGATCATGCTCAAAGTTTGTGTGTAAGGCCCTTTGACTGCACTACAGAGTTCAAACTATCCCTTTACTAAATTCAGCTGCACCACAACTCATGTCTCATAACTAATTCAAGTGTATGTTGCATTGACACGACAATAACCTGAACCTCTCTGCAAACACGCAAGCACAGAAACACGATGGCAGCTGGCACTGACAGTTATAGGGGCACACAGTGTACACAGGCTGAGCTGAATGAATCCGAGTACCTGTAACCACTGTGACCACAGTCTGGTTATTATTTAATATTACTTTGGTTGGGACCAAATATGCAGCTTTTTTATGCAGCCCTGGATCATCAGTACTGGAGTACCATAAGGTAGGTCTCATAGCCAACAGTGATGAATCTGCCCGAGTCGAGCAGCTGGTCTTCTGGTGCATCAGCAACCACCTGCTGCTGAAAATGCAAAAGACTATAGAAATAGAAATGGACCCTGCCTCCCCATCCGCCTCCCCATCCGCATCCCCATCCGCATCTCCCTCAGCATCAACGACTCTGTGGATTCTACTGTGCAGCATTCAAGTCCCTGGGCACCACCATGCCTAAGGACCTGAAGTGGGAGAGGAACACAGCCTCCATAGCCGAAAATGAAGTCAAACCTGCCACACAGCCTCCTGATCAAGTTCTACACAGCGATCATCGAGTCCATCATCACATCATCCATAACCATCTGGTTGGTTCCTCCACCTCACAAGACCATGCCAAACCCCGGCACATAATGAGGACAGCAGAGTGGATCACTGGATGCAGTCTGCCAACACTCCAGGACATCAACAGCACAGGGGTGTGCTGACAAGATTAGAACAGAGCCCTTTCATCCGGGACATCACCTCTTCCAGACACTTCCCTCTGGTAGAAGACTCAGGACCATTAAAACCAGACATGCTAACAGCTGTTTCCCCAGAGCTTGTAGGGCTCATTAATCTGGACACCTTGCACTTTAAACTTCAACTAACTTACTCTATTACATATACTCCTCTGTTACATAATGCTTATGTACAGATGTCATTATTTATTTCTTTTTAGCAATATTCATATAATTCTGTAATATTATTTATTACATTAATACATGTCTCCTCAGACCTGGATATGTATAGATATCCATATATGCATGTGTACGGATATTCGCACATCTCCTTTCTACAGCTCTTTATTCTTTTTTTCTTTATATTATTTATTGTATTGTATTTTTCCCTTCAAGTTAAATACGTGTTCACAGTCTGTGTGCTTGTCTGTCTATTTAGTACATTACTACGGTGGCCGAGAAAGCCCAACGCACTGCAGAGACCACTGAGACCACTTGCAAACCATTAACCGAACGCGCTGCAAAGTCTCAAACGCGCTGTAAACACTGAAAACACATGCAACTTCCAAAACACATGCAAAAAGCCTCACAACACAACGGAAGTGTTTCCGAGGGACACTGAAAGTGAACGGACCCATTCAAGAGCGGGCTGCGTGGACCTGGACGTAGAGCCGAGACAGCCCCAGTTCCAGCAAAAGTAAGTTTTATCCGTTTATTAATGAATATTCAGTCGGGTTATTGGCCAGGTTCTTGAGTTTATATTTCGTTCCACCTTAAACAATGCACACCGAGTGACTGAAAGAAAAGTTTATCTGTTTATTAATGAATATTCATTCGGTTTATTGGCCAGTTTCTCGTGTTTACATTTCGTTCCACCTTAAACAATGCACACCGAGTGGCTAAAATTAAGGTTTAACTGTTTATTAAGTTAACACAAGAACCTGGCCAATAACCCGACTGAATATTCATTAATAAACAGATAAAACTTACTTTTGCTGGAACTGGGGCTGTCTCGGCTCTACGTCCAGGTCCGGGTCCGTCCACTTTCAGTGTCCCTCGGAAACACTTCCGTTGTGTTTTGAGGCTTTCTGCATGTGTTTTGGAAGTTGCATGTGTTTTTAGTGTTTGCTGCGCGTTTGAGACTTTGCAGCGCGTTCGGTTAATGGTTTGCAAGCGGTCTCATTTTGATGCTTGTGTTTTCAGATCTTGCAGCGCGTTTGGCTAATGTTGTGCAAGTCGTGTCATTTTGATGCTTGTGTTTTGAGACTTTGCAGCGCGTTTTTAACTTGCAGTGCATTGGGCTTTCTCGGCCACCGTACATTACATATCATACAAGTGTGCTCTCACCAAGACAAATTCCTTGTATGCCCCGACATACCTGGCAAAATATAGCGATTCTGTTAAAAGCAGCTGAATCCAAGGTATGATTACAGCTGTAAGTAAAACATGCAATCAGTTTTGCTTTAGGCCCAATCCCATTTTGTGTTTTTACCCCTACTCCTTGTTTTCGAGTGACATCTTGTGTTGTGTGAGTCTAGTGGTGGAAATTTTTCCCTACGAAATAGGACAATCTTTCAAGAACCCAACACGTCATCAGAATAATAAAAAAAAAAAAGAACACTGCTTCATTAGCTACCGGGCTACCCGTGGTGCTCTGTGGGCAACCCTGCCAGTCTGCTGTGATATCAGAGGAACAGTAAAGTACAGCAAACTAATTTTCCTGTTCCACCTTAAATGGTGCAGCAGTTATATTCTGCCCCCTTAGCATCTAACTGCTGCACCACTTAAGGTGGAACAGGAAAATTTGATCAAGAAACTGGCCAATAAAAAGAAGCAGACTTCATCTTTGTCTAAACCAGAGGTCTCCAATCCAGCCTCACCAGACTAGGTTATAGCTAAAATGTGGACTGTCTGTGGGGGCCTGAGGACTGGTTTAAAGACCTCTGGTCTAAACTGAACCAGCTAAACTTTAGCTTCGTTAAATTAAGGACATTTTGTAGCTTTAAAGGGGAAAATATATAACAATGCAATAATGGTGTAACGTCCAAGACAGCCCACTACTAGCGATTATATTGTATGTTTACCGTGAAGATAATATAACAGGTATGGTAATTTGTAACATAGGGAAAAACTTGAATTTGTGGGTTTCTTAGGTCGCTTGCACAAGATGTTCTGGGAAATTTCTCCTGGCACTTAGTTTGTAGCGTGCCTCTTACAAAACAAAGTTTGAAATCCCATGTAGCCGTACCCCTCTATCCCAAAAGGAATTGGGACACCCTACCCCTAGGCATCAACAGGGGATGAGGGTTAAGTAGCAGGGGCAAGGGACAAATTTGGATTGGGCTTCAGTGTTGCATAAACCTGACCTTCATAAAGACTTGAATTACAACAAGCCTACGTTCAAACTTCCATCCAGCTGGTGCAGCCGTTTTTTGGCGAAACCAACAGGATCCTGTGTAAAGTGATGAGGTTTCTAATAACCACTGAAGGCTCTGAATGGTTCTATTTCAGAGTCGTTCTCAGAAATAGAAAGAGTGCGAATTTCAATTAATATCCTGTCTTCTATTTCCTCTCCCGTGCACTAATCCAGTGCAGCGTTGCATTGCAGGCCAGAGGTAGACTCTGCACTCACTGGAGTGTGTGTAAATTGTGTGCCCAGAATTGGCACAGATCAGAATTGGACAACGTTCGCTCCTAATGTTTGTTTTTATTTTGGCCCGTTTTTGTAAGTTTATGAGATAAATGATATGAGCCAGCCGAGTACACCCATACAGCATATGAATACATCACAGACGTAGGGGACTCTAGGCAGTGGAACCACAGACAAACACGTCCCAGAAAACAGCTGTAACTGCACTATAAAAACTTATGTATACTCTTTGGCGCCATTCTACGTATATGAGGATGAATAAATCAGAAATCCGAGTGGAGAATCCATGATATGAGTAACTATGTGGTTTATTTGTACTAGAATATACATGGAAATTAGGCTCATGGCACACTTTTGGAACTCAGATCATAGAGGCTTCTCTCTAATGTATATAATATGAGCCAGCCGAGTACACAGACACAGCATTTAAATTGATCAGAGATGAGTAATGAGTTAGCAACTCTCCTTTCAGTGCTTAAACTTGGACCACCAAACTTTCTGCAGGATATAAATGAAACCTTTCGTTTCCAATCATAGGTGTATAAATGTGCCTGTCAGTTTTGTTACAATCATGAGCAGTCATTACTATAATGCAGTTCTCCCGCAGCTTGAGCGAGGTGCGACACGCATGCAAATACTGAGCCTTTCATCATGGAACATCCTCCAAACTGATGGACTGAATAAATACTGCACGCAGTAAATGCAGTGTTTAAGGAACGAGGCAAACCATCCTGAAACGACTCTCTGGAATGTAGTTTGGATAACAAGTATACTAGATAATCCGCCTGCTAATTTAGCTGAAACTATCAGCTGCAGAGGTTTTAATAACTTACAGACCATAATCATTTAAAACCTTGTAAAACTCCAGCTGGATTAAACATCTCACTCTCAGTCACTCAAAACTCTACGCAGACTCAAACCGCAGCGACTCAAGACTTCACGTGGGCCTAAACTACAGTGACTGGAGACTCAATGGCAGCTGAAATCTTAGTGACTCGAGACTCGACATTAACTCGAATATCAGTGACTCAAGACTTCACATGGACTTAAATCAAAGTGACTACTGACTCAGCGGCAGTCTCAATGAGTTGAGGCTCAACGGCGACTGAGATCTTAGTGACTTAAGACTCAACACAGACTCAAATCACAGTGACCCGAGACTTCACATGGACTTCACATGGACACAATGACCGGAGACCAAGGTGCAAAAAGAATAATTGTGACTCAACCGTGACTGAGATCTCAGTGACTTAAGACTCAAACCGTGACTTGACACAGTCATGACTTAACACAGACTTAACACGCAGTAACTCAAGACTCAACACAGACTTGGAACCCAGTGACTTAAGACTCAACACAGACTTGAACCACAGTGACTCGATACTCAACAAAGATTTAAACCGCAGTGACTCAAGACAGACTTGAACCACAGTGACTCAAGGCAGGCAATGACTCAAGACTCAACACAGATTTGAATCCCACTGACTGGATACTCAACATAGACTCATAAACTACAGGGACTCAAGACTCAACACAAACTCAACCATCAGTAACTAAAGTCATACCCCAGTCAACAAGGAATCACCCCCCAATAACAATCGACACAGACTTGCTCACTTTTCCCTTTCGTTTTCCCTAGTCCCTTTCTCTTTCTCCTATTTCCTCTGCTTTTGTTTTCTTGTCCTCTGTCCACATGTGAATTCAAACACTCCCACACAAACACACGACCACAGTGTCAACCACAGAACCGTGACTAACACAAGTTTTGCGGCATCAGAGTTGGTCGGCTGGTGAAAACTGCGCATCTCCCCACACATCATGCTCCACTTATCAATCAGTGAAATTCTCAGCTGCCTGTCTGCTTCCTCTGAGCCACTTGCTCACCAACAGCTAAGGCTTTCTACCAAACAAAAGCATTCTTTCTGCACTGTGTCTTTTATTTTCTCTCCTCCTCTTTCCACAACTCTGGCTCTGCTAGAGTGACTGCTGGCGCACTCAGCTGGAGTTGGTGGTGCTTTGCAAATGGACTACATTTTGTGGCTAAGCACATACAGCGGAAAAGCAAGATGTCAGTTACAGCCTGGAAAATGTCAATGAACCATTTCTGTTATTAGAACATCCATATTTCAAAATGAATATTAACTGAATTTCACAACAAGATGCTGTTTTATGTTTAATTCATTTAGTGACATGTCTTTTGTTTCAGGCGTATGTGACTTGCAGTAAATGTGGCGCACAACTTGCACCGTACAAACAGGTCATCATGTTTATAATCATCAGACAAAAAAAAAAAAAAAAAAAAAGAGTCACTGTGACTGAAACATACCTAATAGTGTGCAATACCTCCACGAATACGAATATCAGCTGTGATTCAATTTGGCACGGATTGGACAAGTTTCTGGAAGTAGGCAACATTAATGTTCAGATACTGTTTCATCAAAGACTTGTGCAGTTGGACCAGATTTGGTGGATGCCTTCCCTGGCACAATTCTAAGGAGAATTTCCTGTAGACTGGGATTTTAGCCACTGCTGGTAGACCCGTATGACTGTACGCTTCCATACACCTGCAGATTCAGCTACTTCCTTCACACTATGGCCTTTGACACGCCCAAATGCAATCACTCCTTTTAGCCAATCATTAACGTCTGCTTTGGACCCATTTTCCACACATGGAGAGAGACAGCCCGTGTTCTAACATTCCTTGTGGTTCGAGGTTGCAAACTCAGATAATAAAACTTTCACAATTAATCACATTATTTTGTGTACTTATCACATTTCGCCACATTCATCTCATTTGATCAGATAAGAAAAGTTAGGAAATGTTACATTTTTAAATGCTATAATTCAAGAAAACAGTATATGCCCTTACAGCCATGTATTGATTAATTCAAAAAATATGTTCATCATGTAAACACAGGGAGAAGTTCAATATGAATCTAAAGATGAAAATCACATCACCAAAACACAATCTAATATATTCATAATCCACATTCAGTGAAAGTAACGCTGGCTGCACATTCCCATCAATGGGTGTATATGTTACATTCATCATACACAGTCAATGGTTACAAATTACTGGCCACTCACTCTTAATCTCTCTTATACAGCTCATATATTTGTGTTACAGTGGAGGTTCTTGAAGACAATTGGAGACTCCTACTATACATGTGGTATAGGCACAGTTTGGCGAAAGGGCTACAGGTTCAGCTGTTAAGTGCCTTTAAAAAGCTGGATTTGAACAAAAGGCCTACAATGGCAGGCTCTATCATAGCAACACACAGCACATGAGCAGCTGGACTTCAGCCTGGGCTACTACAGAGGGTTCAAATTGTCAAATTAGAAAAACGAAAATAAAAGTGTTTTCTTTCTGCTTAAGTGAATCTTGTTCAACTGGGGCCGCAATACACAAGTATGTCTTATGAACATCTTTCCAAAGTCCATAAATACTCCTCTCCATGTAAACTGGGTGGTCCTAATCTTGGGTAAAGCTTCCCTAAGCATTTCCTAACCAACAAGACGTCTCTAGCCCCGCCCACACAAAACAGTTCCAGAGTCAGAGAAACTTGGTGAGCTAAAGCTAACCCAGCATGACCAAAAACTAGCAAGCTGGACCACCGCTGGCTGTTGCTCGTTCATTACTTCATCCACTCATCAACATTGTTTATTCATCCAGTCCTTCAATCACACGTTTCTTTGTGTATCTGTCTGTGCATCCATCCATTTCTTTGTCTACTGCTTCTTTCATCCATCTGTCTGCATGTGTGCTCATTCATGACTTTTATTGGTCCAGTTAGCATCAAATAAAGCTGTAATAATGAGGTTAGTTCTGTATGAGTGGCGGAGCAGGCTAGAAGACAGTCAAGCTGTCACTCAAGGTGCTCCTTAGCCACGCCCACACAGTTTTCTGATAGGTCTCTGATAGTTCTCTGAAAGTTGTATTGTCTCATATTTACATTGGAGTTTAGTATCATGCATACATTATTAATGTTTTACTTTGTGCTTCCTGAGGCTGTAAAAAGTGTACTGTTAATAATTGATTATCGTTTTTGTTAATAATTGCTTTGATGGCTGTTTCTATGATATATAATTTATTACCTTTTTTAGTCTAAAACTATGCATAATTATTTCAAATTCTTGATTAAGTAAACAAATGCTGCACTATCAAAGTTCTCAGCTGTCAAAACAATAAACCATTAATGTCAATAAACTGTATTTAGCGTGGTGAATATTATTATCCTAGTTTGTCAGAAAAATAATAGAGAAATAATAAAAATGAATGGAATTTTTGCTATTGGAATTGGAACGGAATTTTTTTTTCTGTTGAGTAGGTGGTCGAATACTTGGCAACCCCCCAATTAGCTGTAAATTAGGAGAGGGCTGATCTGTTGGGAGGAACAAAACAGTCTCGTGCAGCTTTAGAAAATCCCACCCCATCCTCCGTTGTCTGAGTACGGTGCGCGGGGGGCCTGCTAGCATTAAGCCTCCATATGAATCCCAGTGAGTCAGAGCTTTTGTGGGATTGATTGAAGGCTGTGGGGTATGCGGGAAGCAAATCGCACATCCCGCCGCTCTGCTGGATCAGAAGGGAGAGCCTTTTATTCAGGCCTTTGTGAAGCTTTGATTGAGATGAGTTGATCTCCATGGCTACAGACGAAACTTTTTTACCCGCACTAACATTTGGTGGAGAAGCCTGAAAGCGTAGCGCCAAATACTGCAGGGGACAGGTGCATGCAGGCACACGCGGTATTAACAAAGGATACGCATGCATATTGAAGATGCACCCGTGCTCCCTCACCTGAGATAATGGAGCGCTGAATCTCAGTGAAAAGCTCATTTAAAATTATACAGGGTTCAGCGGCACTTCCCACCTTATCGGCCCAGCTCTCCGCATAATCAATGCTTCGCTAAACTTGAAACGCAGACAGTTTGGAGCACGGCACACGCCGAGCCAATGTAATTACGTTTTTTTCCCTCTTACTGCTTCTCCATCCAATTGAATTAAAAAAATAATGAGGTGCAATGTGAATCATTTAATGACTGTCACCGCTCTTCTATCTTTGCTCATTTCGATGACTGCCAGGGCCTTAAATTAGCAGCTGCTGTTCCAGTGCAGCCTTTAAATATGAGCTTATATACACACAAAAGAATAGTTGCAATGCTAATGCTAAATGGCAGTGCTGTTGGGAATAAAGGTTACCATTAACAATAAATGATGATAAATTTAGACTGATATGGGCAATATTTACAGAAGTCTGTCTCTCAGTATGGCATTCGGGGCACCATGTTTGCTAACTCAACATGCCAGACACCTTGGCATGGAATTGTAGAGGTTCCTAATGGTGTCCTGCGATTGTCCATCCCATGCAGCTTGAATATTCTCACACAGTTCCTGCAGGTTGTGCGGTAGGGGTGGAGGTGGAGTGACAGCAGACCTTCTGGACATGTGACGCGTGACAAAAAAACATTCATCTTGGCGCCTACACACATGGATTCTCCCTTTGCCATTCTGAGTCACTCCATGCCAGTCTGCCACAACACCACTGACGTGGTGTTAAGGGCAGTCATTGTAATGGTTGCCAATGGTGCTGGTACTAATGCCGCTGATGTCTCATGGTGGGCATCACTGCTCACTGAATGTCCATAATCGTGGCTGTTGGGTCAGTCAGGTACAGCAATAAGGCCGCCTTGTTTACATTACATGTGCAGCCGAGTGTGACACTCAAATCATTCATATGTCTCACAATGTCAAACCTACCACCAAGCTTCATTCCTGTCGGTTGCTTCCTTCTGGGTGCAACAATTTGCGCAATATTCTTTTGACAATGAGTGTAAAATGCCATTTAAGAACGTAAAGGTGGAGATAAATAAACATCAACATTTACAGGCTGAATACAT
Organism: Semaprochilodus insignis; assembly: GCA_034552555.1. Taxonomy (NCBI): domain Eukaryota; kingdom Metazoa; phylum Chordata; class Actinopteri; order Characiformes; family Prochilodontidae; genus Semaprochilodus; species Semaprochilodus insignis. Next base: position 22,831,530 of record CM067474.1, on the reverse strand, counting down.
AGAAGGCAGCTGCTGTGACAAATTCTCTTTACAGGGCAGCCAGGATGCCAGTATCCACAGTAACAACCACAAAGGACAGGTGATCTCACCAAGTCCACTCACAAGTGCCCCATCTGCACTCCTTCCACAAAGAAGTAGTTAAGGTCACCATAGACAGATAGAACAAACTGCCATTATGGGTGTCTATAATGGCTGAGACACAAACTTGCGCTTGAGTCCATTTTATTCTAGAGTGACTCATCAATTCCTGAAGCTACCGAAGTGGTTGCTCTGCACTCCAAAGGCACAATGAGGGGCCAGAGCCTAAGCCTGTAAATGGCACGGGGAATGGAGATCATCAAAGAGTCGAAAATGAATCACTCTGGGTGCACATTGTGCTTATGCACGCCTCCAACTTCCCTTCCCCAACACCGCTGGCTATGGAGCATGGCAAAGTAGCTCTGCACCAATTAATGAAAGCTAATTAACTGAGATAGTTAGTCAACAGAACGTTTGTCAATTTCACATTTGCTTTTAAATATGCATGAGAATTGTGGAGAGAGGGAAAGGGAGATGCTAGCGTCTCTGAAAGAACCCATTTTTCATGTGCTAAAGAGTTCTCCAGAAGCACTAGGTTATAGAGTATGAAAGGTTGTTAGTGCAAACACAGATGAGTCCTCTTTCTGTATCTCCTGTCATGTTGTGAGCGACCTGATTTTCCCATTTGCTCCTAACAAAGCTGGAGACTTCACTGTCCTTGGCTTTGAAGTGGGATAAACAAAGACCAATTACAATGTGTAGGCTGACCGGTAACATGAGCAAACCGAAAGCACTGAATATTTCATCAGAGAGGGAGAGGAGAGCCCTGGGTCACTTGACTGCTGAATGGGGCAGAGCTTGCTTTGCTTCAGACAACAACTGGAGAAGGTGCCATTATCCTGTCTTGGATCAGATCAGTGGTTTAGGTTAGTGCTGAGTAGAGGAAGCTAATTCTGCATCTAGGACTTCATTCAGGTCAGACATTTCCGTGTGAACCTTCAATCTGAGGCCAAACAGACCCAAAGCAACAAGTTTTAAATCCGAAACTGAATCCTACACAATTCTGTCTAAAACTGACCAGAATGCTGTCAATTTCAGTCCGAAACTGACCCAAATCCTACAAATTTCAGTCAGAACTGACCCAAATCCTACAAATTTCAGTCAGAAACTGACCCAAATCCTACAAATTTCAGTCAGAAACTGACCCAAATCCTACAAATTTCAGTCAGAACTGATACAAATCCTACAAATTTCAGTCAGAAACTGATACAAATCCTACAAATTTCAGTCAGAAACTGATACAAATCCTACAAATTTCAGTCAGAAACTGATACAAATCCTACAAATTTCAGTCAGAAACTGATACAAATCCTACAAATTTCAGTCAGAAACTGATACAAATCCTACAAATTTCAGTCAGAAACTGATACAAATCCTACAAATTTCAGTCAGAAACTGATACAAATCCTACAAATTTCAGTCAGAAACTGATCCAAATCCTACAAATTGCAGTCAGAAACTGATCCAAATCCTACAAATTGCAGTCAGAAACTGACCCAAATCCCCCAGCCTGATGAACAAACAGGGGAGGATAGCACCTCTTAAATGTCCACGTAGCAACAATAGCCATCATCAGTGACCTGAGTTTGACAGACCTCTGGAAAATGATGTCCGGACCAGATGCAAGCACAGCCCTGTCAGGTCCAGATAAACCTTTCAAGCTCCATCAATATCAGCGTGAAAAGAAGACATTTAACCAAACCAACAGTTTCCTGTATACTGACAGACTGCCTCACATATGGCAACCCATCATGCGCTGTTCTTAACAGCTCTGCTTCTCATTTCTGCATCTGATTATCACATGTTAATCTGCTATCTTAGGAAGCACTCAGTTATGGCTGCTACAGGTTTGTGTGTTTTAGTGACAATGCAGACCACTAGAAGCAATAGCTCTTCTGCTGTGGATGGCACCTATTCTCCACAGCGTGGGCTTGCAATCATCAAAGATAACCCGGCAATAAGGGTCTAACAGGGCGGCTGCACAATACAGCCAGAATTGGCATACTCGACAGAGCTCACATCACCATGACAATACGAGAAGTGATAACACAGTCTGCCTCTGACTGGATATATAGAAGCACTGTGTATACAAAACACTATTCATTCACTATTGAGCACAATAAACAATCTGAAATACTAATACTCACTTAAAAGCACATTTTTATGCACAGTGAGGCTGGACAAGGATACAGTGCCAAGCACTAAAGTGCGAAGTAACACGGTGTGAAGCACTGCTCTTATGAAAAACTTATGGAGAGCTTGCGAGAGTTTCATTAGGTTCTTCACTGCAGGGCTACAGTAAGGAATCAATATATACTGTACCTAATTCCTTAAAAAGCTCCTTATGATGATGCAAATTTGCTGTAACAGTACTCATCACTACTTCATACAATTTACCATACAGTCTAGGTGTTTCACACACAATGCCCGGAGTGAGGACAGCCACCATGGAGCCATGGGTAAGGTTTAAGGGGGATCTAGTAGCAGAAACGGACTTAAGTAAACAAAACTATGTTTTCATTAGTGTATAATTACCATGGTGACAGCATATCGAACACACTCTGTAGACCTTACGGCCATTTTTTTTTTTTGGGTTAACATAAAACGAATGTCTAAACATGAGAACGAATAAAATCTGTTTTAGGTGTAGTCCTACAGTCTGTGAGCCTCTTAGAAGAATGAAGAACGAAAGAAGTGTCCAGCCAAATAGGAGGCCCACTAAAGTCAGAGACTTGAAAGACTTAACTAAAGCACTCAATCCAGGGGAGACACATGGATCTGAATTCAACTAGAAGCATGGCTAATAATTACCGATCCCTTTGACAGAGTCATTCAGAGATAATAGAGACAGGAACGGATTCAGTGTGAATCGATTTAGAAGCCATGGCCTCCTCAGGGGGAGTGGAACTCTCAAAGGACTGAACAAAGAGAAGGCGGGAAGAGGGTGAGGAAAGGAGGCCAGTGCCTGGGGGTTCTGGATCACAACCAGGGAAGGGAAGGGAAGGGAGGAAGCAAAGGGAAGCTTTCTGGCACAGCAGTCAACAGGAGAACTGGAGAGAACGCTAGTGAAGGCACTTACACTTTTAATTGGCTTGGAAATACTGAGGCACTGGAGCTTGAACTGCATTAGTATATACAGTAAGTTGATGTGCTCCGCAGGCCAACGCCACAGGCAGCACTTAGGTTTCCATGGCAAAGGACTGAGAACGAAAGTCACTGGAGGTAAATAAAGCACACTTACATCCCATAGGTCCAGACCTTGGCAGCACCTAATCAGGCCTGGCCAAGTACCCACAGTGCAATTTACATTGCACTCGCTAGCAGGGTTAACGCACCACTCAAAACAGTCTCCTCAGCTCAACCGTTGGACAAGCGGACATTCTCTTGCAATGAATTATTTGACAGACTGTTGGCTTGCAAAAACATCAATGGCTGATGTTTTTTCAAGCTTTCTTTGTCAATATTAATATAGGCCTAAATCAAAGCAAAGTAATTGCCGGTGTAACACCTACGGGGGTCTTATGCACAACAGTCTCGTTTTAAGACTACCTATTCATTAGACAAGCTTGTTCAGGGTGTCAGAACAGACTGCCATGTTCTTCTGGGTGGCTTACATCCTTATACAGTGTTGCAGTCTTCCTTTCTGTAGATCACTGGCTTCCAAATTGGGGTATGCCTACTCCCAGGGGTACACTAATATCCCATTTCCACCAATGTGGTCAGCTATGTGGAACCGGTTCTGTTCTGGTTCGCACACCTAATTTTGAACCGTCTGGTACATTTCCACCAAAACCCAAAAAGTTCATTCCCATGTGGAAACAATGTATAGTAGGTTCTTCAGCACGAACCGTGATGACATCTGTGGGCGTGCCAGTTGTTGAGAAAAAGAAAGCAACAATGGCAACACCGAGTGGTCTGCTAAAGAACCTCTTCTACGTCTTCTTACCACCAGCAGCTGATCCGTGCTTGCCTTCTGGATATAAACAAAAATCTGGAATAACAGCACAAACGCTCGCAGGTAATCTATACGCCCCACCATCTTGTTACTACTGTTTACTTCCGCTGTGCAGCGCCCTCTGTTGATGATGTATCGTTTGACATTCCTTGGTTCCAGTAAAAACTGACGCAAGCGCAGACTGGTTCCCTGAATAGCACCAAGGCTCTATGAAGCCTGAACGGAACCAGTTTGAGAACCAGGGTTCTTTTGGTTGAAAAAGGGCCTAAATGATGTTAGGCGGTATATAAGGAAATTCTAATGTTTGGATCTGTATACACAATGTATTCTTCATTTCATTCAGACCACGCAAATGCACATGTACCTCGCCGATGCAGACAACACAAACAGCTCTGCTAGCTCTGCACTCCACTCATCTCACTGAAACTGCTATGAGTGGACCTCTAAATACTGAATTTAATCAGAAGTCAAAGCCAGATTTCTGGATTGCATTGTGTGCCTTTCACATATGGATGAGTGATGAGTGAGTGGGATGTTCATAACATGCAACCCACGCTCTTAGCAGTTTGGTATTTGATTGCTCTTTATCATTATTTGAAAGGCTCTTTGAAAAGGCAGCGGGGTTCACCTGGGTTTCTTCTAGGAATTGCACACTTAAGGTACACAGTTATGTGTCTTTCACCTGGGCAATACTTAAACTACATAGGTTGACCTTAAGGCTATTGCTGCAGGCTATTGCTGCTACATTTGCATATATATAGTTCATATCTTTGCACCACCCTAACTCAGAGATGAAGGACAAATGTGGACCATCCGGGGGTGGGAAGGGAGGTGCACTGCATGTTGGGTGTGAGAATTAAGGGGGTCATCTTTGATTACATGTTGTTAAGGCATGTATATTCCTGGTTAGTTGAGAATATGGCTGTTAAATTTGATGTAGTGATTTACTGTGATTCGTGGCTCACGTTTATGGATTAGTGTATCTGGCATGCTGATACAATACTCAGTATCAGTACCAATACAATGCATTAGCCTGAGCTACCATGCACAAAGCTGCACTAAAAGTTCTGTTATGTGGGAAAATGTTTAAGCTGTATGGTATAACTGAGTCATGTTATGAGCTATGTATTTCATCCTTCAGGGGAGAAGAATATTTGTTTCACAGTTTCAGCTTGGTGTTATTTAGATAGCAAATTTAAGCAAACTGCATCCAGACAAACTATTTAGTTTTATTAATATTGGATTAGTATCAGTATCGGCAAATAACTGCAGTCTCAGTATTGTAGATGAACAAGTGGTTATCGAGCCACCCCTAGTATCTGGTGTAATATCATTAAGGGGGACTGATCCCACAAGGCTAAATATCTGCACTCGTGCATATGTAAGAAATGAGAGGGGGGTACACAGCAGGAGGTTTACTGTCTGAAGGGTGTACAGGGTTGTAAAACGTTTGGGAACTACGGCTGTAGACTGACTACTGTATCAGTTGGTCCATTCGTCATTCAATTTTCCTACAGTGTAAACAGCAGATGTTGTGTTCAAATGATGCATAAAAGTAAAAATCAACATAAAAGGAGACGCATGTTTTTCTTTGGAGAGCAACGTTATCATCAGTTGTGAGCTGTCAGATGAACTCATTCTATCAGGTCAACACTAGGAATAGAAAGGTAGTTGTCTATTTGCCATCATCTTCAAATCTCAGCAGTTCCAAAAACCCATTTTTACTATACAATAAACAATAAATCCAGAGGTCTATGCAAATGTAATAATCTTTGATCTCATATCCACAGTGTAATTATACTCCTGCTGGAGGTGCACCTCTCGAGACCAACTGAACCGAGTGAAAGGATAAAGAGGAAATGCAGCATCCGATGATTCCTCTAAACAAGGGCTTCCCTCTGACAGGCAGTCTGCCGGTGTAAGTAGTGAGGAGGGGTTAGATTTCATTAAGTCGGAGGGAAATGCAATCTCCTGTGCCATCAAGTAAACAGGAGGGAGAGCTAAACAGAGGAGAATGCCTCCCTGTCAGAACGTCAGCGTGGCCGGAGGCTCTGGAACAATGCTGAGTGTGCGGCTCCGGGTCTGCTGTAGATTGCTCTTTAGGGTCTTTCAAATGGAAGTAATTTGCATTATAAGAGCGAGAGGGCAGAGTTTGAATCCATGAGAGAAAGTGTTCTAACAGGACGCCAACTAAAGCTTAAACCTGAGAACTAAACCTGACCAAACTCACATTCTACCGTGAGGTAGTGCCTCAGGACCATTATCAGAATCCGAATAGCATCTTCACCACTGAATACAGGACAGCGCACGATTAGACTAAAAGCAAAGTGCTGTCCTTGACTCAGACGAAACTCTGTGCAACTGACCAGGCGTTCCACAACGTGAAGTGTGTGCCCTCTGAAAATCAATGGACGGAGAGCAATAAAAGCAAAGGAAAAAAGAAAGCACTCTGCACAAAATCCTGCTGCCTCAATGACATTACTTTTTTTTTTGGGTTCAGGACCATTTCCCCTCTCATCCAGACGTGCTTTCTGGTTCGTCTGTGGTCAGCAGGAAAACGTCCTCTGACGGATCTAATGATAATTAACAGACCGTTTTAATGGGAATCAAGCATGTCTGTGGTAATTAGCTTTGGTGCGGAGATTAGCAATTAGCTTCCCGCTTCAGGCCTGTGGCGGCCTCACTGAAGAGGCTTTCACACCCAGTGCTGGACCTCTCAGCTCGTCAGGATCAAAACGCTATGATGGTCTCACCCTGGCCTGGCCTACAGAAATGACTACGTGAGAGACCTGGGTGGGTGAGAGGGTGGGTGTGTGGTATGGATGATATAGGTGAGTGATGTGTTGGTGGGTTGTGGTTTAGGGTAAGTGGGGGTTGTTGTATCATACCGATCAAGTTTTGTAAAAAGTTTTGTAAGAAGTATTAAAATGGGAAGTTAGATATTTTAAAGGAGCATACTGGAGTGAAAGCCTCAGCGCACACGCTTCTCCCTCCGTTAAAATGACTTGGCACGAAAAGACTTCATTATGACTAAACATTAAACTAACATTAAGAAGGAAAGAAAAAATGGCTGTAATGGCGTTTTCCTCATGTGGCAGCTCCATCGAAGCACAGAACACTCATGATTACAAAATGGAAGGTTTCAATTTCATGGCCGGGCAACTGTGGTCAACAACAGATGGGGAGAACAAGGAATGTGAGAAGTTTCCCAGTAAATAAACAGTGCTGTTGTGAGTGCAGTGGTTGCATATTTTCCTGTGAAGGAGAAATGCTGCTGTACTGCAGTCAGAGAATGATGGTATAGCACAAGGTCCACCTGGTTCATACAGTGACAGCGGCCATGTGTGCCAGCCGGTGCCAACTTGCCTCTACAGAGAAGCTACTCATAGACTCTCCTTCGCCGCAATGCATCTCCTACCGCTCAGCCGGGGGATGATTGATTCTGACTCAGGGCAGCTCAATAACAAGAGGCAATTAATCTTTCCCTCTCCCAGCTGCCTCTGGCTCCTCGCTGCAGGTACTGTATGCCTGTGGGAGTGGGTCTTTACAGTAGGGGTACAGTGGCACTCACCAATATCACTACTGCCCAATGCTGTACATCCAACACTAAACATACGAGCAGTATTGGCATTAAATGTTGTGGAGGTATCACGGATGACATGAACCTGCTGAACTGCTCTATGACTCAACCAGGCTTCATTTCCTAGCTTTAATTAGAGTTCAGTTTTTTTCTCATCATCACACTGTGTTACCACTTTCATATATTCCACTCACTAGAGTACTTACAATGCACTACACAAAATAATTAGTACCATCACAAGTACCAATAACAGTTGTGATTCGATTTAGCATGGACTGGACTAGATGTAGGTCAGATCAATGTTCAGGCACCCTTGGATCAAAGAATTGTGCAGTTGGGGCAGATTTGGTGGATGCCTTACCTAATACAATTCTGAGGAGAATTTCCTGTAAACTAAGATTTTTGCCACTGCTGGTAGACCCATATGAACGTACGCTTCCATACACCGGCAAATTTACACTATGACCTTTAGCACGCCCAAATGCAGACACTCCTTTTAGCCAATCATTAACATCTGCTTTGGACCTATTTCCTACACGTCAAACCAGGCATTCACCGCACAGTACCCCCTCTTCTCAACCTATGAATCCAGTCACACACCCTGTAGGTATTTATAGCCTAGTCATCCCCGTGCAGCACCATCTGCAGGAGCCTGAAGTTACTACCACCTAAACACATAAGGTGACTCGTTTTTACCTGGTGAGCTTATATCATACAATCATTGGGAATCCCTGAGGTGTCAACTGCACCGTTACCACTACCAATACCATCTAACCTATTAAGTCCAGATGTTTATATAACTACATTTGCCATATCTGTTATTTTGAGAAAATCTATGTTGTGTGTGTTCATGTGCCGTATGTAAGCATTCCTCAGCTTCTCTGGCAGGACAAAAACACTGCTTGTTTCATATGCAAATTTCTTAAGTCATTTGTCTCGTTTACTTGCGCTACATCTCCATATGTCAGACTCTGCCGGAGTTAAGTAAATATCAGAGTCGTTCACTCTGTCAGTAACAGCAGCTTTCAGAATTTAGGCATAGCTATGTGGCTTAGTTAAGGCATAGTGTCATAAGGCCCCGCTGCTGAATAATACCACTGACTGATAGTGGTCCACCATAGGAGGTCCTAGTGGATGCAGCAGCCTGGCTAGAGGACTCAGTAACAACCTGGACTAACATTAACATAGACAGCAAGTGACTACACAGCAGCAGATGAGTGATTACTGAAGAAGCAGCTCAGCCTTTAAAGTAAGAGGTTTCTGTTAGCATGTTATTTCCATGAAGCACTGCCAATACAATTTTTTACTGCTGATGTGTTATGTCTACTGGCGTGCATGCACATGTCAGTGCGTGTGCACATCATAAACTGCTTTGTGGTGTCGGTCATGGGAATCAGTAACCCCAGCTGCACTAACAATAGTGCATTTAATTATCAACAGTATTGATGCTGGTACTGATGCTGCATAGATGCAACACTAGTGTCAACCAATCTGGAGCACTAGCGTTGCCTCCATAAGCTAATAAATACAACCAATCGAGCAAAACTCTCAACTGAATTGTAGAGAAACAATGATTCTGAGGTTATTCTGCAGAAAAGGGATGCCNCAACCAATCGAGCAAAACTCTCAACTGAATTGTAGAGAAACAATGATTCTGAGGTTGTTCCGCGAAAAGGGATGCCAGAGATCATTTTTTTCACCCTTGCAATCATAGAACAAAGCCCAAACCAATGTCAGGGCTCTAGATACCCATGCAGTTGCTTTCCTAACTTTCCCCAGCTTTTAGCTAAATCTGCAGAGTCATTTTTGTCATCCATTCTCTCCACTGTAATAATGATTTGACCGCAAAGGAATCCCTATTTGTGTTTTAGGGCACTACTATATATGTCAACCATCATGTCCATCAGTGTCCAAACTGTAAAAGGAATTCCGGATGGATTTTGAGGCCACTACAAAATCCCACAATGCACAAGTACACCATATATCACTTCATCCTCTGAATATACCCCCCCCCCCCAAAAAAAATGCTGGTATCCCCTTGCGTTATACCTTCAAACCCCTTTCCATTTACTACCACAGTACACAGTATTACTTTTGCACCATCTGCCTTTTACAGCTTACCTGGCACAGGGGAACTGACACGGCACAAACAAGCAGGATGCCAGAGAGGCCAGAACCAGTGATGAAGGAGTGGGAAATCCCCCCAAAACAGAGCTGGCATCCATCACGCATGCTTTATGAAGCTGCTGAAAGGGTGTATTCCCTGTACTCCCTACTGTACAGCATCCATCTCAATCCCCATCCCTTACCTGTGCTGACCCAATAAACAGTACAGCTGAATAGAGGCTGCATAGCCTGAATCCAGAGAGGTGTTAAAAAACACCAGAGCCTGTGTCTGTGTTAACCTGTCAACATCAGCCTTTTCAGACACGTCAACAAGCATATAAGTCAGTCATAAGGCAGCCCAGCAAATCACAAATGACTTGCAATGCATTCGTTTGGCATGGGGGCCACGACTGCATTAGCGGACTTCAAAACAAGGAGATGCAGCAGGGAATCAATCGTTTAGCGGTGTCACAATTTTATAGAGCAATAAAGAAGTGCTTTATTTCTATTACAGGAGCTCATGCGTTGATGCTGCGGAGCGTTGCTGGTAATCTTTTTCCCCTACATCGAGCACAGAGGGTGACACCACTCGTGTTTTCAATCAGCGGAAAAGTACAATAAATAGGCCAGCGGAGAAGCCACTCAATTGTACATGTTTAGAGGGGGCAAATAAATTGGTTTATTAAAAAGCGAGCAATCGCATGGAAACTAGCTGGATGTAATTATTCCATGGCAAGTGGGCACCCACTCCTTTGTTATTGCTGAGTGTGCCGCCTTGTTCGCAAGCAGCCTTGAAACTCAAAATGGAATGTTGTTCTATTAAGAAACGCCATCCTTCACTGAAGCTGGGCCTGTTGCTCATTTGCTTCTATGCTGAGTCTGCTTTATGTTTTCCATGAAGTGAACTCATCAGTGCGTTTGACACAGGTGATGCACCTGCCTGTCCGTGTCCTGGGTATTAGCGCAAGGAGAAACGGGAAGTAGACTAATATTTGGAATCCTCTGGAATCAGCTGCCTTAATTCTGGGTGAAGCAAACAACAAATAAATAACTTGGTGCTGGTTCTGAAGATTTGATGGACTGGGTTAACAGACAGAGCTGGACAAGGTGACTATATGCCATTGTTATTAGGGTAAGTTACATTCTGATATGCTTCTCTGAGTATCTCACAGCTATCATCAGCTCTTCTAAGCACTAAACAACTGTGCAGCATAAAAAGACTCCATAACTCCATAACATAACTCCATAAACTACATACTACCAAGCAAATGATGAGGGCAGTACTTTACGCTATCAGCTAATTTGATTATCTTATTTAGGTCATTTGTTTATTTCTTCCTTCTTTTCCTATTTGGTTTGTTTATTGGAAATGTTGTAGTAAATTGTACTACATGTTTTCTTGTGCCACTACAAGTTTTGGCAAACTGCAGAAAAACTAAACATTGTGTATCATATAATAAATATTGTGCACTGTAAAAAAATAAATAAATAAATAAAATAAATAAATAAATAAAAAAAATTTGGATTTTTGGAACCATATTACTCACCCTTAGTTAAACTGACTGTACTGAAGAACCAAGAGATTGTTTGGCACATTATGCTATTACCTTATTTAATTCACTTATTTTTACCTTTTATTTGATCTTTTTTTCTTATTTTCCTTCTTGGTTTATTTGTATAACTGTGCTAATGAATAATAGATTGTGCTCTACACTTCTGTGGCACTACTGTTACACTGGTGCATTCTGTTCCATCTGGAGGTCTGCATGCACCCATCCACATCACGTCTACCTGCACCAACAAAATGCAGTGTCTGCTTCAGCCGTATGTCATGCTCGCCTGCTCCCGCCCACTACGGGGTATGAACCTTGTCCGACAGCTATTAGCCTTATAATCCCAACCACTGGAGTAGACAGAGTTCCTGCAACCCCCAAGACCAAACAGAGCAGCCTCCAAACCCACTGCATCTCCACAAACCCAGCCACAAAAACAAACATTTGAAATACAGAAAACAGAAAAATGGGAACGCAAAAGTAAATAATTTGGAAATTAATAAGCAATAAGCAAAGGATAAAAAAAAAGACATGAGAAATCACACATCACAAAGAACGCAGAATCATGTGATGTCACTGTCTCCAGACAAGTTTTCAAAATTTGTTTTATTTTTATCAGTATTATCAGTTAATCAGGCTACAAACTAAGTCAATACATTAAACATTAATTACATCAAAGCCTAATTAGAAAACTGTGATGTGCCTCGACAAGAAAAAAGGAAAAAAGCAATTATTTAGTAAGCCATATAGCTTTGTTGTGTGTTTGCATTACATGATAATCACTAATATGTTTTTCTATTAATTTCAGGCAGCCAATAACTGCCAAAGCCTGCCCCACCCTGGAAGCCATAACACCCACCTCAGCCCACCAGCCTACAACTTGTTCTTCTTACCCACTATAACCATGGTGCTAAAAATGAATCCAACCTGAAAAATATTTTACAATATATATTTCCTGGGTGAATTTGCCCTGTGTAGACCTCGGGCTCCTACTCTTTCTGCAAACCTCAGAAAAACTAAACAACATGGTACATATTAAGCCATGCATTAAAGAGATTAGGGGTGAGAATTGCTGCAGACCCCAAAACACAACGTTGTGACAATACCCCAGCTATAATGTAATTCTACAGCTATGTTTATTGGTGTGAGACATGCTAAGAAACGCGATGCCACAGATTACTATTGTTTAATTATTCTGTTTAATCAAGTTTAAGCTTTGCTCATCACAACTCGATCATTTTATATAGGAGGATAACACAGCAGCGAATCAAATCTACTGATATCCACACATTCATCTCCCCGTAATTACTGTGTAAACCTGCCTTTTTCTGGATCCATAATAAATCCTATATGCCACATTGTAAAGCTGTTGAAACCAGTTGAGCACACATTACAGTCAAATTACTGCTTCTTCACAACCATATCACTATTCACTCTCTGGAAGGAAGAGGCCTACAGGAAGGAAAGATCCTGAAGATCTGAATGTCACACAGTGAAGCTTCTAATTCCAATAACTTGCTGCTCACACTGGTCTAAACCAGGACATCTCATACTCCAGCTTCTCTCTCTCTGCTGATGAGAAGCATGATTCATGCCTTGAAGATTCACCCTTCGCCCTTCGCCCAGGAGACATGGACACACTGACCATCCAGCGCCCCGCTTTAGCGAAGGGAATTTTCTTTGGAACGGACATGATTTCCTCGGGCTTTCCCTCTCAGGCCTAAGCTAAATGCCTGGCATATTCGGGCACTCTTAATAAGACAAATTGATTCTCAAATGGTGTACAGCAGGAATGGAGGCTACTGAATGAAAAAGGACTATTTGGACTTTAAGAAGACACTATTTTTCCAGTTGTTACTGTAAATGACACATACGCCAACACACAAATACAATGCGTTCAGGTGCAGGCCCAATATCCTAATCAAGAAAGTTGACGTATTTGCGATTGCCTTTTTACAGTAAAGATAAACATAAAAAAGTATATTACCTTCTCAATCTTTTAGCAAAGCTCAGTTGGCAAGCTGCATGATAACATATCATCGCTGTCCAAAGAAAAACACGGGTCTCCATTTTTGCCATTTCAAATTTTATGCCTCATCTGAACACAGGAGCTGTTTACACTGTGCAAAAACTTTATGATGAATGCACCTACAGAAATGACCCAACACTGATTGGGGAAAAAAAGTCTGGTTCTGTGGCATTTTCTGAACTCTGATCAAACTCTCAAGTAACTGATTACTAATTACCAATACAAAGCATAGTGAAAGTCCTAGAATGAATACAAGGCCTGAATGTTTGATTACACATAGAATTACAGTGAAATGACATTAGACATCACCAGGGGAGTTTATATTATAATAAAGCGATAACCAGGATTAATATTGGCTAATGTTACATAGTGCAATATGATAATATTTAATCGTCATTGTGATAAGTACACTGCAATACGTTGTACTGAGCATACCGGGGGTATTTTAAGTACTTTAAGAACATTGACTGGCATTAATTTATTAGTTTATTATTAATGTTAATATTAAGTTTATCATCCTCCTCATCATCATCATTATTTTATGTGGCACTGAATTAAATATTGGGATGAATACAAATGTCTGAAGTATCGTGATATAATATTTTTGTCATATCGCCCACCCCTCCATGCTGCACTGCTATTCTAACCTAATTCCATCATCATAGTAGAAAGCACACAAAGATTATATCGTAAATATGACCAAAAACAATGTTCAAAAATATCATATGTATTGTTAAGATCTGGGGTTGTTGCGCTAATTCTTTATTCAGTTTCGTATACTGAATGCAACAATCACACCCCAATTTTATACATCTAAATTCTAAACAATTTGCATATTCTCTTATAGTTTGAACTAGGGATGCACTCGTGAACTCAATGAACCATCAACCATGCTAGCATTCAAATATTCTTTCCTATTCATTTCAGGAAGACGGTGAAAACGTACTGGCTAGTAATTAACTCTTGTGCACCTGAATATCAAAAGTAGTGAACACTGGCTGAGGTCAAAGTTTCTTTGCGGCAAACTCTTTTCAATAGCAGGCCTGCTGAACAGGCAGGAGTTGCTGCACACCTGCATGTAATCCAGGGTTAAGTGCCTTGTTCAAGAACACAGCAGCAATTGTCAGGGGAAAAGTACTCCAGTACTAAGGCAGCATTTCTAATGGCTCAATGCGACTCAGGCGCATTAAAATGAACACCTGTAAGTTTCTATTTACCTTCATTTAGTATGAGCAGATTGGGTTAGGATTTAATCCAATACTGATGACTGTAATGTGAGTTTTTGAGCCTCACTGCTGTTATGAAACCAAGGTCACGGTTTTAGATAAAATGGCTTTTTTTTCCTCTTAGAATTGAGGTCAGGATTCTTACCTATTTAGAGAGGAATGTATTCTTTAGCACTATATTAAATGATATTTTGTGAAGAACAATATGTATGTGCACTAAATTATGACATAGCAAAGCATCCAATATTTATAATAAGAATTCAGATATCAATATATACAGCAATCACACACAAACACACACATATTACGCCATGGGGCACGGGAAAACAAGGAAAAGCAGATTGTTTCCGTTTCATTCTACAGCCTAATTTTAAGGCGTACATCGGTGTGTAAAACCGTATCTGGGCATTTTTCACGATGGACAAAGTCACATAACTTATATGTAGAACATCAGAGATAAATGCATCCTATGGCACCTATAACTGAAAAGAAACCTGTCCAACCATTATTCCAGCACAACCAACATCTTCCAAACAGGAAAATGCTTCATTGCGTCAATGCGTCATGTGACGGAGTGCTGGGAATACTACTTTGGCAGATCTCAAAAGCTGGCATGGTGTCACTTTTGACAGGTAGTGTATCTACAGTGCTAGGAGGAAGGGCCAATAACTGTGGATCTTGCTCTCCCTCTTGGGGGCTTGAACCATTGGCTCATCAGTTTCAGCTTGAAACCCCGACCTCTCCTCCACTGCTGCCCATTCGATAGAAATCAGCTATTAACTGATTCTCTTGGATGCTTCTCTTGGATGTGAATCCTTCCTGCATCTCTGCATGGAATAACAATAGAAACAAATGAGTAATCAGTGAAGAGATGCATCAAGGGAACATGGATAGAAGTCAAGCGAATCTCACGCAGCAGGAGGTGGGAATATTGGTATTAAACACATCCGGCGCCATATTCACCAGCTCTTTCATGCTCGACCTCGCAAGAGCATCACTGTCGGCTGTGCTTCAAAGCTAATTTTCATTCTAATGAAGTCGGGAGTCATGAAAAGGGCGAGAGAAAGAAGGAAGACGGAAAACAACGGAGACATAAAGAATTAGTGAGAGGAGGAAAAAAAGGAGAAATCTGTCAAGGAAGCAATTGTACTGTGGTCAGATGGACGCTCCACAAGCAAAGGGTGACCTGACGGTGACTGAAGCAATGCAAATACAGGAGCAATCATGCTCTCCCAGACCTTTTAACCCCCTGCAGTGCACAGATCAGGCTTAAACACCATTATGTCCGGAGTGGAGGGATAATTAGAACGTTTGGTTCCCGCTTAGATAAAGCGTTTTTTTTTTATTATTATTTTCCTCAATGGACGCAGTAACACGCTGACACACACACGCACAGGCGCTGAGAAACAGACCTGGGGAATACATGTAAATAATGTGTGTAAATAATAGAGGCCATCCAAACAGATATTAGCATAATGGAACACAGCAGCACTTTACTGGTTTGCCTTATGATGTCATTTTAAAAGCAGAGATTTCCCGAGAGGCTCTTTCCCTTTGTGCAGACGCTCTGCTCAGAAGGGGATCTGTTTACAATGCCGCTCCACTTAGCCCTTCAGCTCCTCCACCAAGACTCAGCAGGGTAATCCCGCATAATGGAGGCCAAGCTGCAGCCAGTATTCTTCAGAAAGCATTACCATCTCTGCAGGGCTAAAAGGTGTCCATTAATCTAACCCATTACAAGATTCTGACCTATAATAATTAGCGCCATATATCATCTAATACATGCTGCACTTTATATGTCACTGAGGAAAGCGGGAGCAGTGGAGGCAAAGGTTAAAGGTCAGTGAGGATACCAGACTCCTGGGAAACACCTGGGAGACTACCTGGATCTGTTACAGGGCTAAGATAAAGACAGCCCTAGAAAGATAACAGGCTCAAGTACTCGAGCTCCATTTGTTAGGCACGCGTACCTAGTGCTTACTCTCACTGGTCTTTTAATCAGGTACACGCAGCACAGATGAGGTTTGTAGTTCACATACAGTTACGGACTGCTGCCTACCTGCTGTTCTGCCTAACCAAAGTACATTTTCTGATAATATCCACATATTGTTTTATTGTTACTATAATGTATTTACACAACCTAATGACTCTGAAACGGACTACTGAATGCACTGCCTTCATGTGGCATGACTACAAGAAGGGGTCAGCAGTGAATTCACAGCACAATTCACAGGTTATGAACCAAGTGGTTTCCAAGCTAACTGGTTCCTGTATACTCTCACAACTTGTGTTAACAGCTGCAGTCACCAGATTCGGCACACATTCACAAACATTGTCTCATAACTTTCCAAGTCATATCACATATCTACTGTGGCTGAAGATGACTGTATAAGTAGGCAGTGAGCACGCAATCACAGTCACCTATGAAAAAAGTCAACACAGTGAGTGAACATGTACAGAAACCAGTTAGCTTGAAAACCAGTTGAGATATAATTTGGCATGCAAATTCCTAAAAATAAACAAACAAACAAACAAAAATATATCAATTGACCAACCACAGCATATGCTCAACTTCATTTATTTATTTATTTATTTGTTTTTTACTGGAATTAAATAAATGTTTGCATACCTCGTCATGCTCTCTCAGACTAGATGGGGTTTGTGTGCAGTAAACATTAGGAGGAGTTTACGGTGATCAGGTAACAGTGTAGGAGGAGTTTACAGTTACTGACTGACCGTGTAGGAGGAGTTTACAGTGACTGACTGACTGACTGTGTAGGAGGAGTTTACTGTGATCAGTAACAGTGTAAGAGGAGTTAACTGTGACTGACTGACAGTGTAGGAGGAGTTTACTGTGATCAGTAACAGTGTAAGAGGAGTTTACTGTGACTGACTGACAGTGTAGGAGGAGTTTACTGTGATCAGTAACAGTGTAAGAGGAGTTTACTGTGATCGAGTAACAATCTAGGAGCAATCACAAGTTTCCTGTGATTGATATTGCAGAAAGAATTTAGTGTGATTGATGGTGTAGGAAGAGTCTACCATGACTGTTTAGGAGGTGTTTACTGTGAATGAGTCATGATGTAGGAGGAGTTTACTATGACTGACTTACAGCATAGGAGGAGTTTACTGTGATTGACTGATGGTGTAGGAGGAGTCTACTGTGATCAAGGTAGGAGAAAGGACAAGCTTCCTGTGATTGATTCAGAGTGCAGAAGGAATTTCCTGTGACTGATGGTATAGGAGGAGTCTACTGTGACCGTGCAGGGGGAGTTTACTGTGAATGAGTGATGGTGTAGGAGGAGTTTACTGTGACCGTGCAGGGGGAGTTTACTGTGAATGAGTGATGGTATAGGAGGAGTTTACTGTGAATGAGTGATGGTGTAGCAGGAGTTTACTGTGAATGAGTGATGGTATAGGAGGAGTTTACTGCAATTGGTGGTAGAGGAGGAGTTTCCAAAAAACTGATACTCAAGTGAAGTACTCCAAGATACTCCAAAAATGTCCTTAAGTACAATATTCAAGTCAATGTACCTTGCTACTGTCCACCCCTGAATACAGCCCATCTTCGTCCATGCACAGGTGGCATCTTCTAGCCTTTCATCAGATCACTGTTGGTTGGTGATTACTGACAACTCAGTAGTGATTCACGTGATTACCATGTCTGTGCCACTGCTCTGCTGGGAATGCCCAAGCAGTATTTAATATCAAACACCATCAGGGGTGGTCCTGTGCTGGTCCCTTTCTACTGATGGATGGTGCAGTGGGGGAGGGAAAATGTATACTGCAGCAGTGAATAACTGTTTCCTAATCAAACGGACAACAAGTGCAGATATGAGAGAAACAGGCAACTCTACGTACATAAAAACCTCATTCTCACTAACATACACATCAGCCTCTTCGGCGCACTCTCACATTTCACACACCGTGTCAGGTTATATAAAGCCGGCCTCTGCTGCTCAGAGTCACAGTCACCAGAATAACTGAGAGAAGTCACACAGAGAGTGAAAACGCTAGGAGGACAAACTAACAGTCTATTAAGAATCAAACCCAGTCGAGATAGCAAGCTACAGCAACCCCCCCCTTAACCACACACCCACACACATACATACCAAGCCTTTGACAGGTGGGTCTGTAGTGCTTGCCTACCTGCAGAGACCAAAGCTGCAACTGTGCTCTCCGTGTGGGCAGGGGAAACCCTCAGAGTGACTCCCAGCAGCAGTTCCTTCTAGCCTTATTAAAAACGCCCCTAGGTCAGCCCAGCAAAGGCTCATCAGCAATTCTAATGGTCCTCTCTCATCCTGCCGTCACGCTCTGCGTCTCAGATATCAAACTCCTCCAAATGCAAGCTCAGTGTAGAAGTCAGTAGCTCTGCTTAACCCTAGGAAGCATTCTCATGAGCAACTCTGTGGTCTCCCTGCCGGTTACGAGTGTGACTCAGCGCTAAAAAGCTTAATATTTACCAGCCCACTGAGATACTTCACTTTGCACTGTGAAAATAGATGAAAAACAAGACGACAAATCAATCTGTCTTAACGCTCTCCAATTCCGAATTCATCCATTACCAAGATCCACTTAAACTCCAACTGTGGGTGTTGCAATCATGCTTTATTAGCATTATGATAGCTCATAAAACAGTGTGAAATGCCAACTTAAAGGGCAAATCAGAAGGCATTCTTCAGACAATGATTCTGACATTTTCCAATCAGTTTGACATGTGGTACATATTGCTGGCGAGCAAACGTAAGGCTGCCATGCAAATCACTCAGGCGCCAGTGAGCTCAAAAATAGTCAGATGCTCATTTCGCCAGCACACGCCACTGGGACAGAAATATTGTCAATCGGAGCTTAGTGGGGTTTAGCACATTCTGCTACTTCCACAGCACAACGTTCAGTCTGCTTCAGGAGACAAGCGGGTGTCTTACAATCTGTTAGACTTACCCTAAAAAAACTCCGGCCTGCAAAGGCAAGTGTGCTGTTTAAGTGTGCTATCCCCTGCTGTTTGTATGTTCTGTGAGCTTCCTTTAAAATGTGCCACCCATGTGATGCCTGGTAACTTGCAGCATCAAAAGCTCCGCAGAAGGAAGCAAGAGCAATAGACAGAAATTGACAGTCTGAAAGAGGCAGGGAGAAAGAGACGCGAAGAGATAAAGAGAACGGGAGTGTGTTGGTGCGGAAAGGGGAAGAGGGACATGCAGAAAATGGCTTACAGAGCTGAGAGTGTATGTGAAGGCAGCTAACCTCTAATCACATCACATTTGATGGATCGCACTGATGGTAAAGTCAGGGGAAACTGAGTGAGGAGTAGAGGAGAGGAGGGAAGTGAAGAGAGAGTGTGGAGGAAAAAAGGCTTGATAAAGGGAGGTCGAGCAAGAGAAAAGGACGAGGCAGAGAGGGCAAGCGAGGGAAAAGAGGCTCTTCAGCCAAGCAACACGCCGCCGTTCGTTAAGAGTCCTTGCGGTGCACTTTGTGCTCGTGAGGCCGGCAGCAAAGAGGAGCCATTAGGGAGGGGATCCAGGCCTTGATGAAAGCTGTGATAAAGACACAGAGCCACAGAGACACTGGCCCATTTCAGTGAGTGCTCATAGAGTCGGATACAAAGAGCACACGTCTCGCTACTCAGCTCCGCCACTGTAAGAACGCCAGGACTGCCATCAGGAGACGGTCTGCTGAAAATGAAATGACAGTGATTCATTTGATCAGGAAAGGCTTATTAAGACTCCTGGTGTTGAAAGTCAAGAGTAATCTCTTCAAGGTTAAGTTGATCTGGCTTCTGATGAAGTGAAAAACACTACTCCTTTCAAGGTGCCTTTGGCAGCCAAGTATGGCAACTCAGATCTTTCTTTTGACTGGGTTTCTCTTTTCATATGAAGACCTTCCCAAAGAGCAACGGTTAAAGAGCAGGCCCTGGTCCTGGAATGCCCCTGCATTTTTTATTTTTTTTTAACACTTCTGACCACTTCTGAACTAACCAGATAACAAACCAACCATTCTGGATTTTAAGTGATGGTGTTGGAGAGAAACACTAAATTACAGAGAGTGGGGAAACACCAGGATCCCAACTGGGAATCGCGACAAAGAATCCACTCGGCCCACACTACTGGATAATTGGGTCAAATATGGAGGCATTTTGCCCCTTCTTACAAACACGAGAGGTGGCTCGATTTCAGAAAGGTCTTAAGCAATCATCTCCTCAGATTATCCTGTGGTGTGGGGTACAGAGGCGTACCAAATTTTGGACCCCAGGCCCAGTAGTGTGACTACCACCGCCCCCACGCCCCTTCACCCCCCCTGCAGAGAAATAAACATAAGGGGAAAATATAACGTATTTCTTGTGTTGAATGTCTTTGTGGGTCTGTGTGGTATACTTAAGGGTTTAAGTGTACTTTAAGGGTTAAACAGCCCACAATTAATATAGAAAGCGTGCTTTGAATCATCAATTTTGCTGTAGTTCAGTTAGAAATACTTAAAGTTATTACAGGATCATTGACTGAGATCCAAACAATCAATATCGTTAGAGGGAAATGCAAATCCATACCCAATCATCATCAAAAGAATAGCTGCACCCAAAAGTGTTGGATTGCAAAAGGTTACCATGAACAATAAATGATGATAAATTTAGACTGATATGGGTAATATTTATTAAGCTACACATACAGAAGTAGAGTCTCTCAGTATCGCGTTGGGCCACCATGTTTGCTAACTCAACATGCATGTCTCGGCATGGAGTTGTAGAGGCTCCTAACGGTGTCCTGTGATGACGCAGCTTGAATATTCTCACACAGTTCCTGCAGATTTTGCTGTAGGGGTGGATCTGGAGTGAAACCAGGACTTCTGGACATGTGACATGTGATAACACACTGTTCATCATGACCAACAACTACTTGCACATCTATTTTTTTAAGGGTGTGTGTGTGTGTGTGTGTGTGTGTGTGTGTGTGTTCCATAAAACTGCCCAACAAAAGGTTGGCTGGATGTGGGAACCTTTTATTGTATAATAACAGAGCATCAAAACTAGAATTATCTTATTTTCAAGGTTTTTGGAGGTTCAGGGAGGGCCATTCTGAGTCAGGTCCACCATTACACACAGCTTGCTACCCTTACCCATCAAACGTACTATCAGTTTAGCCAAAGCCATCCTGATTTTGAATCATGTTTTAAACATGGTCAATTTTAATAAGGGAAATGTATTATTTTGCAGCTTTATACTGCCTTGCCCAAGGACACAACCAGGCAAAACCAGTCAGTCCTGGGATGTGAAGAAAGAAAGAAAGAAAGAAAGAAATACCACTTTTTGTGCTAAAAATCACACAATTATCACAGCAATCTGTACCTTGCCATCATCTGCCACTGCGGTTTTGATCTAAGGTCACATTCATTCATGAAAAACTCCGCAAAATCTCAGGGTCTAAGAGACAGGACAGGACGCTGATTCATGAGCATAAGCTGTTCTGGACAAACCTTGCAATGTGGAAATTTTGATGACCAAATGGAACCAAAAATTTGCGGAATCTGGGATTCTGTTTGGTCCCAAGTTTTCAACATCAGGAAGCTTTTATATATCCAATAGTGTGGACTATAGGAATTAAGGATACGTTTAACTCTAGCCTACATGTCCTTTTTCTTCATTGCCGAGGAAGTGATGGGACGCAATGGAAAGCAATTCTTTGAAAGCAAAGGGAAGGAGATAAGGAACCGGAGTCTGTTCAGCTCAGATCCACAGAGAATCCCTTATTTCAGAAGCTGAGCCCTGGAGATGCCCTCGCCGATAGCACACTGAACATTATCACTGGATGGCCTATCTAGAGGAAGAATGAGACAGATAAACTCTCAGGCAGCTTCGGCGACTGCAATAAGGAAAGAATGACCGGAGAGGCTAAGGGGTTTTTGGTGCAGGTTAATGTGGCACCAAGTGCTTCGCGTTAAGCCATGGTGAGAACAGCTCCCACTGCTAATGTAAAAACGGGCTCCACTTCCTTCCCTGGAGGCACAGCACCTATTTGGCTTATCCGGGGAAGGAAGAGCAGGACAGTTGCAGGGGATGCCACTCCGTTGTCGCTCGTGATTAAAGCTTGATGTCTTCCTTGATAGCACAAACAACATGACCAGAATTCATCAAGCTCCTTTGAGGCCAAAGGCTCCATTTCACAAAGAGAGGAATGGTGGTGGCTGGGGAGAGTCCACTCCATCATGTCTGCAACAACGCCTGCAGCACAGGAAAGATGATTACTGTACAGCACACCCAGAGATGACTTGGAACATCAGTTCAAACCGAAAAAGCACACAGGCAGGCAGAAATGAATGAGAATGGTAGAGGAGAAAAGACTGATTAGTCTTTGCATAATTTGAGTTCAACATCCTGATGGTTTCTCTGTCGACACATGACAGAGGCAGAGGACAGAGGTTCTAGCACCAATAAATAAAGTGGAATTACAGCCTAAACAACATACAAAATTCAGTACGTACAGAAATAGCGTCTCTCAGTATGTCATTGGGCTGCCATGTTTGCTAACGCATGCATACGTCTCAGCATTGGGTTTATAGAGGTTCCTAATGGTGTCCTGTGATCATCCATCCCATGCAGCTTGAATATTCTCACACAGTTCCTGCAGATTTTGTGGTAGGGGTGGGGGTGGAGTGACACCAGGCCTTCTGGTTGTGTGACATGTGACAACAAGCTGTTCATTTTGGTGCTGACCACAGTGCCTCCACAGAGGGTTCCTTGGTCATCTCCACCAAGACAAAAGCAGAACTCGTCACAGATGACGACCCACTGCCATTCTGAGTCACTCCATGACCGTCTGGCACGACACCATTGCAGTCTTTGTCGACCCTCACATGGTGTTAAGGGCACTTGTCGTAACGGTCTGCGTGCACCTAGTCCTGCGTCATGCAGCTGTATGACAACGGTGCTGGCACTAACAGGATGATCCATGGAGGGCATCACTGCTTGCTGAATGTCCACAATCGTGGCTGTTAGGTCAGTCTGGTACAATGATGAGGCCTGTCCGTGCTTACGTCACATGTGCGGCCAAGCATGAAACTTGAATCACTAGCATGTCGCACAATGGCAAACCTACCCACCAAGTTTCATTTCTGCCGGCTGATTCTTTCTAGGTGCAACTATTAGCGCAGCTATTCCTTTGGCGAGTGTATGTGTGAAATGCAGTCAAAGTTTAGCAAACTCTCCTGCTGAGACGGGCTGTATTCAGTAAAGCAGATCATCGCTTGGGAATAATTAAAGAGTGGAACACATTCTTTTCTGCTATAAATGATTTATTTTAACCAATTACCTCCACAGAGCATGGTTTAGTTCAGGGTGATAATGAGTGCTTGCAAGGATCTGCATACAAAACACAGGAACACAGCTCATGTTGGCAGATAAAGCCAATGGAATCAGGAAAACAGATAATATTCTCAGCTCCCTTCATTTCTCTAACACAACCAAATTCCAGAAACTGTAGCTAGTGGTTCTTTCTTCTCTCTCTATAACCCAAAGGCTTGGTTGAGGGATGTCTCTAGTCAGGGAGGACTGGGCTGCTCTTAGCATAAATCCTAAAGCTAGAAGCATCAGGTGGCTCAGGGATGCTCTTGGAGGAAGAATCGGGCTTCATTATCACCTACCAACTGCAAGCAGCTCATTAAAACCCATCCGTCTCCAACAACCCTAGGGCTCAAACAGCTGCCAGCATGCAACTGCTGCACCCCATAAACGGTTATTCAGACAATCTCTGCCAACAGGCGTTGACAGGTTTGGAAAGGCTGGTGGGCGACTGCAAATTTCTGTGCCATCCAATCTTATCCAAATATGTTTTGGAGCGGAAAGGCTTAAGCCTATTATAATGCACTTACAAGACTAGTTGGAATTCCATCTCCCACGGCCATTGAAAACAAACGTACCTTTGACCCAATCAGAGGAAACAATTCAGTTTCTCTTTAGAGCCAAAATCACAATTTGTTTGATATTCATTTAAACCTTAAACATAGTAGTGAAGGTACCGCTTTGATATGCTAGGTCTTTAGCACAGCTCCCAGTGCATCAGAGATGTCTGAGGACATCTGAGCACCCCTGTGTTCTTTTATAACACCAAAGACTGTAAAGTGCTGCCAAGTAAAAAGTCTTTGTAGCAATCTTGGTGACACTGTGTAAGACGGTTGTCTTTACTCAAGACAGTACTGACAACTTTTGGATGAAGTCTTTGTGGAAGAAACATTCACTTTCTCTCTCACTCATCTTCAAAACTGTTTTATCCTTCTGGGTCGTGGGAGGAGCTGGAGCTTATCCCAGCGTTCAGTAGGTGGAAAGCAGGAAATGCCCTGGACAGGCCGCTAGTCCATCACAGGGCACATAAACATACACATTCACTCACACACACTCACACCTAGGGGCAATTTAGCATCTCCTATCAGTCTGGCTGCTTGTCTTTGGACTATGGGAGGAAACCAGAACACCTAGTGAAAACCCATGCAGGTGAGTCTGGCTGCATGTCTTGGGACTGCGGGAGGAAACCAGAGCAATCCACGCAGACACTGGGAGAACATACAAACTCCTCACAGAAAGGAGCCCGGACGGCCCGCCCAGGAATCGAACCCAGGCCCTTCTTGCTGTGAGACGACAGTGCTACCCACTGTGCTACCATGCCAACCGTAGAAGAAACACCTAACCCAAAACGGGCCCCTGAAGTCATTTGTGGTGAACTAAACTCAACTGGAGGTATAGACAACTAGTTGAATAGTAGAGGAACACCACTTCTCTTTGTTTACCTTTTCAAGCTGGATTATGCCCATTGCTCAATTTCCAAAGAGATCTAGAAAGCACTCCAAAACATATGATATATGGATGACATTATTAGTGCTGCATACTAGGCTAAGTCAATTTCAAGCCTTGAATACTAATAAGATCTGTGTTTTACCTCGAGCCTCAGATAAGAATTACAATAGGCTCTAGAAAAAAGCAGAACTCCCTTCAGGCTAGCTGAACTGAGGATTACTTTGCACAGCTCACCTTAGGTTACTTTCCATCAAACCCAAAGTAAGTTCGATGGAAATTAACCTTAAACGGCTTTGCAGTATAGCCCTAAGGTAGACGCCATGAGTCCAGATAACCATTTTAGTTCCATACCTATTGGTAGGGTTGCAAGATTTACAGTTTTAATCTAAAAATCACAATTTAATAAGTGTGCATTTTTCAAATTGCAACAGCCGCTCTTTTTTTTTGTAGTCATAGCCTACATTCTCCAAAACACTATATTAATAACTGGTTAAACTTAATCTAATAACGCAGAGCTTGCAAACTGCCTGTAAATGAGTTGATGACCAGTCAGGTCCAATGAAACCCTCATGGGTTGTAACACATGCCACAACCACTTGCACTCTGGAACACTTCATTCAGGGATCAGGCCTCGAGCAAGAGGTGGATGTTCTGGTGTGGCCACCAAAAACAGGCCTAAATTTTAATTCATAAAAAAAACAAAACAAAAAAAACTGCAATTTAAATCACAATTGTCATGTTAGTTAGAAAAACTGCTACTGGATATTTCATATCATTCAGCCTTAGCTACATATATAAATACTATAAGTATACAACGGTATTGTTCACCCTAAACAGTGTCCTGGGGAACCCATCATTAATTAATGCTACAGCATTTACTACCTTAAAACAGCTACAGATCAAATAAACAAACAACATGGCTGCAAGGGTCTTGGATATCGGGGCAAACCAATGTGCCCACTATGTTAAATGCAGCAAATAACCATCTTATTTTCAGAGCTTCTCTTAGGGTGGATGACTGGTTTAGTTAAAGGAAAACAATTTCTCTATCTGCTCAGAAATGAAGCACTTTTAGAAACAAAAAAAAGAACAGAACGAAATCTGAATATAGAATGCTGCAAACAAGGACCGCACTTGTACCTTGCATATGGAACACAAACGATAAGGATAAAAAACCACAAAGCTTCTCTTTATACTCTGTTCCCTGCTCTACACTTCCTGATTTCAAAGATTTATGACCGTCTGAGCGTTCTCTATTGTCTCTATTGTGAAATGAATCATTTCTCAAAATCCAAAAGTGTAGACATACTCCAAGCTGGGAGGATGGGGTCTGCAGATAAATGAGTCCCATTAGAAAGCAACTGGCAGGGTCCTACACAAGTAAAGAGTTTGATACATGTACAGGAATGGGCAGACTGCAACCTCACCATGAATTATGCATGAGGCTGATATAAATGATGCAGGTCGGGTGGGGGGATTCTAGCACAGGCAGGGGTATGAGTGGTGACCAACTGTGACATTTCCAGGGTTTTCTTTTGGTCAAAGAAGTTAATTAGCATGGGCTGCCACTGCCACACTCCCTGGATGCGTTTAGCTAAAGCTGTAACTTCAGGTTTTCAAGGCACCGCAGCCGCCAATGACTCCTTCACTGCCATACGTACCAACAACATTTAGCCAAACACAAGAGGCTTG
This sequence comes from Semaprochilodus insignis, assembly GCA_034552555.1. Classification (NCBI taxonomy): domain Eukaryota; kingdom Metazoa; phylum Chordata; class Actinopteri; order Characiformes; family Prochilodontidae; genus Semaprochilodus; species Semaprochilodus insignis. The sequence continues at coordinate 22,804,540 of CM067474.1, read as the reverse complement.
AGTGCAAATGTGACGGCTCCATATCTGTTGGAGGTCTAAAAATACCCAGAATGCCATTTATTCCTCCACTTCCTGTGTCTGACTCACTCGGACTCCAGCTGGGCCAATTAGGTGTCTAATTTTATGTTGCAGAGCAGAGCTTTTGCGATTGCACATCAAAGCGAATATCTGACTAAATGCATGCAAGCAAGAGTGAGGCTACCGAGAGAACTGGTTTCCGCCGTCAGGCAAAAAAAAAAAAAATCACAGTCGTAACCATTTGCTAATGAAATGTGCTTGTGTTTAATTAATATTTCTGCGCAAATTAAACCGCCTATGCCGTAGAATAAAACATGACTTCAGTCGTGCGATCAATTAAGCCAGTCATCTTTGATTCAATTCTCAAGCAAAACGATGAACAAAGAGTGCAGAAGAACAACATGGTGACTCTGCGGATTTGGGTCCATGGTCTGAAGTATTGTTCATGTGAGACAAGGCATTCAACTGAGAGAGTGACAGCTACATCAATACAGCTGAAGGCGATGAGTGTGTTATGTATCGAGCGATACTGACTAATATCCATCTTGACTGGTTCATCTCCCACGCAGTGGCAGAAACTTAGTCTCTAAACACATTCAGGCAACTGCTTAATTCTGAAGACCACAAAAATATGGACAGGCTTCCCTCCTGAATTTCAAAGCCTTCATCCGAGAGGTCTGTGGACTGCAAACCAGAATACGCAATGACGTTGTCAAAATGGTACTGAATGTTAAGTCAGCATGCCAGGGGCGCTACGGGACCATGCTTACACCTGCTGTGGCTCACTCCTGGTCAGCCCCTCTCTTCCTCTGCAAGGTGAGAAATCCGAATTGCAGACCTCCCTACTGCCTTCCCTCTCGTTCCCTTTCCACCTATGTGGGCACAGAGGAGAAGCCCGCTTGCCACCGTAAAGGTGAAAAGAAAAGAAAACGGGCTGCAGATTAGTGAGCTGCAAAGAGAGTTGCACAGGTACACATAGTAAATGCTCCAAGCTTGGAACAATGGTAGAGTGCAGGAGACAAACCCATGTAGTGCATTCATATGAGGGTGCTTAACAGACAGAAAGAGGTTATGGAGGATGGGTAGGCAGTTGCTGTGTTATTAAAACAAGGCTCTACACGTCACCTGAGAGGGGCAAAGCGTCGTCAAGTAAGGTGGGGGAGGGGTGCATACACAAACACCTCAAGTAAGGCAAGAGCACAGGGAGAAAACAACCAAACTGAGGCAGTGCAACGGCCTCCACATGGCCGGACCCAAGTGTGCTAACCACATGCAGTGCACTGTTTATGACCAGCGCGGCATTCCACTCTCAATCAATAGAAATAAATGTTAGCCAATACGTCCCATTCATCAGGGCAAGCACTTTTAGCTGGACCCACACACACACATGCACAGACAACTTGGGACATTATCACAGTCGCCTCATGACCTGGCCACACTCCACAGGATTTCATGAGCCATGCATAAGCTTCTCAATTCACCCTGAAACAAAGCCCCCCCATCTGTTCTAGCTCAAGGCTAATGATTCACAGTGATGGTAAAACAATGACAGGAGCAAGAGCCCTTCCCCAGTCCCTGGCTGGCTGGCAGGACCACTTACTGTGCAAGTGCTCGGAGGCGTAGTAATACACATCCTCATAGCCCTCGTGGTAATCCTCCTCGGGCCGGTACTTTTTGCCCTTGCGCCTGCGGGACCTGCGGATCTGCTTGACAAAGCCAAGGAAGCGATCCATCCCGTCGATCCACACGCAAGACCGCAGCAGCAGAAGCAGCGGCGGCACGAGTGTATTCCGCTGCACAAAGAGATGAGGAGAGAGATCTCCCGAAAAGAGAGAGTGAGGGGGGAGGAGGGGAACGACAGCTTCCAGTCAGCCGGAGCGGAGAGGATGGGTCAAATATCAGCTCCCACGGACCTGGCTGTCTCGTCCGAGAGAATAACCCAGCAATGCCCGGCTCTCTCTGCCCAGCCTTTAGCTCTCACTCCCTGCTGAGCAGTCCATTGTGTGTGTCAGTGCCAGAGAGGGTGTGCGCATTGTAGAGTGTGGAGAGGAGAAAGGGAGGGAGGTGGGGGGGAAGGCATACACACACTCACACACACACACAAACGCACATACAGAGGCAGGCTTGCTCCTCTGCTTCTTCCTTCGAGGGAGGAGAGCGAGACACAGAGGCAAAGTTCAAAGGCTCCGGCAGGCAAGCGAGGAATCCCTGAGCTGCAGGTTTTTACTGCCACTCCACCGGTCCCCCACTGGCCCTTCCCCCATTCCCAAAAGCAAAAAAGGAGGGCTGAAAAGGTGGAGAGACCATGCACGAAAGTATTATGCAGAAGTATAAGCGTGTGGGCGATACTCCGGATGACTAATCAAGATGCTGCCCTATAATTTGAAGGAATCCTTTGATGGAAAATAATTGACACAATTTTCCCCTTACCCCAAATGCAGTCAATCAGCCACGACACGACAGGCATCCCAAGTTGTTTTCTTTAGTCTTGCACCGGAGCTAAAGAAGAATACTTCAATTAAGCAATAGAACACAACCCAAAGACTTATCCTGAACAACACTGTGACAAAATGTGCGTTTGATCATTTTTTTTGTGAAAAAGTCGAATATCCAACAAAAATTCAATCCGATCCAAAAACTGCAGCCACAGAAATGGATAGCGAAAATGTACCATTTTTAGGTTCAATGCAGCTTTTATTGTATTCGTTTCTAGCTTCCAACACCTTGCCCGGTCGACTACACCTACATCTGGGGTCCTGGCAAAGTTGTGAGAAGTCGAACTTTTCACCAAAGTATTCCTCAAACTGCACGAGAAGTACGAGAGATGGTAAACAGACATACTGGGGCTGTGTGTTTTAGGGTAGTTTGTGCTGCCAAGCAAACAAAGGATGTGGGAATTACAGAACCCTCCACCAACAGGAACTCCATTCCCATCCTCAGCCCCAGCCCCAGCCCCACCCGTCTCAGCCAATAATAGCATTAATGTTCCAAAGTGGCATGTGTTAATAGAGCCGATTTCTAGTGATGACACCTCAGCTCTTGCCAGCACTCAGGCTGCGCGTGACTCCGACCCACATGGTGAACTGGGAACGCGCCTCACATCTCTATGGAAGGATTACAGAGACACAACAAAAGAACAGCACACGGGAGACACGCTGACAGCCAGAGAAGCATGCGGTCTTGTGCTTGACGTTTCTGCTGCTTTTACATTTTAGTCAAGTCAGAAAGGTGTGCATCTGCCTCGACGAGGAACTCGTACCTACCTGTACAGAAGGAAGCACAAAACAAAAGCATCTCTACACCTTGAGATTTACGTTGTCATTTCCTGACCTGGAATACCTGGAATATTTCTATCAACAGCTCATCCACGCTGTGACTGGAGTGCAGGACCCCCGATGTCTGTGTTTTTGGGGGGGTGGGGATTTTGCTCACATGAGTAACAGCACAGACCAAACACCGGAGACAATGAATCAGCCTCAGAAACACTTCCGCTCATGCAGGGACATGTCACCAGCTTGCTCAAGAGAGCTTGTTCAAGAGGGCTCTGTGTTTTGAGGTGTACCAACACATAGCAGACCCATGCGGATGAGGGAGGGGGGGGGTCTCTCTTTGTTCTCTGTTTCGTGGCACATACGAGAACTGAGAGCCAGTTTAATCCCACCCTATTAGTCCTTTTTTTTAACCAGCCACAGGGATGTTTTCACACAGCATGGATTAGCTCTCCGTAAGGATAGAAGGTCAATAACATTTGCAAGAGCTGCTATACAATTCCTCAACATGCTGTCCCTAATCCAAAAAGATGGAGGGACAAACAGCAAGTTACGGATATATGGCGACACAAATACAAGCAATATTTATGGTAACATGATCCAGTAATAACATGCGGCAACAACTCACACTTCCAAATGATTTAACATTTAGAAGTTGAGATTAAATCACTACAGCTGTTTGGATAGTTATTTAAATTACATAATTAAAAGTAATTACAATACCAGTCAAAAGTTTAGACACACCCAACTAAATGGATCTCATCGGTTATCTTAAAGACTGTACAGGCTTACACTTAACAGTTTCAGCTGATGAGATGTCTGAAACAACACATATCCTGATATACCAGATAGACTCTTGATGTATTTCTGCCATATTGCCACCTCTAATATATATTTAGTTGCTCAAAAACCTGAAATCTCTTTTATTATTATTATTTTTTTTGCACAGTTTAAAAGCTCTAGTTCCCCTTTCAGTTCTGTGAATACTCAGGATGGACAGACCAATAGAAATGGCACAAAATTGCTTAGAAAAAGAAAGCTGTTTTATCCTCCTGTAAAGTTCCATATTGGAGGGTTTTAAGGTGGACTGTATAATTCCATGAGTACTAGTTTATAGTTTAATGTCTTCACTTTTATTCTAAAGTAAAGCTTTAAACTAAACATAAGGAAACCTTTTTTGAGTAGCTGTGTCTAAACTTTTTACTGGTACTGCACATATGTAATTACATTATCAGTTCCATAATTAATTACATTTACTAAGAATGCACCAACATTTACTGGGATGCCAAGGCAACATTTTGAGGCCACTTACAAAATCTTGAAAATTGACAACACTCAACATTTAACAATTCATTTGAATGATAATGAGAAATGGTTATTAAATACTCTGTCTGGTCCCTTGGCTCTCCTGCGCCAGGCAGCACTGATGCATCAAAACAATTAAAGTAGCAGCAGATAAACATCTATTTTACTGGTTTCTATGAGGGACGTTACACAAGAGATTCAACATCTCTGTTCAGGTTGACTATCAAAAGAGGAGGTACAACGCTCAACAACGTCCCCTACAGGTTACCACCTGAAGACATTCTGCTTGGTATGCAGAACACAGCGAAACAGAAGCAGAAAGTCCCACTAGCACCATTGACAGTCTCAGTTTTATCTTATTAAAAGCAGATTTTATTAATAATAAAAGTTGATTTCCTTTATTACCCAGTAGTTTAATGCTTAGTACCCTTATTCAAAACAACAAAATGAAACACCTTTTTGCTTTAAGTTTTGTTTTTTGTCCAGGGATGCCTGAAATTTGGTTTTCCTGTTTCAGAGCATCACAAATATTTACTCTCAATTACATTCTGTACAGTTTTTGCCTACCAGTCAATAAACAACAAACAAGACTGTACATACAGCAATAACTATCAAATTCATATTGTAATAATATAACTTTTCTTCTATTTAGAAGCACAAATGTTGCACATAACAAAGGGAAAACATGCTGGAGTTAATACCTCAACATCTAGGTTAAATTCTGGAATAGGTCTAACAAGTTACTCCTTCATAAATTGAGAATCTGTTCCAATCCTAAAGTTATTGCAAACATAAGGAGAACTGCATAAAACCTGCCTTCAAGGCTGCAACGTCCCTAGAAAGTTCACACAGTACCGTCAGGAGTAATGGACTAGCATATTCAATCTGCCTGCCACCTGGCATAATCAAGCCACTCAACAGGGCCGCTGTTGATTTGAAGAAGCAGAAAAGCCAAGGCATATTCATGCTAGCAGGGGGGAATTGAATTAGCTGAATGGATGTCTAATTGCACAGCTCCTTTGTGGAGTGTGGTGGATACTTTAGGCGCAAAGGTTATATGGGAAGGCAGCAGACAGACTTCCCAGAGGCTCAAAGGATGGGTTGCATGCGTGTATGAAAGGAAAGACCTCCTTCTGAGCTCTTAAGCGCACCATCATCTCCTTGTTTAGCCGAGTGTAATAACAACGCTGGTGGTGCTTGCGGACTGTAGGAATGATGGCGCCATTCCAGGTACGGTTCCCTCTGGAGATTGTTTCGGATAAACCACTGCAGTAGGGCATTGCTTGAAACCTTGGGTTTCTGCCAAGCCTGTCTTGTTCTCTCTCTCTCTTTCTTTCTCCATTTCTCTTCTCTTCAGCTCACTGCACTTCTCTCATGCTCTCTCTCTCTCTCTCCACTCTACCAACCAAAATATCCCCTGCATCTCATGTTCATCCTTTGGCAAAAATGACATTTCAAGTTGTGCACTGAACACCACAGCAGACTCACAAAATGAGCCATTTAACACGGCAGCGCTGGGAGGGAAACTGCAAAAGTAATGCAGGCAGAAAGCTCTGACACATTATTCAATCACTACCTAGAGAAACTGCAATACCGACTTTGCTTAATAGTTAAGACCGTCAATGAAGTTTCAATCCCCCCCCCCCCCCCCCCCCCACTTTTTTGCAAGACTGCACCAGGGAATGACAAAAGAGCATCAGCTGAGCATGAGATCCAGTATCCAGCAAAAGACGCCATTTCATCAAAGCATGGGAGCGAGTAAATTCCCGAGGAGGAATAAAACATTATACTATCAAGCAGATATTCAGCGCAGGCGATGGCATTCCGAAAATGCCGAGGATTGCTGAGTCAAGTGCATATGAAATACTCTGCCATGAATACAGACTTTGTCTTTCTGTTCCCTTCTTTTCCACGGAAGAAGGATCTGGCTTTACTAATTCATTACCGGCCCAAGCGCTCCCGCTCTCTTTCAGCCTCTCTGCTCTTAGTAAGCATTACAAAACGCCCTGGTTTTCTTTTCCAGCTCATCCCCCTTTAACTTCACTCCTTGCAGAAAACTCACAAGGTGCACTGAAGTGTGTTTGTGCCGCGGGAGACGGGGGGACGCGGACAGAGAGATATATTTGATTTCTTCAAATCAGATCAGCATCTCCAGGGGTTATCGGAGGAGGGCTGGATTCAGCTTTCCCATCTGCTCTTCCAGTGACTGGAGGGAGTAAAGTGCTGTAAAGCCTGATGTAACTTGATGCAAATCGTCAAACAGCCTGCAAGCACTTCGCTCTAATATTTAAAACATAACATGTGTGCATATCCAAATATACTTAAGCTATACGAGGCTATGATGCTGGGCAAGATTCTTATCATGTCTTTCTCTGATGATGATGAAACCTGTGTAGTAAAAGACACACACATCCACATTTAGGAACAGATCAGCTGCCCACCCAGCCCCAAAGCCTGCGAACAGAATACTGTACCTCCAGTTTGTGGGAAGTCTGACAGTCTGACTGACTGATGTGTGCTTACCGTCTTCTCAATTTAGCCATCATTATGACAGGCTTGACGCCTGGTTATTACAAAGAACAGCAGTCTTGCAGAAAGCTGGCCTGTTGGAAACAGAATGCCGACAGAGGTAATGGAAGGGTTTGCAGGTCAACATTCCGAGACCTCTGTGCTGTCATTAGTTCAGTGGGAAAGGAAAAGGCTATTAAACCCCTGGCCAAATCCCTTCAGAGGAACTCTGTCATGACTATTGAGTCTAAGAAGCGCATCCCAATGACTGATTCTGTGGTGTTAAATTGTGAGGCAAGTGAATGCTTTCCAAGATGAGGGTGTTATTGACTGAGCCGTAGTTGGCGGTCCATGGCTAATCAGAAGCAATGGGACACATGTCAAAATGTTCGGTTGGTTTGGCAGAAGGAATCTGTCTTTTATGGTGCCAAGCAGTATTGATATTCAATATCACAATATTTTCCAAGAGTATCACGAGAGATAACGCTTAAGTTCACATTAATAAAGTTTTTGCTTTATTGAGCCATGCTGCCTCAGTAGTGGACATAGACGTGGAACTTTTATACAGTCCTGTAAATGTTAGACAGGAACCAGATTTCCAGAAGGCAAACTCACTATATACAGTATGTATATATATATATATATATATA
>CM067474.1:22773912-22792515 GCA_034552555.1 Semaprochilodus insignis | reverse complement strand
AGTAAAAGTCACATTCTACCATAAACATCCCACTTACATCAAATCAATATCGGCTCCAAATATCAGTCATAAGTATCCTTGATTATTAATATTAAGCATTGGTACCTGCCCTGTAAAAAAAATATATATATAGTTAGCTACCAAATGCAGAGAAAAGCTAAATGGCTAACATTACAACTCCTAGGAAGCTAAATAAGCTAACTTTCAAACAGCCTGATCCAAAGATCCACCCCAAAACCATTTTTTGAAAACTCATCAGAAGGGTGCATCATCAGAACGGTGTTCTTCTAGACTGGCCAGAGTGTCCCTTTAATAAAAACCCAGTTATCTACCAACACTGCATTATAATACATGAGCAGCACTTGGAAACCGAAGGACATTAAATGATCACAAGTCAGTTTTTTGTTTGTCTAATAGAGTACAGTCTTATTAGTCAGTGTTTCATTTCACTTTTGAAGACAGGGACAAATCAGTTTCAAGTTCCTTGTTGATCCACGGCTTTGGCAGATGCAGGCAGGTCATCAGGCGAACAATGCACGTAGTGTTAGCCGCACACTGTTAGGAAAGCTATGAAGAATGGAATAAAAAAAAAAAAAAAAAAGAAAAACATCCAGAGATCTGCACAAGGTCTCTCTCGCACAGCCGCACTTGTTCATTTCACGCCCGGTTGGTTTATGTTAGCAAAGAGTATGTGGCTGTCACACAGCCTTACTCAACCCAAAAACGCATTGAGCAGAATGTTCTGCTTGCCCCTCTCCACAGATGGCCTCTCTGGGCCTAGCCTCCATGGACCAGCTCTTCAGGAGGGGAGATGGGGGGAGGCAGACAAACATGCACGCTCAATCATTTACTCCAAAGAAGGGCACCTTCCTCCGTACCCTTTCACGGATGGATGACTAAGTCCACAATCAAAGCGATTATACATTACGGGCCAATAACAATTGATGGGTCTCCCGAGAAGGGTTACATTCCTTGTGACCAAGTGCATGCTTATTTGCAATCAAGGCAGGAGTGTACCTCTAAGCAGCTCTGCACTGGTGGCAGATATTCCCAGGAATTTTCACAGTATGGACCACCAACCTGTTGTTCTAAATATAGTCTAATCCTGACGAACCACACAGCATGTCCACTCCTCTGAAAGGCTGGAATTTCAGTAAATGTCAACTTCAGAAGCAGGAGGTGCACATAACACAAAGATACGCTTGTTTAAACAGTTGGAGGGCAGACCCCACTTAAGCATATGACTCAGGTGCACCTCTGGCGAATCTGGCTTGTCAGACAAACGTCAGGACTGGATAATACCCCCTGAAGGTTGACTCAATGAGCATGCTCACACAAAAGAGCTTAGACAACAACAAAGCCAATTCACTATCCTCTGGTGAAATGAAGGCTTAGCTAATTGGGTACGATCTTAGATGAACCATTTCAGTGGGACAAAAAAAAAAAAAGAAGAGGCTTGTGGTCAACTGCAGCAGACCCCTCTCTGTGTGCCATTCTTTTCCTAGTATAAAGAAGTAAAGTAAATGTTTAGAGGATAAGGTAGGGCCACCCTGCAAACTTGGCTCAATGGCTGAGGTCAGGGCTTGTCTAATCTACTTAATCAACCAGCCCCATCAATAGCCTTACAGCAGCCAGGGAACAAGAAGCACTCCAGTGCAGGAGCTGGTAGCCTAGCGGTAGGTGATATGAGCCAGCAGTAGGAAGGTTGGGGGGTTCAAATCGCAGGACTGACTGGGTGTACCTGATTCTGCCCCTGGGAAAATCACTTAACCCCACACTAACTCAGGTGGCACTACACACCAACTCCGTTGGCAATCTGTGCTACTCCCAGACTGGTAAAATCAATAAAGCACACAACGCAACGTAAGCAGTCATTTCAGTCATTATTCCAAAGGTAAGGCCATTCTCACTCCTTCAAGGAAAAGCCAAACAAGACAGGATCGAGATGCACAAACAAATCCTTACCTATAGCTCTAACTGAACCCAATTCGTTCACTGACAGTGGTCATTAAAGTGCTTGTTAGTCGCATAGATTGGACTGAAGAAAAAGTGTAGCCGAAAGCCTGAGAAGGCAGCGCAGATGGAATGTGCCCCTGAATGAAACATAAGCGGAGGTGGGGAATGACACAGATTGGTCAAATCGCATTCAGATCAGGGCATAAATGAATTGGAATTGGAAATAAGTATGCCATGAAGCAGCACTCTGTTTGGATTGCCAGACTGGGATAGAACTTCTCCTCAGCAACACAAGCGAATCCTCCCTGATTTGCCGGAGGTTGCAGTAATTTTTTTTCCCCCCCAAGGAGTTATGGCACAACCAGTAGGTTCAAAGCATAAACCCGCTTCACATAGCAGATGAAAGAACAGCCACGACTATATCTAGAGAATTTCCAGTGGACAACAAGCGATCAGCCGGTTGTCAGCGATCAGAAATGATCCACAAAACAGCTTGGCCTGAAAGAAAAACACACTGAATGAAAGAAAATAAAAATGTACGCTGAATAGCAAGGCAAACACTGCTAGTAAGCTACAGACATTGCAACTGACCCCACCCGCCGCCTCTGACCCTCAGGGAAGTTGCCAGCAATTCAAACTGCCATCAAACGTCTGCCAGTGCTGTGTGACGAATGGGAGCAAGTGTGTCACGCAATATCCTCGGGGCCCACCCAATCCCTTGGTACCTCAATGCGTCATTCCTGACAGAGGCAAGAATGTTGAGTGACAGACCCGAATTATACACTTGCGTGATGCGACTTCAGATGAATCCTTTTGTTTTTGTTCTGTAGGGTTGACAGTGAAAGCAGACAATGCAACATATGTGGCATGGAACAACTGGAACACTCCCTATGCCATGGGAAATGCGGAAGAGAGAGGAATTTTGAGGAATTTAAAGAAGCTACATGTGAGGTTTATATATTCAAATGCAATCTGCTAGAAGATCAGGAATTGTAGAGACTGACCAGCCAATAAGGACCAACACTGTGCAGCTTACCAGCCTGATCCTCATCTCAGAATCACTGAATTGCCACAACTATGTCACTATATGGCAGATCATTCAGTATTGGTCACTGGGGTGAATGTCTTAATCCAGCGGTTGTTCCCAGCTGCTGGAGAGAACACTCTGCAATAATCTGCATAGAGTGAATTTAACTTGCAAGTTTTCATTAGCTGTCAGCCCCCCCCTCTTCCGGATCACTCTAAGGCTCTGATTAGCATAAGTACATTTCTGAGGTGCCTCACGGGTCCTCCGCCGTTCAGGAATGGGGGGGATGAGAAACGAAACAGAGCTCTGTCTGCTTGGGGTGACTGACAGTTATGACAGTTAACATTTCCTCTTGCCAAACCGTCTGAAAATTGCTCACACAGTCCCTGGTTTGCCATTTCCTGTCCAAAGGCAAACATATTTTGCAGCGATAGCAGCAATTTAAATGCTTGAGCCTGTCTGGCTCTGAGCCTATGCTTGACCTTGATCCCAGCTATCTGCACTTGCAATAAGCTGACAAGTTGGATTGACAAGCTCCAGACAGGTTTTTTGTTCATGAGGGAATTTACGAGTGATGCATACGGAAAGTCACATGACCAACAGCACATGAGCAATGATGCATAACACATGCAAAACAGACATGCACATGACATCACACAAAAACGTGACTATGAGAGTCTTCCAGCCTTTATAGCAGTAAATCACAGCAAAGCATCCAACCCAGGCAGCTTTAGTGGCACGGTACACAGTGTCTAGACAACAGACTGCACAGCATGTGTCCCGGAATACGATGCAATTTACTGCAGAAATGTGACCCAAGTGTAAGCCCACCAATGACGCAGCAGCTACTACCTTTAAGACACCCAACAGTGTGAGCTCTAATCCAGAGTAGAGTTCTAATCCAGTAGCAAACATGATGCTTGTGAACAGATGTCCCATCCTATGAATCACACGTGTGCATTGAATTCACAACTCAAATGACATTTCAAAGAGTCTGTTAGAAGCCAATGCAAGATAATTAGCTCAAATCTAGGAAAGGCTAAATGTTAAGCCATGGGGCAGTTAACATTAGCCTAGCTAGCATGATAACATCTCGAGGCACAAGGCCTCCATACTCAAACCTGACCATCTTCGGATCCCAAACAGAGCCTGGATTCGTGACTAAGGACGATACGGTTCCAGTCTGTAGAAGTCCAGGTTTCTTGTTCATGACACCACTGCAAACAAAGGCGATGGTGACCGGCTGTTAATGGCAGGACATATAATGGGTGCCAGTGCTAAGCACCTGGAAACGGTCCAGGCAGAGACAGGGATGTGTAATGAAGGTGCCACCTGTGTCCGGATGGTGGACTCTGGAAGCTGCTCGTGCTTGTCAGCGGATCAAATGTTCCTCTCTACAGGTGGTCTGTCTAGACCGTCCAGAACCTGTTTACTATTTGTGCACGATCTTGTGTAACCAGATCACACCTGTAATCACTTACATACCTGCCTGAGACGTAACTGCATGCCGAGTTTTGCAGCAATCCTTCATTTCCATCCGGGTGTGTTATTTATTAATTTTTTTGTCAGTGAATGTAGAATTACTTCCTTCTTGTTTGGCACTGTGTAGGCACAGTGCTTTACTGGTGTTGATAGTCGACTTCAGTCCAAAATAGCAGCGGTGTAGCTCCACTGCTGTGCGCTGGTGTTGTAACGAAACAACCAATTTGCTTTCAAATCTTTGCCACCGATCAGTGAGCCCCTCTCAAATATAACTGAGAGGAATGCATGATACCTAAAATAAAAATGTGACATCAGAATCCCAAAATATGATGTAACCATATATACAATCATACATTCAATATGATACATAACAGGCCTATTCACAACTACTGCGCTGCTCTGTCTCCTGGTTTGTAAGGTAACTTCTTGCCACTGCTGAGCAGTTTAAATGTCTTTGTCTCTGTAGTAAAATAATATGGCTAAGCTGTGTAGCAGTAGGGCAGCTGTTTAATTTCTAGTGATCTACTAGCGATCTGATAACACACTGACCCTGGCAGTATACAGCACCTTTATTTAGGAGCTAAAAGGCAAGCCCATCTAGTTTCATTTGCTGCGATAAACACATTATCATCTTTCCGTGCCGGCTGCTCTGCTGCAGCATTTTGCTGATGTATTGCTTGGATACAGCTTACCTAATGGGGTGTGATGCGGTTCAAGCAACACGGAGGAGCAAGTTAAATTGCACTGCTCCACAGATTCCCACTGATTTCATTTCTGTGCCAAGTTAAATTAAACCTACGGCGTGGCATCATCTTATCTGCCCATCTGTGAAAGATGCGCATCTTCAAGGCGTAGAAGACGTGAAGATATAAACACATTTATCGGTGCCATCAACGCATCCATCAGAGATCTCTGCTGCATCCCAACACAACCTTTGTGGTGCCAACTTTTCAGCTAGCAGATCTGAAAAGTGAAAAATTATCCTTCTAGCCGGGAGTGAACACCGTGTGCCGCATAAGACTACCTGTCCCGACTCCACTGACTCATAAAAGGATTGTAGAACTCAAGGACCCTCAGGACGGTGCAGCACTCAATAAGCCTCATGCTATCGAGACACTTGAATGAAAATAGTTAAAGGAAGATAAGATCACAGGCAATAGAACTCTACTCCAGCAGATATCAGCATCTTTTCACAGTGATGATCTGTCAAAACGTGGCATTTGATGGCATTTGCATCGGGGTGACCTTACACCACTTTTACCATGCCTGCTACCGATACTGATATCGCAACCTTGAGTTTGTGCTGATACCAATCCACCCAGCTGATGCCATTTCTTCACCTTCTTAAACATCTAAGCTGATACTAAAACACTTATCTGGAAGCATTTGTCTTAACCAACTAAACATCATCATGATTAAACTGTGAAACAAACAAGCTACTCCCATACAGGAAGAAATATGAGGTTGAATTGAGTGTTACATATTAAGTTTAATGTGTGACTATGTGTAAACGATTAGTTAAGCATTTACATGGTAGTTTAGGCCAATGTTTTTCAACCCTGGTACTGGAGGCACCCTGCCCTGGATGTCTTGGTGGATTCACTGCTTTAACACACCCCATGCAACTCTTAAAGGGCTTGTTAATGAGCTGATAGGTGGAATCAGATGTGCTGGGAGCAAGAAAAGCACTGCAATCTACAGGGCAGGGTACCTTCAGGGCCAGGGGTTGAGAAACACTGGTTTAGGCAAATGGGTCATATGAAATTATACTTATTTCTTCCCGTAACTGACCCGGTGATTTTGGATAGCACTGGACTGACACTGATACCTGATTCTATTTATGGCATCGGCACACCCCTAATTTGCATTTACATATGTTCACCTGTAAACCTCAACTTACTTGTCTTGCTGCATGTTGTAATCAGGCCTGGCCACAATACAATGAATACCTGATTACGCATTCTCACAATCAGCCAACATTACCATGTTCCACAGTTAAACAGCATGTTAAGCATGTTCATTGCCACTGCTCAAACTACATTCAGTAGGCAGCAGGGAAGAATTAATAGAGCATCTATGATGAACTGAAATAGCGAATAGTGCAAACAAACTGAAATCAGCCTGGTGTAGGGCATGCAGTGCCTCTCAGATAAGGATTACTATACTTGCATATTTGAGATGTGTCATCAAACTTCTCATCCCTCAGACAAAACTAAAGCTAAACCTGATACTACATGGAAAAAAATGTTTTGAGTTCTGAGTGCATATTTAAACATCCGAGATCCGTGCCTGCTTTTTGCATAAATGTGCTTGCAAGTAATCTCTGCTCTCCACCATCTTGTTGCCACTGTTTACTACCGTTGTGCATTGTCCTTTGTTGACATTGATGTCGCATCCTTTGACGTTCCTTGGATCCAATAAACACTGGATGGTTTCCTGAATAACACCAAGCTTCTAAGAAGGTGAAGAAGACCCTGGTCTGTGTACTGTCTAAGCGACTCAGTTTGCATTAAACTACATGCATTTCAGGGTTAGATACTTCTACAAGGCCTCCTAGTTGATCTGTTTCATTTAGAATCCCTGAACGACTTAATTCAAAGTCGATAACAGGTAGATTCACAATTAATCATTAAATAATTAGTTAATAATGATATTTGTAGTGAGAGCTCAACAGCCCAATATTTCTTTGAATGCACCCACAATAAAACCGTAAAACAGCTTTAAGTAAAAATCTTTTTGTTTTATTTACTTTTGCTGATTTACACGAATATCTTGATTTATTAAAACACACCCAGAAATATTCATCCCGAGCTGTGATTACTGAAGACGCCCACTGCAAGAAACTGGTTGGAGGACCTGCTGCAATATCATAACCACAAAGGCCATTACAGCAACAGTGACAGCAAGAACCATAGTATATTGTGCAGCCCAAGTCTGAGGGTCCAGAGGCTGAGATCATCCCAATTAACTGAGGAAGCCGTAACAAGTTTTCCTGATCCATCAGCCCTTACATGTGAGATTACACAAGCTAATTAGACAGTGGAAAAAAAAAAAACAGTCTAGTTTGTAAACACTCTTTTCCCATTACTCCGTCATAAATCCTGGGCACTGATTGTTGTGTAATGAATCCATGTATCACAAGCTTTTTGCCATTACATTAAAACACAATTACGTCTATTAATGCGCTTATAATTAAACCCATTAGAGGCAGGCCTAAAACAAGACCGAGGAGCAATAAATGTCTATAAACAGCACAGGAATTAAAAGGGTAAGAGGCAATTGCATTTCACCCACTGCAGTGCAGAAACCAGGAGAAGTGGAGGTCTAGTTGTAATCCAGCCTGCACCAGGCTTTCCTTTGATCTGAGGATAGCATGCCCGTCTCCCGTAAGCTCCCAATAATCCTATTAACCGCTGCCAAAAGGACCTGTCCTAACAATCAATTATGGTATAGGAGGCCTGCACTTTCCTGGGACCTTTTCCTAGATTGTACGAGGAGTGGGATGCTGTGGGTGGACATTTGATTCCGTTTCCCGTCTCGGAGTGGAGCAGAGCCAGCCAGGTTCTCAGCAGGTTCGGATTGGGAGTGCTGACCGTGAAACCCACGCATGATTGCTTTGGCACTCAGGTGGAAAAATAGGGATACAGTTATGGCCATATGCATGCATGCTGGGAATCCTGCATGGCCAGATATCAGCAGCTTTTGCGCTTATTTCTCAGCTCAGCTTTAATGCAAAATTCCTGTCTTTAGCAGAAATCAACCAGTGTGGACTGTGACTGTTCAATACACACCGATGCCGTAGCCTTTGGCAACTGACAATTTCACCATGAAAACAAAACAAAGGCACTTTTTCACCCCACTTTCCTGCGCCATGTGTACGTGTGAGCATGTTTTGTGGAAAAAAAGAGACATGAATACAGATTGAGAGGCTGCTGCTTTTGGCAGCTAATTTCCTTTTTTTTTTGGCTACATGTTCAATAAATCATGCGTTTATAGCCCTTAAATCACTACTTGTTACAGTGATCAACATAGCCTATTATCACACTCATCATCAAACAAAAGTTGCACCCAAATAGGAATCGACCAACAGGAATGAAACTTGGTGGGTAGGTTTGACATTGTGAGGCATGCAAATGATTCAAGTTTCACGCTCGGCCGCAAGTGTCATAAGCAAGGACGGGCCTTATCCCTGTACCTGACTGACCCAACGGCCACGATTTCAGACATTCACACACACAGACCGTTATGGCAACTGCCCTCAACACCACGTCAACGTTCCCAATACTGCAATGGTGTCGTGCCAGACTGTCATGGAGTGACTCAGAACGGCAGCAGGTCATCTTCAGCTACGAGTCACGCCTTTGTCTTTGTGGAGACAACCGACAAATCTGTGTGTGGAGGAAACGTGGTCAGCGCCAAGATGGACAGTTTGTTGCCACGAATCACATGTCCAGAAGGCCTGGTATCACTCCACCTCCACCCCTACTGCACAATCTGCAGGAACTGTGTGAGAATATTCACGATGCATGGGATGGATTATCACAGGACACCATTAGGAACCCCTACAGCTCCATGCTGAGGCATATGCATGTTGCATTAGCATTAGAGAGACACTAATTCTGTACAGCATTGCAATCGGACGTTTCCTTCTGGGTGCAACTATTCTTCTGAAGATGAGTGTATTATTAGGCTATTAAAACAATAACAAGCCTGATATTTTTTTTTTAACTCGAGCATCAAAAACCATATAAACGTGTCTCCATATTTCATGAGGACATGTGTTCCGTGCATGGAAGGCTACTGCATGGCAGCTACAAAATGCTCTGAATACCATATTAAAACTGATGTTGGTATGGACTACAAGCTAAAAGAAAACAAGCTTGAAGAAATCTAAAATTAGAAGACAACTTTGAATACTGTAGCAGTGGACAGTGCATTTTCTGACATCATCCAACTTGATCGGTAACTAATCAATAATATCATTCGGCTCAAGCCTACAATACAGACACTGATGGATATGCAGAAACCTTTAGTGTAGTCTTATTAATATTATCAATATCATCTCACCATGACGTGATCACAGTCTTAAACACGTCTCTTCACTTCCCTCCAACTCGCCATAAACCCAGAGCCATTTATCGCTCATAACTTAACAAGCGCTGCTGTAAAGAGCCAACTTTGGGGAGAGTGAGAGCAGTTAACTTTAATGATGATTGGTCACAGAACAGCCCTCATTCATCCAAAAAAAACCCCACTCACGTCATGAGGGAGACGGTCATGAAGGTCACACATATACGGCATAGATCTCTCTCACCAACACAAATGCACACCTCCCCCACCCGTCCTCCTGTGACGGCTGTAGCCAGTTTAAAATGGCAGCTAGGGCATCATAATAGCTCCAATCAATGCAACATTACAGTCGGGGTAATTAGGATGCACTTTAGTGAGATAACCTTGGGCTTGCCGAGGAGGGCAGACAATGGCCCAACTCAGGTAACTGGGAGCCACATTAGAGAAACATTACCACTGTCATTCCAAACAAGCTGGCTAAGCCGGATCCAAGGGGCATGTTTCAAGCCCCGGGAATCAAAACGGATGGCCCACGTCTCTACAAAAGTAGACAGGGCTGAGGGAATGCCGCTTTAACCTTGAGAGCAACGAACAATGAACACTGATCAAACCAGCAGAGGAACGGGGATGGGGGAAAATCCTTTGTGTGATTAAATATTCAGTTCACGTTTCTTCTGATGTTTGGTATTAAAGCTCATAACTGTAGAATCACCTTTGATCTTCTCATCTACAATCAATCACTTCTGATAGCACGCTTCATTTGAAGCCTCTCATAGTGCAAAAGTCAACAGAACACCAGACATCCACAGAGCTGGTTCCTCTGTGGAACAGAAAGAACAGCTGTCAGCTACTGACAAAGCAAACGCTGTGGTTTAGAACACATACTTACAAGTTAATTTTGGTCGGCTATAGTATATGCATAAATTGTTTGTCAATCACTACTGCAAATTTGGCCTATGCAATGCTGATAATACATATCGTCGCTGTCCAAAGAAAAACATGTATCTCCATTTTTGTCGATTTGTACTTTTCTGCATCATGTGAACACAGCAGGTGCTGTTCACACTGTGTGGGAATTTCATGATGAATGGACCAACAGAAATGACCCAAAACAGCTTGGAAAGACATCTGGTTCCATTGACTTACATTAGAATTAGATGAGGTTTTTGCCCTCTCCTGTGAAGTTGCCATTTTGGAGACACATGTTTTCCTTTGACGATATGTGACGATATGTTTTACTGTGTGCTGTGTAGATGATCCAGATTGAGTTCTTGTAGATGTCTGGGTACATGTAGACTTGATCCAACAAGGATAAATCAACACATTATCTACCACTAAGGACTAATGACTCATCAGTTGGCACTGCTACACATCTACACTGCTGCCAAAGAAGACCCCCCCCCCCCTACTGTTTACTCTGTATTGTCCTGTACATAATGGTTGTGAAGTTTGTTGTAGACTGTTTGTATTTATTTCAGTGCATTAGAGTTTCTATTATTATTTATTTAATCTCAATCTATTGGGCAACCAACCATGCACTACTTCTCTGGTTGAGGCCCAGCTGCTTGCTGATCCTGCTATGACAGGATCAGCGATTGTTGACCTCTTGTTCAATTACAGCTTTTATAACTAACTTGCATCACCACTTAAGAGTTACATAGCTATACACTAAGGCAGTGTTTCTCAACCCTGGTCCTGGAGGCACCTTGCCCTGCACATTTCAGTGCTTTCCCTGCTCCCAACACACCTAATTTAACTCATCGGCTCATTAGCAAACCCTTTCAGAGATGCAGGGAGTGTGTTAAGGCAGGTAATCCAGTAAGACATACAGGGCAGGGTGCCTCCAGGACCAGGGTTAAGAAACACTGCTCTAAGTGTGTAATGAATTATAAGGGTCATTTTATTTTTTATTTTTATAAAGTTGGCTGGATCGCCTCTTTTATAATGGCAAGCAGCAAACAAGGACATTGCACAAGGCTGTGTTGTGCTCGGAGAGGAGGATCCAGGAGCTTTTGGAGCTACAGGCTCATCTGAATATGAGGAAGACCACCTCAGAAGTAGCCTAGAGAGCATCCTAATCCAGCCTGTACTCTTGGACCTGGTACTTTCGTTTGCTTCACTCGTTTAGCCTGAATGGCCTGGAGGAAAAGTAGCTGAGGCAAAGTGATGTGGACGTCTGTCATGAATTTATGATGCATTTCCGTTATACTAGCTATAACTTATTAATTTTCCATATATTAACCATAACTGTGTAATCTGATGAAATGTGCTTTAGTTAAGGCTTCAGCGGTTGTGACCCACCACATCGAGGAATAGTCCATCATTTTCAACATCTTCTAGATCTGCTGCATCTGTTCTGGATGGTGAGTTTAGAAGGTCAATAATTTTGATATGTTTCCCAGTATTTAGACAAAGGGTACACACTTACAGCAAAGGTCAAAGGGCAGCTGCTTCATTCATGTATCTGGCAACTGGTCATCTGCTACTAAACCTGCAGAATTAGGTTCGGTTGAAAAACACTGCATTGTAATATGACATGTAATAACTTTCTGTGAGAGAGCTTTTAGAGGTATTTTGCAAGTTCACGCCTTTAACATGTGGTGGCATGAGGGAAGAGCGATTGAGGGAAGGGGGAGAACTCTGACTTGGTTTGGAGTTCTGGGTGGTTTTTAGCTTAGAAGGCCAGACCCCCTTGTAACTATGGTAGGACTGTCATAGGACTGAGGAATAGGGAGGACATGGAGTGGTGGTGGGAACTGCAAGAACTTCTTCACTGGGAACGGAAGGTAAGAATGTGAATATACGCACGCTAGATTGGAGGGAGGAGGGACCTCAATTATTCCATACTCCTTTAGGTACCCCTCCTTATGTACTTTTTTGGTACATGTAAACAGTCTGTGAAGTTGTAAAGCCCAAAGTACATGGACTGCCTAAATCCAGCCCTTTCGTCTGTTACAAGGTGACATCATCTCCTAATACAATCCTTACTGGCAGAAAAGCGCACCTGCTTTCAAATGCCAAGGTGGTTGATCAAGCAGAACAGAGTGGGCGAGCACAGTGTATAGACATACAATGTATAATACAGTCACATTCTAAAGTACTACAATTATACGATGTAGTCTATCTGTTTCTCTGCATACTCTGTTGATCCCCCTTCACTCGGTTCTTTAAAGGTCAGGACCCCCACAGGACCACCACAGAGCAGGTATTATGTGGGTGGTGGATAATTCTCAGCACCGCAGTGAAACTGACGTGGTGGTGGTGTGTTAGTGTGTGTTGTGCTGGTGTGAGTGGATCAGACACAGCAGTGCTGCTGGAGTTTAAACACCTCAGTGTCACTACTGGACTGAGAATCATCAACCACCAACCAAAACTATCCAGCCAACAGCGTCCTGTGGGCGGCATCCTGTGGACAGCGCCCTGTGACCACTGATGAAAGACTAGAGAATGACCAACACAAACTCTGCAGCAGCTGATGAGCTGTCACCTCTGGCTGTACATCTACAAGGCAGAGCAGCAAGGTAGGAGTGTCTAATAGGGTGGACAGTGAGTGGACACAGTGTTTAAACACTCCAGCAGTACTGCTGTGTCTGATCCACTCACACCAGCACAACACACACTAACACCACCACCACCATGCCAGTGTCACTGCAATGCTGAGAATGATCCACCACCTACATAATACCTGTTCTGTGGTGGTCCTGGGAGGGGGGGGTCCTGACCATTGAAGAACAAAGTATACAGAGAAGCAAATGCACTACAGTCTGTAACTGCAGAACTATAAAGTGTTCCTATATGGTAAGTAGATCTGATAAAAGATGAGTGTAGATACAAGGTGGTAGTGATCCATGGGTGGAAATCTATTCCAGCAGACCCCAAAAATAAAATAATGAACTTTGAAAATGAGCCTAATACTCTGGACATCTGCTTCCCATTCCCACCACTGTAAACAAGTGTTTCCAGCACAGTTCCTAAATGCTGCCCACCTGGAGAAGTTAGAGACAAACCCCGAAATAACTAATTACCTGCAGGAGGAACGCTTTCCAAGTGTAGGGTCGGAGACTGCTGACCCAAATGATATCACTGTGGAACGTCCTTTAGTGCGTGAATGTCCGTCCTTTGTCTTTTCATAGCCATGATGTAAGATACTGTAAAGAGCATACCGTACATTCCACAGCACCAAGGCAACCACAAGCTCAATTTGCTCTTGTTAAAGCGTACAGTACAATGATCTGATTAGACACGGTGAATTACTGGAGCACTGCGTTGTCAGCGCACTCATCTTTGTGCACTGCTACAAATGAGTGCGAGAGGGGAGCATGGCAATGTGATGGAATGGGGGGAATGGAATGGAATAGAATGGAACTCTGTGCCATTAACGAGCATTACCACTGAAGAGGCAGTATTTCAGTAAGACACTGGAAGCTGCTCCAAAAACAACATTAAAAACCCCCAAAAAACACAAAGAAAGAGAAGTAGCCCTGACGGTGTTGCGATAGCTACTGTTCCTCATCAACAGGGTACTAAATGCAAGTCTGCTTGAAGTCAACTTTAGGGGTAAAATAGGTCCAATCTTGTTTGTGGCTGACAGCGAGGGAAGAAAACACTGTGTACCAATAATGTCAGCATCA
The DNA here is from genome assembly GCA_034552555.1 of Semaprochilodus insignis. Classification (NCBI taxonomy): domain Eukaryota; kingdom Metazoa; phylum Chordata; class Actinopteri; order Characiformes; family Prochilodontidae; genus Semaprochilodus; species Semaprochilodus insignis. Next base: position 22,778,349 of record CM067474.1, on the reverse strand, counting down.
GTGCACAACACAGCCTCGGAGCCAGTGGAAAAGCTCCTGCACGCTTATTCTAGGCAGAGTTCAAACCCAGCAAGAAGCTAGTGAAACTTTAGTTACAACAAGCACCTGTGAACAAGAAGCTAGTGAAACTTGAGTTAGAACAAGCAACTGTGAGAGACTTTCACAGACATGGTGAGAAAGAGAACGACTCCCTGGCTTGTTACCATTTCGCCTGCATTTGATTAAGGTCCTCTGTCTGGTGCCTCCCCTACAACACACTTCCAAAAATACCCCACTAGCGTGCACATATTGCTGTCACAACCCTGTCGTCCCTTATTTATCAAGGCTTTATCTCTGCTCGCTGCATCAGGAGTTCTCCCGAATACATAATGCATTGAAATTTTCCAAAGTCAATCTCTCAGACTGACGAAAACTGCCACTGACCCAAAATACCTAACATCCATTCAGTGGTTGTGCACTAGGAAAAAGCAGAAACTGAACGCTAAACATTCATTTTTAAGCTGAAAGGTCTGGAGTAAAGATGTAAGATTTGCACAACGCTGAGGAGGAACTTTGGACCACTCCTCTTTGCAAATGTGTTTCGGTTGATCAATATTTCTGGGATGCCTTACTTGCACAGACCTCTTCAGCTCATACCCCAGCATCTCAAGGTCAGGACTCTGACTTGGTCAATTTAAAACACAAATCATCATCTTTTTCAGCCAGGCTTTAGCTGATTTACTTGTGTGCTTTGGGTCATTGTCTTGTTGCACCACCCAGCATGCCTTCAGCTTTAGGTCATAGCCTGGTGCCTTTACAGTCTCCTGTGCGTTCTTCCCCGAGGCATCAAAGCAGCCCCAAACCAGGATGCTCCCTCCACCATGCTTCACAGTTGAGTTGAGGTGTTGGTGTGCAGCATCGGCTTCCTTCACAAACAAAGATTTTCACAGTTTCTACAGGACTTCTATAGATCTTTTGCTACCAACCATGTGTTCTTACCACCTTTTTGCAGGATTGCTATTTGTGCTCTTGGAGTGGTCTTAACAGGACGCCCCCTCCCAGGGAGAGCAGCAACATTCCAGAATTTTCTCCATTTGTAAGCAGTTTGTCTAACTGTGGATGGACGCATGCACACCCAAATCTTTACTAATGCTTGTGTAGCCTTTCCCTGCTTCCTGTGTCTCTGTAACACTTTGAGATCTTCTGAGAAGTCTTCTAGAAGTTGTTGAAGGCATGGTTCACACTATCCTTTCCTTAAAGGAACAGTTGTGTCAGTAAGCAGACATTGTGTGCTGCCTTTATTTAATGGGCAAAGCCTCTGTGAAACTCACTCTTCTAATTTCATCTAATGAATTAAACACCTTTTAGCTCCTGGAGAAATCATTAACACAGAGGCCTGCTTACGTTCTCCAGCCTGCACTGTGGATGTTACTCAATGCGCCTAAAAACAGACATGAAAAGTACAACTGTTTTTGTGTTCTTAGTTTAGTTAGATTGGGTTTGTCTATAATTGTGACCTAGATAACGATTAGGCCACATTTTATTAATAGTCAAAGCAGAAATCCAAGTCATTTGAAGGACTTAACTGTGTCTTTCTTGCCACTGCATCTTGTTCAACATCATAAGAGTAGCAACCCGCTCAAGGCTATGCATTACAGTGATTTTATAACAGGCCAGTGGGTTTTTAGCACACTTACCTTTGACTAACAACACTCTTAACTCTGATAAACCCACTGTAACGCACATCCTCATGTGGCTTCTTGCTCTAGTAGAGGGAGTGATGTGCAAAACGCACACACCAGCGCACATAAAAAATTGAGACCAGCAAGTACAAAAACAACGCAGAAAGAATAATCGGAATCTATTTAAGAACACCGGGAACACACAAATAATTTACTAAGTACACAGACTGTTATTTCAACTGATTTGTTTACAAGCGCAAGTCCCACCTTTTCTGAGAAAGTCCCAGTGAAACTGTATTACTGATTAAATCAAAAGCACTGCTCAGAAAACCTCCCATCCTAGCCGGCCCTCTGGATTCCACAGGTCGCCCAAAATATTCATTTTCCTTTTCATTTGTGGCCTCAGAAGAACAGAGCAGAAATAATAAGCTCCCAAACGCTACTTCCTCTGAATGAATATCATTTTCCTTAAAAGAGGAAACCGGTGAATAGGAAACAATTAGCAGCCAAAGCAGGTCTTAAGGTAGAGGCCTTCTGGAGCACAGCGAAAAGCGGGAAAAACAGCTTGTGCTGAATCAGTGGGAGCAGCAAGTGCAAATGAATTGTCCACTGGTGCTAAAAATAACACCAGAGGCTTTTTTTTTTAATCATGCAGAGGCTGACACGTCACGGTTAGGCCAGTAGCTGAATTGGGACTAAGAAATCTGAGGTGTGGTGAGGTGACAAGCAACACGCAACCACTGAATAGCTAGGATAGTATGCTTAAGGTCAGCTAAGGCTGAGGGGAAGCAACGAGGGGAAGAACACAAACAGGAATCAGAGAGGCAAAGCTTTTCGGACTGTAGGACAGAACTGAAAAGATCAACTTGGACTTATTTAGATGCTTAACGTTACCAAGAACTGACTACTTTCACAAGAAAAAGGTCCTTCGATTGACACGCCACAAATTCACCGCTTGCATGTGATGTGCACATGACGAATGACTGTTAGAACTTTGTGATACAGCAAAAACACACCAGCATGAAATTTGTGAAGTGGTATTAATTTACATAGATAGATATTTCATATACAAGCTACCAAATGCTTCAAAGAAAACTGCTGAGCAACATCTAAACAGGTGTTTCTCAACCCTGGTACTGGAGGAACCCTGTCCTGCACATTTAGTGGACCTCCTGCTTTGGGAATTAGGTGTGTTGGGAGCAGGGCAAGGTGCCTCCAAGACCAGGGTTGAGAAAAAATGGTCTAAACATCTGATGCCATTAACTTCACTCCTTTATTTCTGCCAATATACAGCAGAGAGAGAGCAGTACCATTAGTGTATATTGGTGCTGGTGTGCTGCAGTCATACACAGAGTTTCATCATTGATTTTTCTTATTATTAGATTTTGAGATAATAATGTCTTTGTTAGCAAGATAGTTTTTCACACTATGTTTACACTATGTGTACAAGCTGTTATCAAGAGCAAGGGTCATACAGCTCATGGCTTAGTGTCTGCTAAGTATTTGGCTAGTATAACTGTGGATTGATAAAAGTCGTCTGGCTTTAGCACATAATTTAAGGTGGAACATCAACGCGATGCAACGTGTCAAACATAGAAATGGGGCATCTGTCAAAACCGGAGCTGGTGCACTTGCGTCTAGTGAAAACGGCTTTGTTGATTACAATGGGAGCAGTTGGGTTTTGTCATTGTCGCTCATGTGCATTGCTTGCTATTGTTATAGTAGCTCTTTTTGACAGGCTCCATACTTGTGATAAACTCGTGGATGATGTTTTTTTAACAGCTGGTTGCTGCTACATTACAGGTGAATGAGATGGAGCGATATTTAAAGAGACTTGTTTGGTGCAGACTCATTTTTAGGGGAGCCGGCAAGCACACTGCAAATGCACGCTCATTCTGTACAAAGCCACCTTGTACTCTTATGATACTGTGCCAGTTAAACAAGGGGCACTCAAGGGGGCAATAGAGGACAAATAAGAACAGGATCTACTGTTATTCCAACAGCCACAGCTAAACATTATCACAGCAGAGCCAGGGCTGTTTCTGAACCTTTGGGGGCCCTAAGCAATATCTGGTAGCACGTTAGATCAAGTATTGAATAATTAATATGAAGTAATGCATTGGTTAACATGAAGCAATACATTAACTATTGTTACAATGTTTAACTAAGCATAAGAAAATACATGCTAACAAGCTAAGAAATACATGTTTACATAATAAGTAAACATGCAGCAGCTGTTACATGTTTACTTAACATTAGTTAGCCATTGTTAATGTAATAACTAATGTATTACTTTGTGTTAGTTAGTCAATACTTAGTCAGTAGTTAGTAGGGCTGTACCCGACTCAGAATTTTGTCAGTCGAATCGGATTCGCCCGTCCTGGCCGACGATTCGACTATTCGTTCATGTTTTTTCTCCATATACATTATCTAGTAATCAGTAAATCAATTTGCATACGTTTCAGATCTGATGTCCTCATTTAGAAAGTCAGCAGAGTCACAGGAACATATTTTTGAACTAAGAGAGACGTGGCATATGATGAACGATCTGAACTGGAGCCTGATTTAATTACAGAATATAGCGTCGGGCAGCAAGCAGGTATTTATGCTAAAAATTAGCGCTTCTAGCCTGTCTTTTTAATTTCACTTTTAACAGCTTCTTCAGTAGGATGACCCTTCATCTTTCATCTCTCATAAATAATGAACTCCTAAATAAAACCAAATTAGTCAATATTTAAATTATTTTTAGATGAAAAGAAGAACGGTAGACCTGAAC
>CM067474.1:22714244-22764175 GCA_034552555.1 Semaprochilodus insignis | reverse complement strand
TGAACAGGTAGAGATCTTCAGGTAGGAGGCTTCTGGGCTTTTATCACTTCAAGTAGAAGGAAATGGAGAAGGTTAAGCTGAGCAAGGTGTGCCGAGAAAGTAGACAAGGAATCTTTCACCAAAGACGGTCAAAACGGATGTGAATTCAATCTCAGCGGAACAAGGGCACTAAAGCTGCAGCTGAGAACCAAACAAAGCACATCCAATAATCCACAGAAGGTGGAACAGAACCAACCACTGACATGGAACACAACAGCAGAACTGCTCACTTCTAAAACCAGTCATGCTTTACCACTGCTAATGGAACAGCAGGGCGCTTGATCACGACGTCCACAAAGCAGCATTGCGTTCCTTCTCTGGCCAGGCAACTAGCGCAGGCTTGCGTCATGTCCCTTACCACTTTCTTCCGTTACTTACCACAGAAAGGACACTGATGTTCTCAGTAGAACAAAGCATGCTAATTAAGTGCTCAGTCCCCACTGAGAAAAAAGCCCTACATCAGATCTCTTGCATGGACTTTTTTTTTTTTCCCCTCTTCTCAGTTCCTGTAATTGGCCTTCAGATAAAATGGCACTGATTCCAGGGTAGGTGATGATGTGGCTGGCGGAGGCGGTCAGGACCAGGAGGTGTTGCTGTTAACACGGAGGCGCACGCAGGGTTCTGACAGAGCTAACACATTCCTCGGCACAAGCTCTGTGACCTCCCACCTGGGTCCATGCAAATCTGGGCCTGACGATGGAAATGGCGGACCTGGAAAAATGCTGGCGCACTTTGCGCTAATCCACTTAGAAGCAGCGATAACAAAGGCTGTGAAGGACAAGCTCACTCCTCCAGCCTATCTCTGCTGCAGGAATACAGTGGCCTGCGTGCCAAAAGCCATCCCGGCATTCTTCGAAGCACACTGCGCTAATGCGGTGTGACGGAGGTGCGGTGCATTTGGATGGAAAACGACTTGGCTAGCGGCACCTGTGTCTGCTGGAGTGGCATTCTGAGCCAGCCTCGGGAGAGAGGTGCAGACATTCGCACTCAGAGAGACCTTTTTACCCCCTCTGCCTCTCAGACACCAGCACAGAAAAAATAACCATCATCTCACAAAGAATCCATCCAAAACCTTTTCGCGCTTGTTTCTGGGCCAAGGACACACTGATGCAGCGATAAGTGGAGAGGTCTGTAGGACAGGAGATCTCAGTCCTTGGTACGTTTTGCTTTTTGCTGGATGGAGCTCATCAAATATGAAAAGGCCTGGTTGTTCCAGACTGTCTGAATAGGACTGATTCTTGGTGCAGAGCCACCTTAACACTCCATCTCTTCATCCTTCAACTGAGACCCACTGCATGATGAGGACTATGCTAAGATATGCTATGAAGAGTAAATAAAAACAGTGTACTGTACAGGAACGTATTCAGACCAGGTGTTTGCTTAGCATCAGATCTGCAAAGGCAAACTTACTGAATGTACACAATGCGAGTGCATTAGAACACTCATTTATATAGCACCAGGTCTCAGATTTCTCGAGGTTGCTTTACAGTAGCATTCATGCAGTACAATGCACATTTCCACAGCTTAAGTGGTTTCATTCCTCTTTATATCACAACAAATACACGCTCGTACCAGAATATTATCACCATGCTCTTGTATATCCTCAATTATCACCATCCTCAGTGCCTATTTTATCAGCTCCACGTATGCAGGTAATACAAGTACTCCAAGTAGGGTGGACATTTATATAACCTCAAAAAGGAGGACACCCCACCCCCTAAACGAGGACTTCATGGGCACGGGGAGGAGGCGGGGTGTGTGGTAGGGGGTTGTCGGACACCATAGTAGAAGAGAATTAAAATCATAACATAATCTATATAACACATAACTTATTGCTTTACTCACCTAATTGGGTGGAATAGATGATATTCGTGAGTCAGACAGGAGCTTACTAATTGACTAGCATTTAGAGGGCGGTTAGCCGGTACATGAGCGATGTCACATGACCTTGTTAAACCAATGAAATGCAAGGCATGCCTGTTGACACGGACATGAGCCAATGATACACATAATATTGTTTGCGAGTGAACATTTTTAATAGTTCACCTGGAAAAGAGGACTAAAAGGCGTTGCGCTGGACGGAGGACTGGGAGGTGAAAAACCGGCCAATCCGGTCCAAAAGCGGACGCGTGGCCACCCTAACTCCAAGTAAACGAACAGATGGCAAAACAAATTCTGCTACCGCCTTACAGTTATGAACCTCAAACACCGGACTTCACACATCTACAACCGACAACGGACTACAAAGTTAGGTCTCTGTGTAAACTGGAAGAGGATGTGTCCAGAATGTTTTGAGAGCTCCAAACACACAACAACGTGGATAAAGCTAAGTAAGGATTAAAGCTGATAGAAACTCTTTGTTGAAGAATTCATTCACAACTATTAGAGTAGGATACCATCAGGTATTGTCTCCATAGATAGATGAAATGAAGAGGTGAAATAATCATAACCAAAATGGTGGATCAGCCATGTTTGCTGCTAATAATAAGAAAGTAGTCAGCAAATAGACATGCACACGTCTGCAGGGGGCATGACCCGTGGTCATGGTCGGTAACATCACTGTAGACGTTTTCCACATCCGCCCGCTCCAGTGAACAAAAATCTGACTTACTCTCCGCAGAGCATTTGCACTCTCAGACATCGACAGTTTCAGAAAAGGGAAGATGAAAAACGTTCCTCTGGAAGTGTCTGGGAACAGCACCAACTTTAAACTGCAAACTGCACTTTGGGTTAACATTAGTCAAGCTGACACAAAGGCAGGTACTTCCCCTCCGTACACCAAACTTCATACCTTCATCCCTCCTAATGGGACAAACCCATTTTTCCTCTGCTTGTTGTCAGCTGAAAAGCCATCAAAACTGAGAAGGATGTTCTTCAGCTTCGTAAGCTGTACAAGCTCTACTCGACCATCGCTGTTATTGTTGTTTTACTGAAAGCAGTGTAACCCTGCAACGAGAACGTCCTGCAGAATAAAGCACGGAAATATGAAAACGGTACACAATACGCCTCTTTGAGTGATAGCACAAAAGAACTACTTTTGATTCCCTAGTGTGACAAATGTCTTGCAGGTTTAAAGCACCTTCGCACAATGCAAATCAATTCGAGTTTTTCTAGAATCTGTATATTATGCAGAGTTTTGTGAACTGCAAAAAGTTTATTCACCCTCAAGCATCTCCTGGTTATCTGAAACCTTAAAAGGTTTTTCATGGAAACAAAACTGCTTCTTATATGCCATCATGCAAAAAAGAAACCCTTTCGGCACCTCAGTCCCAGAGAACACAGGACAAAATATTAATAACGTTATATTAAACACCCAGCAAAGCTTGAATTTATTCAAGTTATATGTATGATAAAACAAAGTTTTTGTTTTTAAGTTTAAGCTTATCGGAAAACCTATAGGAGAACTGTGTGGGCGTGGCTAATGCACAGCTTGATTGACAGATCACTGTCCAACACATCTACTCTTCTCCACACCTCATACACAACTGAATCATTACCCAGCTTTTATGTGATGCTAACTCGGGGGGGGGGTTGAGTCACAGACGAACAGACGTGCAGACGGATGGACGGATAAACAAAGGGACGGAGCGAAGGAATGGACAATGAACAACTCTGATGTATGGATAAAGGAATTAACAGGCAACAGCTACAGACAGGAGGTCTGACTTGCTAGCTTTTGGTTAAGCTGGGTTAGCTTTAGAGTCAAGCTTCTCTGAGTTTCTTTGACAGTTTTGTGTGGGCGGAGCAAGAGGCATCAGCCTTCTGATTGGTTAGGAAATGCTTCCGCAAGCATTGCCCCTAGATCAGGACCACCCAGGTTACATGGAGAGCAGAGAAGCATCGTGAAACACAGAGATTGATTAGACTTTGGGAAGATCCAAAGTGTATGTTGTGGCCCAGACTAATGAGATTAACTTCAAAGGAAATATCAGAATGAAGTTCACTGGGGCTTTAAGAGTGAAGGACCCCACATGAAAGTGTCTCAGATATGGTAGTTCCCTCACTCACTCGCTCATCTTCTATCGATCAGTACCAGAAATATAGTAATATAACTCAGTATTGCTGTGATGGACTGGTGGCCAGAAGGACTGAGGGGGGTGCTGGAGCCTATCCCAGGGTTTGTACATTATTTGTTGACTGCAAATACTGTTTAAAGAAAAACAGCTTGAAAAACTAAATGAATATTCTCCTTTGAAAGTATGTAGAACATGAAATGTCTGTCTGATTAATATGTTTTAAAATTCTGTCTAATCATAAACAGTGTCAGATTATTAAAAAAAAAAAAAAAAATTCTTGTAATAAAGCAGCATCGTAGATAAAATATGGGCTTGCTAACTTTAGTGATACCATGATGTATTTGGAAAATCTAATAAACTGTATCACTAATCAATACTAATAAAGATTAATGCACATTTGGTTTGGGTGTAGCACGTGTAGCAAGACCAGCTGATATACAGATCCTAGCTAAACTGGCTTACTCCAGGCCCTAAGCTAAAATCTCTATCTGTGCTAATATAAGTAACTCTATTTGGAGCTAGAGGTTTGATGAAAAATTCAGTGAAAGGATACGGGACTACATTACAGACCTCAGTCAGCTTGGGGCACTCTGGTCTGAAGCCAGTTGCTGCAATGCAAAACTTCATTTGATTTGGCAAGTGAACAGATCGATAAATATGATTACTACACATGGCCCAAAACAGGAGCTCTATCCATCTTGTGGTTGCAGAGCAGGCAGGGGGCTTTTTGGGGGCATCATCTTACCTTCCATATATTAACCAAGGCCAGGAACCATCTGCTCACAGACCGTGGGTCTGACAGCTAATGAGGTTTGCTCATGTGACTGCACCTCCCAACACGCAATGGGAACGTGATTAAAGCAGCTCAGGGCCGCTCGCCGCCGGTTTAGGTTGGGAGCAGTGTCCCGTATTAGCATATACTCCTGAAGTTCAAGCTCATTCCTTCTCCAAACAGCCTCCTCAGGCACAAAGCGGCTGGCTAAAGCACATCACTTGGGGCTTCCAGGGAGTGTTACGAGCAAGATGTCTCCACTCAAAAGCCATCACACAACCTGGCTTGTGCTGCAAGCAGAACCACAAGAACCATAAACATTGCTTGCCCTGACTCGGGCAATAAAACCGTAATGAGGTATCATATGACGGCTATGTGAGTTGTCAGAAGTCGCATAAAAATGACAGCAGGTAGACGAAGAGACAAAACTTCAGCTCCTGAGCAGAAAACTGAAAAGCCAAAGTCTCCTAAGCGTATTATTTAGAAGGAAGCCATTATTCTCATTTTCATGCTATATTGCTGGTCTATAAGAACACATTTATGTGCTTCAATTTTCCCAAAACACCTTACTGTCCTCATAAGGTACATCTGTATTCACCATCTGTCTAACACGGTCAGTTAGAGCTCAAGCGTATTTAAGCCCTGCCCCCTGATAAGCCTCATGAGTGTGCTCTGACTGTTCAGCTCACACACTGTTCTGAGTGGTCAACCGCCAGAGCGGCACCTGCTAAAAGTTCCACCCCCAAACGGCTGCAGCTATTCTTACAACTGCGTTACATCTGCCGTATGACTTTTAGCCAGAGTCTGATCCCAAAAGCCAGGTAGATCCACCAACTCAAGTAGATACACCAATTTGATTGTAGATTGGAACGTTCCTGGAACGTTTCACTTTTCTAGCTCTCTGTGCATTGTGTGAGAGGGTGTGCCAAGCCTGCTGGTAGGTGGGCAATAAGGATTGTGTTACAAGATGATGTCACCCTGTAACAGAGAAAAGGGCTGGAATTCCAGCAAGGAGTTTCAGGCAGCTGGGAAAAGTGGTTTCTGTGCAAGTGAGTTATTCCCTTTTGCATGTACTTTTGGGGTTATATAACTTTGCAGACCGTTTACAAGATAAGCTCAGTAAGCAAGAAGCACTGTGAGTATCCAGTCATCTAACCCCAAATGAGCATCCAGTCATCAGCAATATCTAGCTACAACTGTCCAGTTATAAATGTATGTATATAATTTGAACAGCCTGTGGTTGTCATTTTACGTCAGTTAGTTAGTAGGGGGCTGAAAAAAGGGGCCCCAAAAATGCCCACTGCCATAGGACATCATGAATTTCATCAACAGTGTAACTGATTAACATGCTGATTAGTCACTATAATTAATACTGGCTTTCCCTGAGGAGATGTTTGGAAATGGTTTAATGAAGGCAATGACACAAATAAAATTTATTTGCAATTATTGCATTACAATAATGTATTTTTTGTAATACTGTAATATTAATGGGGTGTTTTCTTAGAGCAAATAAAGGCTTACTCCCAGATAAAAAGCTTTCTAATTAATTAATTCAGGTGCCTCCGGCTACAGTCTTTATCAGCCTCACTGCTCTATTCCCTTTTTCTGATCTTTCTAACATGATGGTTCACGTTTGTGAAGGCATGTGGCCAAAACCTGTTATTAATGTGAATGAACCTGCATCCTGAAATTACCTGCATCCTAATCAACAATGTCATGTGAACGAACCACATGTGTTATGAACAAACTAATAAGCAAAACAAGCCTATAACCCGCTCTAAACAGCTCTCCGAAGTTCATTATTAGAGGCAGACAAAGGTGAATGCAAAATGAAGATGCAGTGTTTATGTACTGTTCACTGCTGTTCTGCACTGCTACCATGTTAATGCCGATTTGCTCAGTGATGACGCCGATGCTTATCGACTAGTTGCTGATCATGTGATTATGACAATAACACCACGGATGCCTCAGAGAAGACAACAGGCGAGGAGGCCAGTGATTTCGCAATCTGTATCTCCCTGAAGGTTTCCTGAAGGCTAGCTATATGATCCAGCGCTTGCCAGGAAGGTCACACCCTACTGACCTGGGATGTTTAGCATCATTCCAACATTCCCCAGCCCATCTACAGTGCATCAAAGATACTGAACATAGTTATATTAGGTTTCCTGAAGATTGTATTAGAAAGTCATGTGTCGTTGGAGAGGGGGCGTAACACCCTATGATCTCGTAAAGTTTGAAGGCAGTTACTCGTTATTGCGCTCTAAATTTCTTTGGCTCTCTGGACCTATGCTGTGGTTGGGCGTCTCCACAGGGCCACCCAGGATTTTAAGGTTGGATACACATTTGCAAGATTCCAGGGTCTGTATCTCACCCAGGGCTCAGTGGAAAGGGTACATTCCACTCTATTGACCTGTGGAACTTCAAATCTGATTCTCCGGTGGTCCTATTTACGATGTGATCAGCTGACGTCGACTCTACCTTCATCACATAACTCATCACATATAAAATCCGCAGTCATGGAACATCTAGTGTTCACACAGCTCTGCAAGTATCTGATCTCACAATATGGCAAAATAATCAGATCTGTGCCATGTAACCCTGGTCATGTGAGCACTGCCTTTAACACCTGCACAGTACTGTATGTCTGGCATTTGGTGAAAAGAGCAGGCTAGTTTACAATGCATGCTTTAATACAGCATCAATAATGCAATAACATAACCAACAACAATTAATCACAATAACAATCATAAATGGTACAAAATTTGGAAATATTAAATATCCTACTCCCCATTCTCAAAGCTCACACTGAGGCAGCCCTGACGCTGCACTGGCAGTCCCAAATCAGTAGCTTAGATAAGTCAGGTAGCACAGAGTTTCATTTTGGGATGCGGTGCTGTGCATATGAAAGCAGCTCCTATTTGATCCATTCATAACCACCACCTTAGCTGATTGAGGCTTCGTTTCAGCATTAGCTATTATTCTTCGAGCTAGAAGATACAGATGCAGATAAGACCTGACACACACTCTCTCACCAAGCCTGTGATGCTTTGAGACCATATCTGGGAGCCATCCAAATCAATTTGTTATACTCCGAATAAAATGCTGAGCGCAGGAGGAGGGGGGAAAAAAAGAAAACAAAAAAGAAAAAAAGAAAAAGAAAAACACTTTAATGCTCTTTTCTTTTATTACGGCCCAATTCTAGTTAACATCAAAAAAAGTAAGAGACTCGCTCCAATCCCCAGACTTGCTTTCATGTCTACATTATGCATATTCAAAGTATCCTAGGCCACTGACAGACTCAATTTATTTCAATTAAAGCAGTGCAACATGACAAAGAGGGATAGTGACTGGCACGTCTGGAAGACGGAGAGGTTTTCATCCTGCTGCCTACTCTAATACAGACATCCAACGAAACGAACCTGAAAGCTGCATCTCCATCACACCTTCTAATTAACCACGCGTGAGCGAGTGATCAAAATGTGCTTGATGGATGGTGCAGATCTGGAGCTCCACACTGCATATGAAGGAAAGCCCCTTAATAGACACATTATTCAAGTATCTTCCAAAAGGTCTAGGAGTGCATGACGGTGGTCGATGTGGGAAACACCTGCACCCCACACTTCCAAGCCTGCTATACCTAAAAGAGTCATTGGGCAAGACTCCTAATGATCCATTCATCTGCTTCCAAGGGTGGGTGATATGATATTTATCATGTATCATAGACCACAGTATGCTTTTCTGAGCATATTGTGCATAGTGTCAGTATTTCAGAAGCACCACGTTTTATTACTAAGACAAGAATTGTTTAACAGGATTCACTGCAGTGCAGCACTACAAACACTGAATATAAACCACTGTATTCATAAATACTCACTGCATTGATTACTACTAGTTCTTTTTTGTCTGTTCTGACTTTTTAAACCACACAGAAACAGATCAGGACACCTCTAAAGACTACTTCTATGTTAGTGCCTTTAAAAGGTAACCATGTTTACATGCAGCCCGATAAGCTCCGATTGAACGAGGTGGGTAATCCAAATAAGCCAATTAAAATTAAGAATAAAAGCCATGTAAATGCCTGCATCCACTTACATCCCCAATTGGAAAGTTTAAGTATGCCCTCCACGTGTGCATTTGCACCACAACAGAGGGTTTATAAGGTTCAACAAAGCCAGAGCCAGAAACTGGTAAGCAGGGGAAAGGAATTCAATGCTCTAAACCGGACTTAAAAACTTTTATCAGGATGGAACAATCAGCTGTTCAGATGAGTATATGAGTAAACTACAGAGGGCTCATACAACCTGTAGAGCACACTGAAAACAGATGGAAGTTTCACAAAGCAATATAAATACTGCTGCTCATCTCACTCTTTGTGATGGTAACACCTACACTAAGTGCTACTCAACGCATTTTGGATCTGAATATTTGTATTGTGTGTGTAAACTTTCATCAGATGTTGAGTAGGGCGCATATGAACCTTCCGCAGGCTGAAACACTACTTATAACTTCAGTATGAACGGAAGGAGCTAAGCTGCTGTTGGCTAAATAAAAGTATTGGTGACAGCATAAAAATCACCTAGTTTGAGCCCACTTGGTATATATGTACTGGGTATGAGCAGTGAGCAGAGTAGTGTAGTGTAATGTCCAAACCTAACATAGGTTAACATAGCAGAGCAGACATCTTTATTTAAAAAGGATAAATCTGTTTTTCAGGCTGCGGACCAGGATGAATATGAATGATGATACATGTTCTACAAAAGCCAACTACAAGAACCACAAGGCGTAGCATTAGGAGCGTTTGTGACCCTGTGGGCACAACATTGCTGACCTTGCAGAACACAACGAGCCTAAGGGACCTGATCTTTCCAACATCAGGAGTTCAAGATTTCAAGCAGAGAAATGTTTGAGTATTTATGTTCACTATTCCGACCGGAGAACAGAGGCACTGTTTCAGCTATTTGTGATGCAGCTTTTAGACAACAGCACAGTAATGGTCACTGCAGGAGACATTGTATATTTCTTCTTTCTCTCCAAGGTCCAGTTTGCATTCAAGCAGCACATTTCCATTTGGCAAACACTCTCACCCGGAGTGAAATACGGAACAGATTTGTTGTGTAAATTGAAAACTTATCACAAAACTATTGCAAATATGTCTAAGGATACCATCACCAGGACCCTGCCAGCAGCAGGAGTCAGTGCCGATACATAATTGATAGTGTTGTAGGACTTGTGTCCAGTCTCGAGAGCATAAATTAACAGACTCTGTCTTGTCTCAGGGTAAGGCGGACTCGGAAATTGCTCAGACCAGTTGAGTTCAGCTCTCTCTGAGGCAAGTAGAAGCTAAACTTTTTGTTCTTATCATTACTGAATATCAGCGCAACTTTCAGACAGAACAAAACAGTTCTTTCTCTACATGCTTAAATGAAGTCCGTTCATGTTCATGGACAGCTGAAGATCAAACTGGTTTCTGGCCTAACTGGGTATTATTCTGTATGTCTATGTTCATTGGCTCATTCATGTGTTCATTTACTATGTGCATTCATGTTTAGTCAGTCTTACATCAATTTCACAGATGCCTTCCCTGGCACAATTGAGAGGAGAATTTCCTGCCGACTGGGATTTTAGCCACTGCTGGTAGACCCGTATGACCACACGCTTCCATACACCTGCATATTCAGATACTTCCTTCACACTATGGTCTATACTTCTTTCTGCCCATCATTAACATCTGCTTTGCAACCCATTTTCCACACATGGAACGAGACATTCACTGTACTGTATCACCTCTTCTCCACTTATGGATCCCATCAGTCACACCCTGCAGGTATTTATAGCCCCATCATCCTTGTTTTTACACACACACACACACACACACACACACTTATATATATATATATATAAAAAATGTCATATAATGTCACAAAGCTCAAACAGTCCAGTGTACCCAGATGGCCTCCACAGTCACTCTGGGATGGTGTTTGATGCTATTATGTCATTATTAAACAAAAGGGACATCTAGCCAGACATATATAAATACATATACATATTTTTGTAATTTTTTTTTTTTTTTTTCCATTTCCCCCCTTTTCTAAGTCATGACTTTGACTCATCTACTAAAAAGTCTTGGTCTTGATTCGGTCTCTGTCCTTACTCTGACTCACCTTTACTGGTCTTGACTACAACACCTCCTTTTAAATACAGATTTTCAGATTTTCAGATATTCAAAAGTAGTTTTCTCTATGTGAAGTGCATTTCATTCATTCATTCAGTACAGTTCAGTCCATTTTCATCATGTCTATGAAAGACCATGGAAAGGGCTCAGGCTGGAGACTTAAAAGGAGCATTAAAAAAAACCCATCCGCCACCAACATGGTTTGAAGGAACTCCTTTCATTGATCCATTTCCATTCAAAGCTCCTTTATTCAAATGTTTTTAAATCACTGGTGGTCTTCACATCTGAACACAAACTTCACGCCTGCTATGTCATATAAAGGCCGCCGTGCCATAAAAGACGTTGAGAGTAAAACTAGAACTAGGAAAGGGCTTTCAGTCATAGCGGGCACCCGGCCAGTATCTCTTTTACGTGGTAATCACTGCCTTTCTCTCCTGCTGGTGGTAAAATCAAAAGGTTTATTTCACCTATTATTTATTTATTTATTTTATTACAAGAGACAAAAATAAAAAGAGCTCACCCTCTGCCTGAGATTCCTTATCGTTTTCATCTAGCAGCAGGTTAGCTGTGGCTCCTTTCATTCCCCCTCCAGTCTTTCTGTGCCTTTAAAATGGCCTACTTCTCCCCACTACAAAAAAAAGCACAGTCTACCAGGCTTTGCATGGGTGAGGTGCCACGGTAGAGTGAAGAGACACTTCTGAAGCTGGAGGAGCAAGCGGGTCCTCATGTTAAAAGACGCCCTGCTCAGACGAGTGCTTGTCGCATCTTAAAAGGACACAGAGAGAATCCTTACTGAAGCTCACACTGCCTATGGTAGCTATATACAACAAAAACAGGAGCATGGCTTATTTACAACCTCCTTTTGCTGCTACTCCATACAGACATAGCTGCGTTGAGATAACAACATGGATGTTGCTGGGGTGGGAAGGGCACTATGATAACATGTTACTGATATTGTAACACAATATGCCTGTTACAGTATATGATGGGTATTATCAGCACTTCTAGAACCCTGAACATCACTGCGCACTGTGTTGCACAAATAGCTGCACTCAGAAGGACTTAAATGACAGGAATGAAACTTGATGGGTAGGTTTGACATTGTGAGACATGCAAATGGTTGATGTTTCACACTCTGCCGTGCATGTGGTATAAGCAATGACAGGCCTTATCACTGTACCTGAATGACCCAACAGTCACAACTGGGGACATTAGTGAGCAATGATTCCCTCCATGAGTCATCCTGTAAGAGCCAGCACCATTGGCGGGTGGCTGCATGACGAAGGACTACATACTTATAGACTGTTACAATGACTGCCCTTAACACCACGTCAACGTCACCAAAGACTGCAATGGTGTCGTGACTCAGAATGGCAGTGGGTCATCTTCAGTGACGAGTCCCGCTTTTGTCTTGAGGAAGACGAATAACGAATCCATGTGTGGAGGCACCGTGGTCAGCACTAAGTTGAACAGTTGGTTGTCACGCGTTGCATGTCCAGAAGGCCTGGTGTCACTCCACCTCCACCCCTACTGCAAAATCTGCAGGAACTGTGTGAGAATATTGAAGCTGCATGGGATGGATTATCACAGGACACCATTAGGAACCTCTACAACTCCATACTGGACGTCTGGTATGTTGCGTTACGCCATACTGAGAGACACTACTTCTGTATGTGTCGCTCAGTAAATATTGCCCATATCAATCTAAATGTATCATCATTTATCTTCCTTCCAAATAGCATTGCAATCAGACATTTCTATCTGGGTGCAACTATTCATTTATTTTTACATAATGTTTATTCATGCATTGAATGCAATTACAGATTTGCACCAGATAGGTCTTCAAATCTCCAAAACGTACATAGTGCAGCCTTAAACACAAAACAGGTGGAACTGCCAGTTCAGTTTTTGTCTGTCCAACTAGATATCATTGACAAATTTTCACTACATCACAGCATTTTTAATGTATTGTGATTCAATATTTGTTAAATAGCTTATCCTTAATCAAAACTGAACTTCCATTTACCCTAAAAAATCATGCAATTTCATTATCTAAAAACATTTAAAAGACAAAATTCCCATTTCCCATAAACCATCAAAATGGAATACCAAGCCCACGAATGAAACACGTCCTAAGTTTCGATTACCTCATCTTGCACCAGCAGGTGGAGCAAAACATTAACCAACAACATTATGCTGCACCTGACTGTTCCAACCATACATGCATGTCGTGAAAATGCCCTATTCCTCTATACCCCACACCTTTACATTTGGGCGTAAATCATGCAGCATGGCTAAGAGGGGTGCACAGTGGTGCTTATAGCACTACACACCGAGCTCATTTATCACTGTGGGACAGCAGTGGCACTGTACCCTTCTGCTGCACCATGACACGCTGCGCAAACACTAATCTACACAGCCTTGCTGAATCAGACAGGACCAAGCAAAGGAATTTAGCTTGGAAAGATAAATATATATGTCTGTGTGTGTGTGTGTGTGTGTGTGTGTGTGTGTGTGTGTGTGTGTGCGCGCGCGTGTGTGTGTGTGTGTGTGTGTAAAGCAGAGATAGCCTTGCAATACATCTCATGATCTGTAGAGTCATGTTGTGTTTTCATCAATTGCAATACTTGAATTTATCTTTCTCATAGCACACAAAGGGAAACCAGGCTCATACTGATTGTCCTGTTTACATGTATGTATGCAGTAAATCAAACACTGTGTCTTAGTGCACGTGTCATAGCGCTGACTGAGGTCGGATCTGCATGTGAGTCAGCAAAATAAAATGAAGTTATTTTCGAACCTGGTTTGCTAAAGTCTGCTTCACAGAGCTTTTGTGACACTGTATCACTCATGCGGTTCGGCTTAAGTGCACAAAATTACACACGTGGGTGTTCTATTGTCAGGAACAGGCTAGGGTTATATGTGCTCTGTTAGTGTCAAGTTCACTTTGTGTTTAATGTTTTTACTTTTTCGCTAGTTACTGTATAAAATCAAGATCTAACTCTCAGATAAACCTAAGAGATATAGCAGCATGTAAGCAGAGCTATGTATGGAAATACATTAATACAACCGTTAGCAGATCAAACACAAAGATAAATCATTCATCCAAATAATCAGGCATGAGCTGCTTCCTATAAAAGCTGCACGCGATAAACATGTGTTAAACCTAACAGCGCTGTCCAAAGCATGTCAAACCGTGTCCAAATGTAGTCTGTGCAGTGCTGCACATTGTAATGCTGTATTTTGTATTGAGAGTTTTTTACTAAAAGTTTTGCTCAGATTTGTGTGTAAATACATGATATAACAACCCCTTAACAAAAGTGTGTTGCCAAGGACGTGTTGGTAATGACATGACTGTGAAGGCGGAGATAACACAGGAGTACGTCCCAGTTGCGCACTTAATACTATACTAACTAGTGTTTGAGTATGTGGTATGTAGTCACAGTTGAGTGTACTGAAAAATCCACAATGCACACTCAGAACCAGCCAGTTTTTCAGTGTGGTAATGATGGATGCCCTCCCACAATTCAACAGGAACCAGAAAGGGAAGAGCTTCTCATATCTGGAAAATTCTGGGGGGGAACAAAAAAAAAAAAGGCGGATGGCGATGTGTCGGCAACTTGCTGTGGGGCCGGACCAGAAATGGTGTATAAATATGTGTTCACCCCAAATCTGTCAAAACAGCCGGTAATCATACATGTATTATCATAAAGCTTGGACTGGCATAAGCTTCATCACTTCCTGTTAGTAAGAAACAATGTAGTATGCTAATTTTGTGTGTACTAGCCTGCCAAACTCATTATTAGCACAGTATTAGTGTGCAATACACAACTGAGACGTAGCCATGGCCTTAACCCAAAAATGAAGTAAACTAATGTGAGCTAAGCACAGAAACAGATCAAACATATTTCTCTGACAAACTAACACGGGGGCACATTGTCTGCTGAAGACGGAAAAACACCCACAGAAGAAAACAAGTCCATCAGCATCCAGCGTTGTACAGTTTGCTGTAGTTTTAGCTCATTATCTAACATGTAAATCCACAGAGGTCCCTCGGCTATTTTTGAATAATAATCCATAACTGCATAACTGCACATTTTTGTGCAACACCCATGCTGTCATCTATAAAGGTAATTCACAGCTCTACGTTGTTTGTTTACCTCCTCTGCGACCGGATATCTGCTCATAAACTCAAATATCCAAATCGGTCAGAATGCACACCCCTGTACAATTAACAGGCTACAACACGCACCACAAATACAACACAAAATGTTGACAGTACAAAACCACACGCTAGAGGTATAGAAATTAAAGTCTGAACCTGACCCATACCACTGCAGGGTTCCGAGAGGTTTGGTTCTGTTGCCATCCTCTACTGTGCACGTATTTACGCACACATTTGTCCAAAAATTAAATCCAAGGCTGAGAACTACTTGTAATGACACAAGCGACCATTGAACTGACCACCGAACAAACAATATAAATGTAAGAACTATAACCTCTATTCTAACGCCAGCATGCGAGGACAGACACAAACCAGCGTCACACCTTTATTCTACATTCAACTTAAAATAGCGACACATCTGCAGCCCTGCTGGAGAGTAGCCAGAACAGAAAGAGGCCGTAGTAGGACCTCTCCGGAGTCTGATTTGATTTTTATCTTTCACTTAAACCATAACACAAGCAGAAATGCCTGTATTAATGCATTAATAACAGAACGGTTCATAAAATTAGGTTATCAGCATCCACCACCTCCCCTAAACAGCTTTTTATTGGTTTTAAAGAAGGTCACACTTCAGGGTGCTTTGTAATTCAAAAGCTGCCTTCCAGGCGTCTATTATTCCCTTTACAACAAAAACTTTTTCCTTTTTAAAAGAGGAAATTAAATACTTATAATTTAATATGTGTATATCTGAATAGCTCAAATGAATACAACCTCCATTCCTACTGGAGGCACATTCTCAGAAAAGGAAAAACTCATGATCTGTTCTTTGCTACAGGTCACAAGGACACGGTCCACAGTACACAACATGGAGTTTACATACAGTTGCTTACACAGTGTTCTACACTACAACGGATGTGAACATGGATCACCAAATCCAGAAGGATCCTGTTCCAGCTACAACTTTGTTATTCTACGAACATCAAGCTCTCAGATATTCTTTGTAACATGCTCAAAAAAGGGTCCTAAGCTGCAAACACAGAAGGCATCCACTGTTTAATATGGATACTTGACTACATTTTTCAGACAATAGCCAAGTTTGGTGGAAAAAAACAGAAGGCAATCCGGCCTGTAATTATCTCAGGTGTGGAGGGAGAAAAACACAGACCTGGCCGACCAGACAGGAATAAAATCACAGAGGAGCTCCTGATGCTCAGTAAATTACCCCAGGATTCCATGCAAATTTCCTCCTGTCCTAACAGGGCTTAACACACCTCTGTGAGGGGCTCCATGCACTGCCCAGCCCAATCTCCCACCATTTTTCTCCATCCTGTCAACAGCACAGCTGGGAGTGCACCCTGGGTCATAAAGCTAACAGTTCCGCTCTGCGCCTCCCTCTTGAGTGCAGTAAACACACATGGCTTCTGGGACAGAGGAGTCTCTCTCACACACACACACACACACACACACACACACACAGAGTTATCATTTAAAAAAGAGAGCACAACACAGCTGTGACTCGTGGAGGCCAAAGTGTGCATGTGTAAAACCATACTTTTAGAACCACCTTCATGCCACAGGAATGCTGTCTGAGGCGTGGACACATGCAGTAACCCAACATCATAGCACTGCAAAGAGCATTCCGAGTAAGAGATGTGACCTTTTCCTTAAAGCAGCAGTCCAGCAAACAATCAAAGCACAAAAGCAGCCGATCAGCTAAGACATGTTTGGTGTCCAAAGGTCAGTTTTGCACTGTGTGACAACCTGTCATGTATAAGAATGAGCATAAGTATGAAATTCACGCTTTACAATGGCAGCTACTACTGTTTCCAGCTGTGCGACTAAGGCAAGCTATGTGGTCACCTGGATAGTGACTTAAACAGCCAGTTAATACTTTCATTGACTGCCCTTCTCTGTGTACATTTCAAGCCACATGTCTCCTACTACGGGCAGGGATGTTCAACTCCTTTTAGGAACCAAGTCGCATTCAGTCAGACCAAATTCAGGTTAGTAGGCCTGTAATCATTATAAATGTGAAAGGCTCTAACTGAACGAACCAAGTGATTAAAGGAGTATTATCCACAAAATACACACCCGGACTAAAGGTAGTTAGAGGAGGAGTCATCCTTCAGCTTACCTAGTTGTTAGAAAATAAAGTTTGGCTTACCTTTGACATGAGCCACAATTGAGCCAGTTCTGTTTGACACCCCTGTACTATGTTTTGATGTTGCCCAGCTCTGGTTATAACTGAAGGCAGTAACAGAGAGATTCTCTAGAAGCTCTAGGAACCAATGTGCTAACAGGAGCTGTTTTAAACGTACACTGATTCATTCATCTTCTGAGCTGCTTATCCTACTGGGTCACCGTGTCACGGGGAGGTGCTGGAGCCTATCCCAGGGCTCACTGGGTGGAAGGCAACACCCTGGACAGGCCACCAGTTCATTGCAGGGCAGATACACAGACATACACATTCACACCTAGGGGGTTGTTAAGCATCTCCAATGTCTTTGGACTGTGTGAGGAAACCAGACCACTGGAGAAAACGTAGACATGGGGACAGCACGCAAATTCCACACAGACCCTGGACATAAAAGGTTAAAACTTTGTCTCCTGGCTGACACAATCAGAATGCCCATGTTTAGTGTGGGATGATTACGGAATGTGGTTTCCACAGTGGTAGAAACTTTTATTTCAAAATTTCCCTTGTAGCTCCAGCAAAGTTCCAAGCAAAACTAAAGCAGCAAACATGTTTTGGCTGACTGCCTATATCTGGAGTAAAATTACGTAAATCTGATTTTCACCAAACTATTCACAACGCTAATGCAATGTAGTGCTCTTGAACTTCAGCCAACTTGCAGCGAATGCACTCATATTAAACCCAATGAACCCAGTGCAGGCAGAGCAAAAGTCCTGCTGAGTAAGGCCACATTCCTCCTCTGCTATCACACCTTCAGTACACTGCGAACGACCAGGCGACGGTAAAGATCTGACAGGCAGCTAATACATACGCACAGCGAAGAAAGGTCGAATTTACAAGACACGCATACCCAGTACAGTGCATCCTTGAGGCTTGTGAATTTTGGCGTGTCACTCTGCAGAGGATTCTTCATCCCTTTAGGATGTATACAGAACTAAACGCCCAAGCTCCATATGTGCGTGAGGGTGGTAAACTAATCCCAATACTATAGCAAACCCTGCAGCACTGAGCAGGCAAGATATCCAACTGGAACACCAATTCACTCTTATCCTCGCTGTACACATTGCAGGCACCACAGGCACTTGGAAGAACACCCAAAAGGAGCACTAATGCCAGTATCAGAGGGTGTTCAGCAGTGGTGTACCAACTTGGGGAGGGTGGAGGGGGGTTACTGAGGTCTTGATTTGCCATGCCCACATAACAGACCCTTATTCTGGCTTTTAAAATATCCCCCAGCCCTGCAATAGAACAGTCAACCCTGATTGTTCTGTTGCTCTTAGACTTCAGGTAGCCCGACAGACGCAAACTTCTTAAAAGTTCATGCAAGCTCGTTGCGACTTCAAGAAGATGGCAGCAGTAACAGAGTGTTTCGCTTTGGCATGGTGAGGAAGATGCTCCTATTGCAAACGCACTGATAAGACAATGACCTCCTGTGGGGGAAAGCAAACCAGCACAACAAAGGCTTTCAAAACACAGCAAGATTCTGAATCGCCCTAAATTATTCACCCATTTCATGTATTCTCCATTTCCTTTCAAAGAGCCATTACTGTGCANTGGGAAGCAGTGAAGCCATTTAATGGGTATGCCACAAACACATCAGGCCCAGTGCATTTAGAAGGGAGACGTTTTGACAAACTCTCGGTGTAGTGATGCACACACAAAATCTTCAAAATGAACCCAGGACTCACTGAAGCCCAATTTGTGAAAATCATCTACGCTCCTTGGATGATCTAAGGTGACCTGTATCCAGAAGCGGAGGGCGTAAATGGAAGCTGGGCTGAGTAACAGTCGACGGCTTAATGGAGACTAATCATTGTGACGGAACAATGAAGCGGCAGCAAAAGATGAAACACCAGTATCCAAGCTCACGGCCTTGTGCTGTAATCACAAGATATTATGTTTGTGATACTGTATTGATTCATAAACATATTGTATATAGATTTTTAAATAATAATTTGCATTCAAAGATTGGTGATTCGTTTTGTGTTGTGTTGTGTTTAACGCCCTGACCGATAGATAGCAGTGCTGTAATCCATCTTCAGACGTTAGACTGTTCCACTCCAATGTAAACAACCAGTATAAGAACACACCGCTAACATTAGCATTAGCAAACATAGCACATGGAGGTGTCTGGTTGTGTTTTTTTTTAGTTTTTTTAAATACCAAGACGGTTTTCCTATGATTAGACTTATAAAAACAAAAAACATCACCTTGTTTGCTGTATTGCAATATATCACAATGTGCTCACTCGTAATCCCTTTATCATAGCACGTTTTGTACCAGGTTCTTGCCAACACACAGCCGTGAGTAATCTACCATCACTTTATATTATAGTCCAACATCTTCCAGATGGTTCTTCAGTGGTTTCTTAGTTGTTCTCAAACTAGTCCTGGGTTTGAGGAAGTGTTGCTCAGTAGTTCTAATCACCTTGATAACTGGTTTGAGAACCACTAGGACTGGGCCTGATAACCGTTTATCGAGTTACTGTGATAACAGCCCCCAGTGATGGTAAAAACCCTCCAGTTTAGAAAAAGAAAAAAAGAAGAGTCAATTAATCTATTAAGTGAAAATCGTAGAAAGGTAGCGGTATTCCAACACATAAACTTAGCTGAACTTTGAAACACTGGGAGATACCCTACACTGACATCATATTTACTGTTCCGAACTGATGAGATCATTTTAGAAATGCAGCTTCGCCGGGTTAAACATGCTGCCTGTACAAAAAGCGCCCTTTAGGGTGCTGTGGACATTTTAGGACATCCTCAGAACACAGCGTCAGGTCTCACGCTGAAAGACAACTTCTGCTTTGGGAAAACATGTCTCAGCTCTCGTTCATCAGGTCAAAAGAACCGTTTCAAACAATGCTAGGCACAGTGGTATCAGAGAAGGCGGCAAAGCAGCCACAAATTTTTTTCAGACAGCACAGACTGTATGACTTTGTATGACTATGACTTTCTTAGTAGATTAATTACAGTTTTGTGGCCAAATTAATAACAGTATATTTCAGCCACAACTTTTACTGAAGTGTGCTTTATGATATTTTTTTTGGACAAGATCTAAGACTCACTTCACGTGATCAACAGTTTAATTTCAAGGGGCCGATAGAAAATTACAGGATGAAACGGTAAAACAAAGGAAACAAAAATATTCCTCCCCTCCTCCAACCCAGTTTAGCCCACTACAGTGATTATTTTCCATACAGCTACCCAGATAATAAGATTCTTGTACTGGGACGGGCCTGGTTTAAAATGATAATTTCCAAAAAATCTAGTGTATGCAATTTGTCCCTTTCCTTAAAGACACGCTTGGTGTCTTTAGTTTGGCGTCTTTTCTAGTTTTGTGCTTGACCTATGAAGCTAACGGAGCTAAAAGTAATGGGAAGTAACATGTCAATTACAATTGTTCAAAAAAAAAACACAAGCCGTAAACCACACAAGCAATGCGTGCACAAATCTTCCCAGCAACAACTACAGCAAAAGCATACATTAACGAAAAGAAGTCTTGTTTGAACTTCTTGGACTGAACTGGTTTCAAAGATTAAGTCCAGACCAAATTAACCTCCCAGTTGGGATTCAGTGTTAAAAATCTGCTTCAATCGGGGACTAAACAGGCTCTCTGTCCTTGAAACGGACTCACTGGGTTTTAAAACGAGGACTAATTAAACTTCAAATGAAGCATCAGGAGATTAGGTTTCTATTAACATAATATCAAACAAAAGCACTTCAGGCAATCAAAAGCAGGATTGTATTTGGTGTCTACAGCAAAGTTCCTGCAGCCTGATGAATCTGCATGTTTTAAAACAAGATGTCTATCTCGGTCAAGATAGCTGTATATTGAGCTGTAAGGGAGGTCTGGTGCACCAAAAGTGGGTAGGGAATGCCACCTAGTGACAGCACAAGGGAACAGAGAGAGGGCTGGAGTGCGAGAGTGGGATAGAGGGAGCGAAGCTTCCTAAATCACCTTTTAGCACTCTATAACCTTGTGGGATTGTATCAGGATTGCTTTTGAACAGCTTCACTATTCATTACACTCTCACAAATCTATTCAACCTTATCACCACAACGAAATGTGGGAATACTTAAAAGCTGAATCTCTTCATTATATATTCTGGCTATACTTGCTGCACAGCAGGAAAGCACCATGCACGGCATAGTGGTGTAGAGATTACAGATTTACAGTTCTTATGTAGGAGTTATTACTACACAAACGATGGTATAAGCATGCTAATGCATATGTGCGTATGTGCATATCAAAGCATCCAATCTAAAGCACAGCATTCTACTGCTATTTTGCAACATGCAACAATATGTGTCCAAGTTAATGAATGGCCCGAGAAAGCTCACAGCAGAATATCTTGGCCTGGTATCTGAGCCTAAGCCTTATCGGAACACATTACACATAACGCCAGCCCCACAATTCTCTGCCCACTTGAGAAGATCAATATGTCTGCTTCTCAAACGAGTGCAGTTGGCTCAGTGGCGTTCCAAATTGCTCTCCGTCTCTCTCCAAGATGCTCAGATGATCCGTGGCCCGTGCAACATGTACGGATTTAATTACATTCAATTTTGCTTCAGTGTCTGCTGAATCGATGGCCTTAAAGGTGCTCCTAATTGTTGCTTCCGCAGTCTGAAAAGATATCCCCCCCCCATGCAGACGTGTGCATTGTACTCCTAGGGATCTCTTGGAAGTACTGGGACTCCCATAGTGCTTCCCAGATCCTCCTGTCTGCAGGTGGCAGTGTGCCAGTCAGCTTGATACTACGCTTTTCTCTGGGGATTCTGGAACGTTCCGCCCACAACAAGCTCTGGGGGGCTACTGCGGTGTTCTGAAAGGAATGTCAAGCTTTCTTTTTTTCCTCCACCCTTTGATCAACACTACAGGACTCCGAGGTGGGAAAATTAGATTTCATTTCTGAACCACGCTGCTGCCATCGTCGTCTACTCGCATTTAGTGTGCTGACTGGTTAGCTAGGTCAAGAGCCTCTTATCTCATCAAGGCCATGGCTCTTTTCCCAAACCAAGGATTGCTGAACAAACTCGTTTGACTTCTTAGATGCACATTTCCAGACCAGTTGGGTCCTGACCCGTGGGAGGGTGCAGGGTTAGCGTGGCCAAAGCTAAGTGAAAGGAAGTTTTACTCAGAGCGCAATCTCATCCTCTCATACAGAGCGCAAGCACTATCAGTTCTGCCCGGAGCCTACGTTATCTCCAGGCGTGGAAAGAGCTTAGTCTGCAGAGGGAAAGAGGCAGGCAGCTTGGGTATGGAGAGTGGGGGTGTTAGAGAAAGAAGCAATTTCCTTGCTTCTAATAGAGGAAATTATATAGACTTCCACAATGTGGCGAGCTTCCCAGAATTATCACTAGCCTTTACCTACCTAATGGCACACAGCAAGGTCTGTGCCATCCTGCCCAATATACCGGCAGAGATGAGACAGCACAGAAGTACGTTTTTAGCACTGGAACTAATGTCCCCCAATGGAAAGTGTAAAAACCTGTTTTGCACAGTTCTCCTCACCCCAAATAGAAAACGTTTGGTGGCCAAAGTTTGCTTCCTTAGTTAATCAGTGAAGCTACGAGCCTAATGTAGCTAAAAATGTGGTGTAAGTTTATTCCCAGTGATGTTTCAACACAAAATCAGCTTCTGCAGTGGCTCATTTAAACCAAGGACCTGGCAGCACTCCATTGGAGCGGTCCCTAGTTTAAATGAGCCATAGCAGAAGCTGATTTTGTCAGTGAGAGAAAGGACCAGGACACAGTGCTCTGGCCTTGTGTGGGGTTGAGCTATTTACCCTCATCACCACAGGTTTTTTAATGATTTCTTAATGCATACTTGGCATCAGTTTACTCATTTCCTAACACCTCTCTGTTGGTGAGCTGAAGAAGACTAGACTCTAACGTTAGCTGAGATCAGACTGCCTTTCTCTGGGTAAGTTTTAACAGAAGTGATCTACCCCGGCATTCAGTTTCTGCAGAGTGATCGCGCAGCTGATGCGTGTTGCTGGCCAGTTGCAAAGGTGTCACTAAAAATGAAAGGGAGTATATGGGAGGAATGAGGGATGAATAAGCGACACAGAGGAGTGCGGGACTAGTAAGTGGACAAAAATGTGAAGAAGCAGCAAAGGAAGAAGAAGCAGAAGAAACAAAGGATGAAGAAGAAGAAGAAGAAGAAGAAGAAGAAGAAGAAGAAGCAGAAGATGAAGAAAAAGCAGAGACAGCTGAAGAAGAAGAAACAAGAAAAAGAAGCAGAACAAAAAAAGAAGCAGATGAAGCAGATAAAAAAGAAGAAGCAGACGAAGCAGATGAAGAATAAGTATAATAAAAAGAAGAATAGGAAGAAACAATAAGGAAAAATAAGAAGAAAGATGCAGAACAAAAAAAAGAACTGGCAGAAAAAAGCAGCAGCAGCAGAAGAACAACAACAAGAAAAACAACAACAACAACACTGTTGAAGACTTTGCAATCACTAAAAACTGGACTGGGACGTTCCTAACCGTTTCCTAACCGCACTGGTCAGTATTAGAAAACAAGTAATGGAAGTTCACACTCTAGCAGTTAGCACTGAGCAAACAGGTCTAAATACTGTAACATACACAAACAGGAACAAAGATGGCTGCTACAGTTTCAGCTATGGAACACCCTCCTCTGCTTTGTCATGTTGTCCTTCAATTTCACCAACATTCTGACTGCAACACCACAATAGCACACTTCTTTCCACGCTCGCGTATCCTGACACAAAACCCATCCGCACGTTCGGCTGCCAAGGCCTTTGAAAGCAATTCAAAAGAAACCGGAACGTGGGACAGAATTTCAAGGTCACCTGCATCCTTGTGGAGAAGGGTTTGCTTCAGAGAGTGGTAATCACGGCTGTCCTTCAGGTTTCGTTTCCTTCCAAGTCTCCTTTTCTCTGTTCACTGACAGAAATCCTTTTCAAATGAATGGCCTGGTTTCACAGGCCACCGCCAAACCCGTAGGTGCTGTGACACAGCGTAGGCTCTGTTAGCAGTGCTCATAATGTCTCGCAAGACTCTGACTCCATCACTCACATGAAGACCCACAAAATCGACATTCAAGCCGAGATGATATCAATTATGTCGACATTCAGAGCAGTTTTGACATTTTCCTTCCTGTGATAACGGCACTTTGACAGCTGCGTGCGTCTCATCAGAACCATTCAGGCACAAGCCTCCCTGATATATCGATGTTTCATCTTCTAGTGCCTGGGGCTCATTTTGGACTGTTGAAAGCGAGCCGGGGGTCCCGGTTTGGCTCAGTTTCAGGGTTTTGGTCTTGTGTGGGAGACCGTGACGTTCGGCTAGCATGTTATTAAAACAACTGAACTCCAAAATACTGCAATCTGTGAAAACAGACAGCAGTACAGACAAAATTCAGATGTATAGATGACTGATGCTACTATTGATAGCAATGCAACTTAGCTTTGTCCGTAGGCAATCCCAGAAACCATACACCAATCAGGCACAACATTATGCCCACCTCAAAGTATCTACAACCTTTATCCATTTTATCAGCTCCACTTACTATATAGGTGCACCTTGTGGTTCTACAAATACAGACTGTAGTGCATCTGTTTCTCTGCGCACACCCCCCCCCAATGGACAGGACCCCCACAGGAACACCATAGAGCAGGCATTACGTGGGTGGTGGATCATTCTCAGCACTGCAGTAACACTGACGTGGGGGTGGTGTGTTAGTGTGTGTTGTGCTGGTGTGAGTGGATCAGACACAGCAGTCCTGCTGGAGTGTTAACACACACTTTGTGTTGGTCATCCACTAGACCATCAGTGATCTCAGGACACTGTCCACAGGATGCTGTTGGAGGCCGGTTTTGGTTGGTGGACTATTCTCAGACCAGCAGTGACGCTGAGGTGTTTAAACACTCCAGAAGCACTTCTGTGTCTGATCCACTCACACCAGCACAACACACACTAACACACCACCACCAACACATCAGCTGAGAACGGCCCACCACAATACCTGCTCTATATGCAAATCTGCTTTAGCGTCCATTACATGTTAGCTGTATCAGCCTGATAACTAATCAGGGCAACACTGAAGAAGCAAACTATTGACACCTATCATGTCTTGATAACTACATTTGAGGTAATGGGAAAGTATTCCTGCATCCACGCACAAGCTTTCATAAGCCAATGTTTTAACTTCATACTCCCGGGGCTCACTTCAGCCTGACTCAGAGGCAGAAAGCGATTTGGCTGACGCACTCCCGGATTGGCCTCCTGTCTGAGACCGCAAAGCCTGTCTTGCTCGTTCCCGCAGCCCGGCTCCGGGAAACACAGGTGGCATAGACAGATGCCCGGTTGGCCGCGGGCTGCCAGGGACATGCCAATCACAGGCGCCTCCTGGTGGAGGTATGCATGCATTGTTGAGGGAAGGACAGACAGGTGGTGCACCTCAGAGGGACAGGATGGTCAGACGTGAGCAGCCAAGCAGAGAGAGGAGAAAGGACGCGGAAGAGCTCTGCTGTGAAACTCTTAATGCAAATCCAACCGACACGAATTTCTGCATCCACTTCTATAGAAGTTCGTTCAGAGTGAGTGCATTATTGTGATGCTGGAACCCTAAAAAGTTATAAGTACTGTAGTATTGTTGGTGATGAAAATCACATTCAAATAAAATAAATGTAATATTAATGCCAAATAATATACTGTATCTCTCAGCAGAGGTCAGAAGTAGGGCTGTTAAGACTCTGTTCCTGTTTTACAACTCTAGCTTGAGGCAAGAATGGGAAATATTCTTTTCCACCTTAAATGGTATAGCAGTTACATTATGGCTCATGCACCTGTTAAGGAGGAATGGAAAATCTGAATAAGGAGCTTAACTTGTATAAAAATGCTTATTTATATTTTTAAATATACTATTTCATAGAACAGAGGTTCTCACCTTTTCAACCTAACAGGTCACCTAAAAACACAACTTTTTAATTAAAACAGTTTTTCTCTTTTATTTCCCAAGTGTTGACTCGTCTTGTGGCACATATCCATGGTAGTCAGCAGCACTGATTCCTCAGGCATTGTAAAAGCCTTCTTACCAATTTGCAATATGTCTGGCTAGGAGCTAGCTAGCTTTCAGGACACACTTGGACTGTGATCTTATAGTTTCAGGGCATCACTTGAAACAGCCAAACTGCTCTTCACATATTGGGCTGTTGGGTTAGCGTCATCACCGCCCTGCCCTCCTGCACAAATCCATATTTGATGTAGTCTGGGTTTTACTTGCAAATAATATTTTTTATTTTTCTGAGGAACCGTATTAACGTTCTTTCTTCATTTAAGAAACTCCTCCGTCTTTGGTTAGCCAATTGTCTGAATCCGGTGCCCGCAGCTGCCTTGTCTCAAACTGATGATGATTAATTTGGCTTGAGTTACTTCTGTGATGTTTTTATTTGTGCGTTTCTATTAATGTACATATAACGCTTGTAGTTTGAACATGAGGCTGAGTAACCCTGTGATATTGCTGTTCCGTATTTCTAGCTCTCCAATTCTAAATCATAGCTCCAAACAAGTGGAGAAATTTTGTAGGAAATGAGGCTTCTTTAGTACACTGGAAGATACTTCAGTACAAGTTGAATACCATTTGAAGTTACTCTTGCACTTTACACTTCTGCTAGAACAAGTAGAAACAGTCAAAATGGAAGACTGTGGCATAAGTAGTAAATCTGTATTTTATACATCATCTTCAAATCTTTAATCCTTAGGAAGATTCCTATGGATAGATACAACTGAAATAATAGCACAATAGCCACATTACTCTTTAATAGTTTACTAATAAACTAATATTAGTAAATATTATTAAACTAGCCTCAACAAATGTGTTTTTAATCAGGTTATAATCTGGCTTTCGAATTCCATTCAACACTGGGAGCACAAGCCAATTTAAATCTGGAATCTGGAAGCATTCTGCATCCGGAATGCCATTTTAGAGTTAAGAGAGGTGTATAAGGATCTTCCATGAGCTGAGTTGTAACTGATCCTTGGTGTTTGCAGTAAGCCTGCTTCAGCTGAGAGCAGTGGTCTGGATGTAAAATAATGCCTCAACAAATCAGCAAGGCCGGAATTAAGCTTTAAATGTCATAAGTAAGACGACTGATGCTGCGTTCACATTTGCAGTAGACGCTGGACAGTAAACCAGATATTTCATTGTTTTCGATGGAAGCAAAACGGAAAACTATGCCATTATAATCGGCAATGGTCTACAGACTACAGCAGTATGTGGAACCATGCCAATTTTTGACAGGCTTCACACCACTGTCAGCCAAGTACCGCTATGAAGTGCGGAATGATGCTTTTTCAGTGCAAACATGTGAACATGGTCTAATAGTCCAGCACTGGCTGTTCAGTACTGGCTACTAGCCAATCATGCTGAAAGGCAACTGGTGATCAGTATCGGTCCCAAAAACTTAACTTGACTTAATGGGCCATCTCTAGTTAAGCAGGAAGTATTCTGAATAAGATGTAATGTTACTGACACGGGACACAAATGATCAGTCAGCATCCAAAATCATATGGATGCATTTGACTGTATCTTTGGGTTGCACTGAAAAAGCATTAAGGACAAACCTCAAATCAAAACCTCAAATCAAAACCTCAAATCAAAACAGAATGTAAACCAAATGAGCAGCTTCACGAGCTGGAATCCCACCTTGCTTGGATTTAGAATATCAAAGGAAGACTATGACCTGGTGTCCAACCTCGGAGACACCAGCCGAATGATAAGCAACTTGAATCTACGGGCCAAGCCTACTAATGTGAACACCTTGTAACTCTTTGTAATAAATGCCACTGCACATGTTCCTTCTGGACCTGCTCCTTCAAAAACCCTACAGCAGTCGAAGCGCTCAAGTGCGTGTTTCGACAGACGGTAAAGCAGAGCCGCAGAGGCCTCCTTCCTGTCCTTAATTACAACAGGCACAGCAGTTCCAGAGGAAGAGGGTGCACCGTGCATCCTGTTTAAGGAGCGGAGCCCTGTTGGGGGCATCGTGGGCTTCGGCACTACCTCTATAGAAAAAGAGTCTTAATATTTTATCTGACGTTTGCAGCTCCGCTGACAGACAGGAGCCCCAGACTGCTCTCTCAGGAATTAAAAAATCAGGATGCAATGAGTGCAGCAGTTCCATCCCCAGTGAAATCTCTCTTCAAGAACAACTTTTTTTTTTTTCTCCCCCTATGCACACTCTAACTTCTCTCAGCTCTCCAAAAGCTGACACGGGGAGGCTTAGAGTACTAGCCATCCATTCCTCCCCCCGCAGAGAGCCGATAAATATTATTTGCCCTCCGTTGCGAAATCGCACTGGGAGGAGGATAACCAAGTAAACACAGGAACATTCACGGATTCCCTTCAGTGCTTCATAACAACCACAAAGCAAAGCGCCTGAACTGTCCATGCGGCAGGACCATAAGGACGTGGAAAGCTCGCATCTTGAGCATGAGTCCACCCCATTTAGCACAAAACGGCCATTATAACACACGGCTCCGTTCCGCAGGAGGAGAGTACCATGTATTGTTCTATCCAAGGATGGCCTAATTTCCCATGAATGAACGAATAAGGTGCGAGCATGGTTGAAAATGACAGGAAGCCATTATCCTGTGTGTTAGCAGTCTCACTCTCCACAGTCATCAAGTCTCCACTCGCAGTGCACTTCCTAATGAAATGCACCATTAGAAAGCACTATTTTAAAGGGGCGAGCTGCCATTGTGATTTTCAATTCCATTTCCTTTTCACTGTCTATAAGGTCTGTGGTGATAATGACTCGACTTCTGAAACTGAGGGCCTAAGCGCGAGGTGGCATCCTCAGTTGTTCTCCGCCAATTGTGAGGGAATACAAATGACCCAGGGCTTCACAAATTGCCAGTTCTGCATAAAAGGCTTGAGGTGGGAGAGGAAACAGGGTAACGGGTGAGGGGAGGGAGGCAGTGCTCGTGTTTCTGAAGCTGATAGTTTCCAAGCGGAAATGAACGGCCTTTTTGTGGTACCTGTCAGTTTGTTTGACAGCTGTCGTCTGGCGGAGCAGGGGTGAATAAACAGCGGCCGCTTGCCGTAGCCCCAGGCCTGAAAGCATAATGCGGGTTCTGTTTGCCTGTTCACTCACAGCTTCATCTGCCGGCCTCCTTATCTAACTTTAATCAAGTACACCATTTCTGAGGAAACTTCTGCAGAAAGAGCCTAAAAATAACGACAGGTTGGGGGGCAATATGACAGTATTATTTTGCTATTATGAGAAACTGTCACATTATGCTCCTCACTGAAACAGCACTGACTAACTACATGTTTCATTACAAAATTAGCATAATTATTTAATCAGATCTAAAAGCACAGTTATTTTTTATTATTATTCACATTCTTTATTTATAATTATTATTTCAAAAATAATTTAGTAGTTATTTACACTCATCGTCAACAGAATAGCTGCACAAATAGCTGTACACAGAAGGAATCAGCCAACAGTAATGAAACTTGGTGGGTGGGTTTGACATTGTGAGAATGATTCAAGTTTCACACTCCGCTCCGCATGTGATGTAAGCAAGGACGGGCCTTATCTCTGTACCTGACTGACCCAACAGCCCTGATTGCAGATATTCCGCTAGCAGTGATGCCCTCCATGAGTCATCCTGTTAGTGCCAGCACCATTAGCAGACAGCTGCATGACTCAGGACAACATGCATGCAGACAGTTACGTCGTCTGCCTTTAACACCACGTCAATGCCACCAAAGACTGCAATGGTGTCGTGCCAGACTGTCATGGCAGCGGGTCATCTTCAGTGACGAGTCCCACTTTTGTCTTGGTGGAGACGACCAATGAATCCGTGTGTGGAGGCACTGTGGTCAGCGCCAAGATGAATGGTTTGTTGTCGTGCATCACATGTCCAGAAGGCCTGGTGTCACTCCACCTCAACCCCTACCACAACATCTGCAGGAACTGTGGTTGAATATTCAAACTGCATGGTATGGATTATCACAGGACACCATTAGGAAATTACAGTACAATTACATTTTTGCAGTATCTAAAAATATAAAGTTTTGATATATAACATTAAAAGACATTACAGCCTTAGGACTCATTATTGCTAATTCGCTGCCACTGGTCAAATGACGCTGGCTGTGTTTACATGTAAAGATTTTCACCAATACAAATGAATTTGTTCTGATTATAAATTAAGACTGAAGTGTTTATCTGCACCTCACATTAAGGTGCAATACATGGATGTATTCTACTCCAATTGAGCCAGTAGTCTGGTTATTATAATAACGGATTTTATGATACACGTAAACGTGCCTACTGTCCCCACATCCTATACAGTGAACACACTCCTGCACTTTTTAATACACAGCTACTGTGTATTGGCTAGAAATAGAGCATAAAATGTTGTCTGTGCAAAAAACTTGGCTTGTTTTAATGGAAATCGTGCCCTACAATGTTCAGAAAAAGCCATGTTTATGTGTTCCCTGCAGAAGACGTGTTAACCTTTTTACTCAGAACACGTCTGCATGCTCGCTGGTTTCAGACGTACCTGTTCGCCTCGCACTATAAACGATTGTCAAGGCCAGAGAAAGCGCTGGAAATATGCATTCTCAAGAAGCAGCAATAATTCAGCTAATGTGACAGTAGCGAAGCGATATTCATTCCGCAGGTCAGCATGGTTGGCACATCGCACGGAAACTGTCAGGTTAACAGCATTTCATACCTTTCTCTCAAATTAAATCTCGTACGGCTCCGAGCGCCTGGCTCATTTATCACCAGCCCCTGAGTTCCTTAAGAGGGAATACTGATCCCCACTTGTGTGGTTCATAAAGCGGACAAAGTAGCAAACAGTGTAAATCTCTCTAACCGTGATCTCACATTAGCAAGTGACGGATGACCACTCACTTCCTAGAGTAGCAGGTGACTTGTAGGCACAATATAGCTAGAAGCAACAAGTGTCACTACGACACGGCAACAAGAAGCAAATCAAACTTTTATACAAATGATTTATGATCAAATAAAGCCACAATTTGACGACTAGGTCCAACAAATCCTCCCATCAAAAGCACACATCCTCCCAGGGAACCACATTTATCTGCTTTTGGCTTTTGCAAAAGTCATGGCACATAAGCCAATAAACAGAAATTACTAATAAATTTCACACAATTAGCACCATAAACAAAACAATAGCACTAAAACTAGCAGACTGGGGTGTACAAACTTTTGCACCATACATGGGTTGTCTAAGGCCCCCAGTTGCTAATCTCTAGCAAGGAAAAAAAACATATAAATCTTGTAAACGTATAAACTCGTACGAAAAGTTCATATTTTAAACAAAACACTGACATATACACTACTGTTTAAAAGTTTGGATTCACTAATAATATTACTCAATTTCTGGTATTTTGTTCAATAACAACGTCTACATACAGCATGGATTGATATACTCCAAGTTAGACACCAGAAGATAATTTAAGCAAAAAAAAAAGAAGGAGAGGAAACTCAAATCTTGTAAACTTATATCTGCAGTTCATATTTTAAACAAAACACCAATATATATACCACCATTCAAAAGTTCAATTTCATTAATTGGTTTCAATTATACTACTCAATTTCTGTTATGTTATTATTAAATAACATCGTTTTTGTACAGCATGGGCTAAAACACTACAAGTTAGACACCAGAGGGTAAATAAAGTCAAATAATGTCA
Source organism: Semaprochilodus insignis (assembly GCA_034552555.1). Taxonomy (NCBI): domain Eukaryota; kingdom Metazoa; phylum Chordata; class Actinopteri; order Characiformes; family Prochilodontidae; genus Semaprochilodus; species Semaprochilodus insignis. The sequence continues at coordinate 22,732,115 of CM067474.1, read as the reverse complement.
AAAAGTTATTAAAAGCTAAAAAGTGTATATACTGTAACTATTTATTTATGGTACTCTCTCAATAACGTATCAAGTAGGGTGTAACATTTCTAGATATGGAAAAAAGTTACACCTCTACCTGATAAGTTCTCTGGCTCAGAAATTATCACCATGTTTCAACTACATTTCTGCATTTTGGATTTCAATTTTAGCACATCATCATACTCAGAGAAGCTTATGCACCTTTTTCCAGCCATTCAGGAATGATCTGCAGCTCTCCATCATGCTGAACACATATCTGAACACTCATTAGCAGAACTCTGTGAAGGTGGAGAGTAGAAGCAGCATGCTGCCACTTATACAGCAGATAGTTTCTACGTTTTCTTGATGCAACAACGAGAGCAGCCTCAAACACACACACACACATGCACACACACACACACACACACGATCTGAGGCAGCATGAGCAGCTTATCTCCCTCTGAAGGGAACACATGGTTACTCAGCTAAGGCCCTCTCTGCACGGGGTATCCTCTGTGCTGCTGTCATGCAGGCCTCTCTGATGACTGAGTGGGGTCAGAGTGCTTCCTGGCCTGAGAGAGGAACCCAGCAGTCGGATCTCACACCGCTGGTGTCATACATACAGTGAGAGTGAAACCAGAAACTCACAGCCGTTCCAAGACACCATGCGACTGCACCAAAATAACCCCGCAGGTGCTGAGAGGGCCCAAGTGGGTCCTGCCTCACTGCAGCTCTCAGTAACCTCACCCTATCCTTCAGTATAAACACTGGCTCTGAAGGACTCAGCAAAGCCAACATTTCAAACTAGCTTCTATTAATGGTTTAATCTGGCAAACAAAATCATTTAATCTGGAAATCAAAATCCACATAATCATACATATGATAAAAGACTGCTTAAAACCCACATGGCCTATCTGAGAACTGTGTGGGTGTGGCTAATGAGCAGCTTGATTGACAGCTCTCTGTCCAACACTCCAAACCTGCTCCGCCACTCAAATGGACGGATAGATGCACATAGGAATGGACAAACAGGTGTGCAGACAAACTGATGGATGCACAGGCATGCAGAGGGATGGATGGATGAATCAACAAATAAACGGGCGGACGAGGCAATATGTGAATGAAGGAACAGACAAGTGAAGGAACAATGCTGGTGGATGGATAAACAAACAGGTACAGACAGGTCATCTAGCTTCCTAGCTTTTGCTTACGTTGGGGTAGATTAAGCTCACCAAGTTTAATTTGATCTTATTTTTAATCTTACTTAAACCTTGTCCTCAAACGTCGGCTGCGATGTCGGCGATGCTGAAATGACATACTGTGCAGCCCTGCTTTCCTCTAAACCTACTTCATGTTTTATCAAATTAGTTCAGTTCAGTTTAACAGCTATTTCTTACGATAACATCTTGACAGTATCACTTTTACTGAAACAGTTTAGTTAGTTAGATTTACAGCACAATGCAATTTTTGGATAATAAAAATCTAGAACTGCTGAAAATTAGCTAAAAGTTAATATTGAAAAAAGTTCAAAAACTGTTTCAGAAAGATGACGGTTTTTACTGGAGAGCTGAGCCAGTTGATCAAGCCTCACTGAAAGAGTTGACATGGCCAGTGTGAGCGTGTGCACTGTATTTTAATTTCCACAACAGCCCTAATACAGTGATCCTTACAGCACATCTACAAACTGCACAGAATGCATGTCCCTAGTTTTAATGCAGAGTGAAACCCTCAATGCAACGGGATTAAACGCTCCATTGGGGAGACTCTTCTATTGGGTAAGAGGGCCATTTAGCAGCTGGTTGTATTGCTTAACATCTGTTTTGGTTGCCTTTTTAAATGCCAGTGTGCAGAATCAGCACACTTTTAATTTGATGGTGCCGTATCGCCCAATAGCACTGGACAGTGCACTGCAAATAAGTAGCTGGGCCCGGTACTGGCTGTTTGTGTGATTGGCACAGTAAAATGAATTCAAATTAATCATGAGTCAACCGCAAAAGCAAACTTGGTTAGTTATTTAGTAGGTTAGTTGGTTAGTCCCAAACGGTTAGTTATATAGCATATTGGCATCTTGTGACATGCAGGATGAGCAGCGATTGAGAGCCGTGGCACACACCATTTGTGTTCATGCATAATGAAACAGCACATGAGTGCTCCTGATTCTGATATCGCTAACTGGAGGGGTATAGGATTCCATTACTTGTTAGCCACGTTAGCCTCGTAAATGTAGAAAAAAAAAAAAAGAAAAAAAGAAGTGAACTTCAGACACCAAACATGTCTCGGCTAATTCAGTTCACCAACCTATTCCTTTAATCCAGCTTCTGCCATCCTGAGAAGAGAGCAGAGCATGTGGGCTCTGAGACCGAAGCTGGAGGGGGCCATTCAGAGGATCAGTGAACTACAATCAAGTCCGCCATCACTTCCTGCGCCAGCTCTACACTGTTTATCATTTAATTGCTGCCCATCATCCCGCGCTCGCTTCCCCCCGTATCTGATTACGGTGCAGGGAAGCAGCTGCTGTGGAGCTCCTGTGGAGAGGAGCCCTCGCTGGCAGAGGAACGTCTGTACCGTACCAGCTACCGACAAGCTCTCCTCAGTGAGTCACTGTTTACTGCAACATGTAGACACCCAGGGCTAGCACCAGGACCATGGCAGCATGTGGTGTTGGGGAATCTCCAGACATGGTTAAGGTTTTGCTGTTATCAACTTTGCTAAGAAGCTGCTGCCACCAACATGCTCTGAAGAACAAAACAGATCTATACATCAGCTAAGCCAAAAACCTGAAAACATGAAAGAGACCGATTAGAAATGATTTCTACTCCTCTCTTCTATTGATGCAGCGCAGGGACGTAAATGGAACCATTCAGCCCTGTGACTTGCTTTAATCTTGCTCCTCTAAGGCCCCCATCACTCTCGCTGGGATATTGTTGTCTCAGGCGCTCGGTTAACTGCAAAGCAGGACTAGATCACAGACTATTTCACTGCAGGTCTCAGGGGCGGTAAAACGGTCATAGCTGATTTGGTGCATAAGCAGCCAGGCCTTTTCTACATCTCTGTCAGCACAAGAGGGATGAAGGCAGGTATACATCACTGGGCTGTGCTTTTCACTGATTCACACAGACACCGTGCAGTAATTTCCGTTCATTGTCCACAGCCCTTTACGACGCTGGCGTAAAACTTATTGACAAAGCAGCAACGGCGAATGTCATTTCCCTTCCAAAGGCTATGCAAGGGACATCAGGTTGATCGATAAGTCCAGCGTGCAATAAATGTCACAGAGACAGGAAGAAGCGCCGCAATATCCGACAGTGCAGACTAATCTTAAGCCATCCACGGGCATCCATCAGCGGAACCCGTCAGGAAAGACGGGAGCTTGGCCGAGAGGAAGCATCAGCACATGATCACTGTTGCTAATTTCTCCTGGCATGAGTGTGCCACGCTCGAGAGAATGAGGCTCCACAGACAGTTTAAAGGCTTTATGCAGCATTCACGGCAATGCACACGAGATATCTTTCAAGCAAAGCTTCCGTCCAATGCAGCCCCTTGGTGTATGATGGAACCATTGTCTGTCAAATCTGAGGGGTGCGGTGCAGCTAAAATTTTAAGCAGACTCATACTTTATGCAAATTAATCCAGCCAGTGTGAAATGCGATGTGGTTAACATTTGCGCCAAAAGAAATATACTCAGTCACAGGATTACCGACAAGGTCCCTTCAATATTTGGTTGGCGTAGATTAATTATGGAACATCCCTTTGGACTTTCTGACCTGCTTATTGGGTGAGAGAACAGGTGCTTTTTAGAAGATATGGAAACCTATTTTGGAGTACAATGATGTAAATATATACACTATAATGTGCAGAGCATTCATATGAAAGAAGGACTGATAATATACACTCGTCATAAAAGGAACCACCGACAGGAAAGAAACTTGGTGGGTAGGTTTGACATTGTGAGACATGCGAATGATTAAAATTCAATACGTATGTGACATAAGCAAGGATGGGCCTTATCTCTGTACCTGATTGACTACACAAGGTCGTCCTGTTGCGTGTGCTTTCCATTTTGGCTCATGCTGTTGTGTTGGTAGCATCCTTTGAAAGTGAAGTACGTCTCAGAGAACAGTTAAAAAAGCAATCTGAGCAGATGGAGGAGTTCGACAGGGGTCGCATCATAGGGCTCCGGGTAGCGGGAGGTCTTATGGTCATACTGCACGCCATACCGGTCGTGTGGATATTGGTGCTGTTGGCAGCAGTGGATAGAAGGCAGCACACACCAGCGACATGAAGGATCTGAGAGACCTACATGAACCACAGAGAGAGAGAGAACCGACAAACTGTCCAACATGCAAAGTGACCCAACAGCCACAACTGCGGACATTCAGCGAGCAGTGATGCCCTCCATCAGTCATCCTGCTAGTTCCAGCTCCATTGGCAGATGGCTGCACGTCGCAGGACTACATGGACACCACATCAACATCGCCAAAGATTGCAATGGTGTCGTCATGGACTGTCATGGAGTGACAGGTCATCTTGTGGTCATCTTCAGTGACGAGCCCCGCCTTTGTCTTGGTGGAGATGACCAACAAATACGTGTGTGGAGGCACCGTGGTCAATGCCAAGATGAATGGTTTGTTGTCATGCGTCACATGTCCAGAAGGCCTGGTGTCACTCCACCTCCACCCCTACCACAACATCTGCAGGAACTGAGTGAGAATATTGAAGCTGCATGGGATGGATCATCAGAGGACACCATTAGGAACCTCTACAACTTTAGGAACCTCTTATAGTCACTGCTGTTCTGCCTCCATCTCGTCAAAAGGGGCTGATGGAGATGCTCGAGCTGCTCAGGGTTCTTATGGCGCAGCGGAAATATCAAGTGCAATCCAGGCTTGTCGGGACAGAAGCAGAAGCGGGCTACCAACCGCCTCCCCCGAGGGAGAGTTTACAGAGCGAGGCTTTTATGCTGTTGTCGCTCTATATTCTACTTCCCACCGCAATATCCCTTCAGTTTAAAGCCCAGGGGAGCCATGCAGGCAGCCATCAGCACCCTTATGGGGCTCTTTAACGGAGGGAAACTTTCCGTCAACGACAAGTAGGCCAGCGCATGGCCTCGTGGGTCATCTGCTATATTTTCTGCTGTTAGGACCTGGCTCTGGACCAAAGGGGGCAGCTGGCATCTTTTGGCTGCCCAGTATATTCTGGCTGTCTGCACTGTGGGGCCCCGCTGGCATCCTCCTTGGGCCACAGCTGCAGAATGGAGGCAGGGTCAGAGGTAATCGGCTAAGGCCTACGCACTGACCAGCGATAGAAGCCTCAGGACGGACAGGTCAGCGAGAACGCTCTCTCTGAAACGGTCCACAGGCAGGCACCACATGCAGGGTGGTGAGGTAGGGCTTGACAAACATGGCTAAAGCTTTGCTGGGCACTGGAATTAGCCCAATGGATTTGCAGATAATCCAAGCTAATTTTCTTTCTGTCACAAAAACACTTCATAATGGCTTTGTCCCCCAGAAATGACAGGGATGCCGGGGGGGTGACCCCGAAACCAGGGCTAAATTTCGGATTACTGTCGTGTCCGCAAAATTAGACGAGGACAAAGTAAACGTACGAGGAGAGTGGTGACTAATTGAACGTATTAGGGGAGCAGGTCTTTGTATGGGTGGGTAAAACTACAGACAGTTTGAGAACAAGACAGGAGAACTAAGCACCCGGCCCTCAGCACCACGCAGCACATCCCCATTCCCACAAGAAAAATGGATGCTATAATCCACTCTTCAAATGATCTATGAACAGGAGCATATGGAGAGCGCTGGAAATAATTAATGCAACACTCAGTTTAAAAAAGGAAAGGGACAAATTTGGGCACGGAGACCGGATTTTAGCTCAGCCTTTTCTCTCACATACTGGTGGTCTAACAGGGTTGAGAAGCCATTCCTGCAGCTTGAGGGAAATATCACTACTGACAGACTGTGACTGTGGATTTGTGCAAGAAGCGCAAAAATATAAGCAAAAATGGAAGAAATACCATAAGGGGCTTACTGACTGTCTTGCCCACACTCTGCTGAGTGCTTAATACAAACTACTAACACGCACACTTCAAAAATCCACTGAGGACTGAAGTGTGAATGCTTTCCGCTGGCCAGATTTTTGCACTAGGGATGTTCTCGAGAATGCCACCAATGCAGTGCCTCCCACTGAGATCCTTTCATTGAGGATCAGTTTCAATCATCATATAAGCACACACGCAGGGTAATTCAGGAACAATAGTGGCATTCTATCATGGTTTTATCTTAAAGCTGCACAATTGTATGTACCTGTCAAACTGGTTACACCTACCAGAACATGACTACAACACTATAGACTGTTACTGATCTAGGCCTGACCACGCCAGAAACTACACACTGGGTTCCTTTCGCCCACAGGACTGTATGTACTGTATTTTAACTAGACCTCTATACTAGAATATGTGAGCAGTGTATTCTAGATACTGATCAGTGTTGTACGCTTTATGACTGTTTGAGCTGCTATTCTCACTTCCTGCACTGTAGACTATTATATATAGATCTGCTGTTCACAACCACATACTTAACTGCACACCTGGCTACCTCAACATACTGTACTTCTACATGTACACTTACACTAAGCTGTATTCGCTGTACTGCATATGCTAACTGCTGTTGGCACCTCAGTTCTAGTATTCTAAGATTCTGATACAGTTAATGCATGTGTCTTACACATATGCACATACTGTATTGTGTCTGTCTTTTTGTCTTTGCACTGTTACTTGCTATTTATCTATTCTTGTTAATTACTGCACTGCAGCCTGACAGTGTTTCGTTATACTGAACAACCCTGTATTGGTATAATGACTAAAGTTGAATGGAATTGAATGTAAGATGTATCTACTGAAGTCATGTGGGGAAAAAAAAAAAAAAAACATCAAAAAATATGTGCCTGCCTCCAGCGAGTTGCCCCATGAAGCCCAAAAAACGTTGGGTGTTGGGTCGGAATTTGCAGGAAATGTTCAGACCATGGCAAACTTAATAAAGTCATGTGCACAGCTTTAAAAATACAGTCAGACCCAGTATTTTGGTCTCAAATACAAAACCAGTATTATAGCGATGAAGGTTTATGACAGTAGTAGACAGTACTCTCAGATTCATCCATTTGGGGAAGGGGTTTGAAGCAAAAAACATAATTAAGTTAAAATAAATAAATAAATAAATGTTCCTTCGCACACAGCATGCAACTACATATTTTCACCAGAGGAGTCTCCAAATCTCCAAAACTGACCTAGAGCAAGTTAGGTTCCATTAAAACGATCCCTGGTACATCTGCTCTAGCAATGTGGGAACACTGTCATATGAACCCTACTGCGCTCCAAATAATTCTGCTCATTTGAAGTATTATTGCGATACAGACCAAAGACGTGTATACAGATCCCGCATCTCCTCTCTGCAGACCTTATTTGATACGCATAAGAGATTAATGTCTGATGCTGTTTAGATACGTGGGTGCTTCATGAGCTCATTTTGATTATAGAATGGATGGATTCAGGTACGGATGCACCAAAAGTTCAGTCATAGGAATGAATGCCAAAAAAAAAAAAAAAAAAAAAACATTAAATAGGTCTATAACAAAGCATCAAAACCATTTAGCATTTAGCAGTTGGCCAGCACAGATGTGTTCAAACTGCTGGAGCAGCAATGGATGCTAATAACATGAATTCAGGCAGATTCATTCCCAGTTATTTACACGTTATAAAAGTTTAGGTATTGATGCGTATCAGATAAGTACATGAAAAATATTGTATACCTCCATCAACAATTTCCATATTGGTGCGTCCCTAATAAACGTATGCTTACGTTTCACTCTTGTGTGTTAAATATGTTGCATGCTTTATTATGGATCTTTACTTTATTAATAGGAAGATTTGTCATTGTGCTAGATTATTATGGCCAGTTTGGCAGCAGCAAGATGTCGCTAGCAGAGCAGCACTAGCAGAGCAGTTTTTCTTTGGCAGTCGGGGTTAAGTGCCTAGCTCAAAGCCATAACCAGGTAGACCAGTTAGTCAGTCAGTTCTGGGATTTAAGCTTCCAGTTGCTGGCACAGCTCTCCTTACGAGGCTACCTGCCATGTATTTATCCTTAGTCATTCCCAGTGCTACCTGAAGCACCATGGCAAACAACTGCTGAGAGCGAACAGGTGTCATGTTTGGCAATAACAAGTCAAAAGGTCAGAACTAGCCCAACATTCTGCATCCCTTACAGAAAGTGCCTGCTAGCATATGCAAAGTGTGTTCCTTGCCTGACATCTTGACACAAATTCCAAGCATGGAATTACTCAGGAAAAGTAGTTGTATGCTGCCAAATGCCTGGACACCAGCAGTTCTAAAAAATGTTTCCCAGCATCCTCCACAAACAGCTCAGTTCCATATGCACCAACGTGGACTAAAATCATCTGCTTTAGACTCAATTAAAGTGCAGCCTCTTGCTGTTTGCGGGCAACAGACCGAATCACCTCAAGAACAAGATGAGAGCTGGTCAGTCTCAGCTCCATCACTCTTCAAGTCGCTGCAAGCTCCAATAAGCATCCGCGCAACGCTCCGCAGCAACACAACTGTCAAAGTCATAAGTGTTATGCACATATTTGAATGCAAATCAAAGGCACTTCCTCGAGCAGAAAATTTGTTTTAGATGCAAATGCAAACATGCCAACAGCCGCCAAACAAAATGAACGCCGCAGACTCCCAAATGGCCACGTTGACAAGAAACAACAACAACTGGGCCGCCTTTGACTGACAGATTTATTCTTGGAGAGCAACGACTGAGCTTGATTAGTACACAGACAAACACGTTCACTCGAAACATCAAGCAATATTTAACTACAATGTCACGGTCTTAATTAATACCCTTGTTGCTGCCAGGGAGTGTTACATCCTCTTTAGAGACTCTAAAGTGTACTAAACCCACGTGCCGTGTTTTCACACTGTCTAAATTCTTTCAAAGAACATTTGAAAGTCCAACTCTTTGAAGACGATCTAATTACCCAAATTCAGAGTTTGACCACCACTGCCCGTGACATCAACCCTGGCAGCACCGTGATGACGTGGTTCCCTCTCCCGCAGCGATCAGAGAGCCGTGGCTCTACCTGCTGGGCTCTGTTTGAAAAGTGCGGCGCAGCAGGATTCTCTTTCTGCCCAGGTCTGATAACCGTGTTAAGGCCGATCTGGGCGCACCGAGATAACAGACGCAGTCCTGCGTCTATCCCCTGAGAGAAGCATCCACTCCATGCCTGCAGTCAAACTTTAACCCCCATATCCACCACCCCTCATCTTCTTGACTGCAAAGGAATGCTATGCTGCTCTTTCTCACCCACCCTGAGAGAGCAGACTGCGCCTCAGCAGCAATAAACCGCCACCTTTCAGGCCATAATGTGGAGAAAAATCTAATCAAATCAAACCCGGGCAGACTCCGATGGGGGATAGTGTTTTTGCACAGTTGCAGCTAACAAGCAATGGAAGCTTACAACACCACTCAGCAACATGTAAGCCATATGATCAACGTTACGTTTACATTATGATGGAAAACAGAAAACAGGATGCTCAATCCTTTTCGGTCAAAGAGCAGGTGTGAGGATTTCTGCCAGGGATCTATTCCTGGGTTCAGTTTTCACAACGTTCAACAGTGAAAACCAAATCTCACATGAAAAGACACCAATAATCTGCATATCGCTGCTGTCCAAAGAAAAACAAAGTATGTCCAAAATGGCCAAAAACCTGATTTAACTGTAATGTAAGTCAATGGAGCCAGAGTATTTCCAAGCAATTTTGAGCCATTTCTATTAGTCCATTCATCATGAAACTAAACAGCAGCTGCTGAGTTCAAATTATGCATACAAGTAAAAATCAACAAAATTGGATATACATGTTTTTCATCGGACAGTGACAATATGTTTGCTTTTTTGGGATATACAATGGCAAATACCATCTCATGGATGGGGGGAACTATGCAGTACTAGAAAGGCACCTATGATTTCTGTAAATTTAAAATTAAATTCTTGAACTGACCTAATAAAATTTATCCAAATCAATCTCTTTCTCCTGTGGTATCTAGTTAGATATAGACAAGATAGCTCTCCTGTTGCTTAGGCCTTCAGTGTGTTAGACAAACCACTAAGATCAGGAACTGATGGTGGAATGAACCAATCCTTATTGCAGGGTTGGGCCCTTCTGCAAGTCCTAGATATGTCCCTAAATATGACCAATTCTCTCATTGCCCTTTTCGACCAAACGAACCCTGGTTCCGATCATCCTTTGTAGAACCATGGTGCTATCCAGGGAACTAGTCTGCATTTGCACCAGCTTTTACTGGAACCAAGTAACAACAAAGGATATGTCATCAATGTCAACCAAGTCCATTGCAAAGAGTAGTAAATAGTACAAACAAGATGGCAAAAGTGTATAGATTACCTGCAAGCATTTATGCCGATATTCCAGATGTGTGTTTTCATACAAAAAGCAAGCACAGATCAACCACTGCTGGAAAGAAGAGAAGGTTTCTGCTGTTCATGCTAAAAAAACTACTACTGGGTTGTAGGTTTTAGTTCAAGCTGGGAACAAGTTTTTCAGGGTTCTACTTATTTTTGGTGGAAAAGCAGCGGATCGTTCAAAATTAGGGGCAGGAACTACAAAGGAACCCGTTCCATGTTGGTGGAAAAGTCCTAACAGAGGGGAAACGGGTCAGAGGGGAATGTCAGGTCTACAAAAGGTGACAGACTTTCTTTTATAAGCTTCCATTTTCCATTTAATTTAGAATGGCCCAAAAAAAATATGAATCACAGTCAGCTAAGTGCCAATATGCTACTATAATCCCATAAGAGAGCCAGAAGTCAGCATTATTGTGAAAGTGCTTATTCATCATTTCTGATCAAGTCTTTACATTTACGACCTGAACTGAAGGCCTATCTCTAATAGTCATAAGGCAATGATGGCAATGCAAAATCCCTCTATTCTTTTAAACAGATAAAAAGAATGGCATGCATTGGCAAGAAGCCACGTAGGCAGGTCTACTTGTAATAAAACATGTGATGATTTAGGCAAAACGATCTAAATTTCTTTTTACCCCAAACTAATTATTTTAACATGCGACATTAACCAACAGCAAGACACTCGAAATGTGCAGAAGGGCTCCTGGTTGGGAGCTTGAGTGGCAGCTGGGTTGGAGGCTGCATTGGAAGCTCACAGAATTTGTGCTTGAAGCCAGCGACTCGGGTTCAGCACCCCTGCGCCTGCCCATCAAACTCAGTGGCGCATCAGGGAAAGATGGTGCAGCGGCATGACGGGCCGCGAACACAGGCGGCCGCATTAAACTGACTCAGCGCGGGAAGACAGCGGGCAGCGTGAAAGACAAATCTGGATCTGCTGAGAGGAAGATCAGAGGCTGGGAGGGAGCTGTCCAAAGCCGGGCCCCTCAGGCTTTGTGAAGTTAATTGCTTTTCACATGTAGAGTTAAATAAGTATATCAGAGGAGAAAGCCTCCAACCATCAACGACACAATTACAACACGCAAAGAGCCCAACTAAGAACTGATACACTACATGCCCAAAAGTATCCAGACAGTCCTACTGTTAGTGAATTTGGCGACTTCAGGGTGCACCAAATGCTGACACAGGTACTTAAAAGCACACACTCAGCTTGTATAACATCCACAGAACAGCATTGCCCTGGAAAAGCACTGGGCTGTGGAGCAGTATCTGACCTCACCAATTCCCAATCAAATCTTCACAGCAAATGTTCCATTATCTAGAGTAAAGTTTAAACAAGTAACGTATGGATATTTCACCCTCTACGGTGCATGGCATAACTGAATTCAATGTGTACAGGGTACAGGTGAAAGCCTAAGACGATCCCTCAGACAGCACTACATCAAAAACCATCATTCATCTATAAGCCATGTAACCACATGGGCTCAGGATTACTTTGCCAAACCTTGATCAAGCACTACAGGATTCAGTTACATCCACAAACGCCAGTTCAACCTTTACTGTGCCAAAAGAAAACCTTACGTTAACCGTATCAAGAAGCACCGCCAACTTATCTGGGACGGAGGCATCTGAGATGGACACGGGAAATATGTACTGTGGTCAGATGAATCAGCATTTCTGATCTTTTAGATCAAAGACAAAAGGGACCATCCAAAAAGGGACCATGTCCAAAGCAGGGTTCTGTCATGGCATGGGGTGAGTGCGTCAGCACCTTTGGCAAAGGAAACTTACACTTCAGTGATGCTATGCTATGCTAAAGTACAAAGAGATTATGGAGCAGCATATGCTGATTGGATTTGGCATGGACTGGACAAGTTTCTGCATGTAGGTGTCATCAATGTTCACTGACTCTTGCGTCAAAATTGGTCAGTTGGACCAGATCTGGTGGATGCCTTCCCTGGCACAATTCTGAGGAGAATTTCCTGTAGACTGGGATTTTAGCCACTGCTGGTAGACCCATATGACCGTACGCTTCCATATACCTGCACATTCAGCTACTTCCCTCACATTATGGCCTATGGCACATCCAAATACAATCACTCCTTTTAGCCCATCATGAACACCTGCTTTCGGCCCATTTTCCACAGATCCAACGGGACATTCACTGCACAGTATCACCTTTTCTCAAACCCAGTCACACAATCCGCAGGTACTTATAGCCCCATCATCCTCCTGCAGCACCATCTGCAGGAGCCTGAAGTAACTGCTGACTTAAATGGCTATGACATCATAAGATTTGCCTGCATTATGTTGACCAAACGTAAAAGCAGACATGCACAGAAACTCATCTAAGAGCGAACAAGATTTGTTATAGAGTTCATTGGCACGGAACACCTTTCTAGTGTTGCTACAGCCAGCACTGCAATACTGATTAACCACTTCTATACATGCTGCGTCATAACATGACCGTAATGGCTCCTGCATCCTGGTGTGCCAGCGTGTTCTGCTGCACCGCATTACCCCATTCTCACGGGAGAGTGAGCCTGTGTGTCATGGGCAGCCCGCTGCCATCATGGCTTCTTAAGCAGTTGTGTAACCTGCTTGTGTGGGCTTTGCACATCATATGCCTCCATCCCAAGCAGCAATTCGTCACGCCCAAGACACAGAGCGGAAAGCGAGCGCAAAGCTGACAGCCTGAAGCAGGAGCAGAGCCAGGCCGAGGCCGGCTAACGCCGCAGTGTTGTGTAACGGTGGTCCAAAGCTGACTTTTAACACGGCCAAGCTGATCCACGCTCCGTGCTCATGCAACACAATCAAGCCAGAAGCACCAGCGCAGTCCAAAGGCAGATAGCAAAGCAAGCCACGACAACTACAACCACTCAATGAAATGCTACAGGGAAAGAAAACACTAAACAAAACAACAACAAAATAGCCAATGCAGAGAATGCATTCATGAAACCCAAGTCTTGCGAGTAAACCAGATGACTCATAGGGTATTGATCAAGGTGTAAACGGGGGGTGGGGGGGAAGAAAGGAAAAGAAAGGAAAAAAAAGGGCTCTTCTATTTGGCAGACGAATCTGGAAGATAAACATTCTGTCAAAGCAAAACCATTCACCCTATTCATGTATCCTGAAAGCAGTAAAGCATAGCTCTTTAGTTTATTTCCAGGCAGGTGGATTTGTGTCCGGGACCACACACTGGCCTGCTGAGCTTACAGTACTCCCAACATTTCTGAATATTGGTTTGTAATCCAAAGCAGAAAACAATAATAATCATAATAAATCATAATAAATCATAATAAATACAAAAACAAACACACATGGGGGGGGTTCACAAGTCGGGACCTCACAGGACCACCACAGAGAAGGTATTATTGGGGTGGTGGATCATCCTCAGCACTGCAGTGAGACTGACGTGGTGGTGGTGTTGTTGTTAGTGTGCGTTATGCTGGTGTGAGTGGATCAGACAGCAGTGCTCATGGAGACTTCAGTGTCACCTCGGGGGGGTGGAATTATTTTATTATAATTAAATATTAATTATTTGAATTAAGTTGTAATAAATGAACAAATTAAGCATAGGGCCTCAGTTCTCCGCCCCTCTGCATACATGAGACCTTATCATTAGGTTACAAACCAAAGGTGCAAACTCGGAATCACTCAACAACCTGACTTTTGTTGTCATCCAAGAAAGTGCAGGAATAAAGTCAGTGTTCGTCACACACGCCGCCAAAGGAGTGAGAAAGAGGTGACCGGTGTGCAGCTGCTAAAAATAACTCAAACCCAGACAAAACCCCATCATCAGCGTGGTCCACAAACTTCAAGCTAAATGTTCTTTCTTTCTGTGAACCCTGTCTCCAGAAACATCACCACACTGGTAAGAACACAGCTGAAGGTAGGCTGTCTTTAATAACCAATCTATGAGGGTTAATAACCAGTAACTGCTGAACAATATGCTTAATTAAAAAAAGGTGCTTGCAGTATGGCATTCTGGTATGTTCACCTAAACTCAGCAAAGCTTTTACAGCGGCCGTGCTTTTGTGTTTAAGGTGCTATGATGCATTTACTGAGTATTTTAAACTGTTCTCTCTGATGTTCTACAGAGAAGGTATGTGACGCTGGTCAGGGTAAAAAATGCCCAGGTGCGGTTTTACACACCATTTACACCCTTTGAGTTGCCCCTAGAATGAAATGAGCCGTCTTCACATTTTTGGTGTGAGCTCATGAATAGTTTGATGAGCTCTGCTCTGATTGGCTGGTTTACAGTGAGGCACCCTGATGATAACACAAAAGCAACATGTCAAAATAGACGCAGCCAGGACAATAACATGAACCTCTGCGCTAGGTATGATTTACTTAGCTATACTAATGTTGGTTACGTGAGGTTTGCTAGTAGCATTAGCATTACCTATAGTAGTTACTTACTTTCAATCTGGACATCAAGACTAAGTCAATTGAAGTTGTTCCTCACTATGAAACTTTCACTTTAAGTTTGCTTTAACCAGCAAACACAGATACAGTCACACAGCATGGCTGCTACTTACAGGTTGCTGTCGAGGTTGTGATGCTAATAAAGGTGGAGCTGCCTTTTTTAAAAGATTCTGAGAATCTGTCCAGACTGAAATGTGCAGAGCAAACTCACAACTTAAAGTTATAGCTGGATCTTATTAAATATGTGGGCGGTGAAGTTGGTTTCCTATTCGCCAGCATGTACTGAAAACATTCCATTCTACCTTAAATGGTGCTGCAGTTGCATTCTGGCACATGTACAAGCGACAGCATTTAAGGTGGAGGAGAATATTCGATTAAGCATCTGGTGAATAGGAAGCCAACATCAGCCTTACATCTGCAACAGTCCTCCATTTCCATGCTGTTGTTCTGTTGTTGGCGTATGTAAATTTTGTGGGCAGAAATATTAATGAGTCAGGACTGTTACATAAGTTAGGATTCTGGAATTGGCTCATTTCACTCAACAGTGTTTGAGGTTCATGGTATGTCAGTTCTATGTACTGAACTCCCCTTATTCAACTACGCCAATGTAAATACAGCTAGCCACTCTACGGCACCTCTAATACTAGTTCATGCTCACACAAAGTGACTATAAGCTCCTCGCAACATCAGCTACATGTGTCCTGACGTTCCCAGAGATCCATGCCAAGTCAAAAAGTTAGCTAACCGTGTCTTATCTGACTTCCTGATCAAGTAAATCAATACTGAGATGAGTTCGGATATGCGTATACTCCAACGAGCATGCTCATTCCTATAAATCGTTAGCCCTCGTTGCCCTGGCAGGTGTGTCCCCCTTTACCAGACCTCAGCAACTGTTCCTCGTCCTGGCTGGTAGCCCAGTTCAGATACTAGTGGAGGTCACCTGCCGAAAGCACACGCTCACACACTCTCCCTCCCTCCCCAGTCAGGTGCAGGTGGTGGAGCGCCTGAAGTAAGGCCCCGCAGAGCTGGCTCCGTGGTGCTGGCAATTTGTGTCTCTGATGAGCACGACGCAAGGAAGAGGCTATCTCTCCCTCCTCAGGCTGGTGCGGGTCAGAGAGGCTCAGGGCGCGCCTCCCAAAGAGGAACAAAGCTCAGGCCCTTATCTCGCAGCACAAAAGCCTGGCAGCCCCGCAAAACTCATTATCCCTGCTCGGACTCCGGCCGCGGAGAGAGAAGGAAGAGGTTAATGAACTTTATGGACAGTTTCCCAACTGATAAATGTAGGGACTCGGCAGACATGGACACCGAGCCAAACAGTCAGGGCTTACGGGCTTTCTTTGTAACCAAAGCTGCACTGGCAGCAGAGTGAGGGGTGTCGTTTTGTGCAAAGTGCAAGCATGGCATTAAATCACCCCCCTCCTCGCTCCATCCTCACTCATTCATTCTCTCTTTCGCTTGCTCTTTATCCACCTCCTCTTTCTGCTTCGACTGGTAATTTTCTGCTTTATGGATGACAACGAGCAGAACATTTCCTCTTCAAAAGACAGTGTGGATTCTCTCTCTCTCTCTCTCTCTCTCTCTCTCTCTCTCTCAGACAGATAGTCAGAACTGCACAAAATCCAAGGGTCCTGCAGCCAAAATTAAGAATTCAGACAGCACACTTCATTCATTACATTTGCAGTCAGTGCTCAGTATTCAGTGTTGAGTGTCATACAACAGTAGAAAACATGTAACAAAAAATGTAGAAGCCTCAAAAACTATTTATTTCCGTTTTCTTCACATTTCTTACACATTCTTTGAGGAGACTTTCAGCTTTTCAAAGAAGACCTCCGAAATTCAGCCTTAGACTTTCATGGAATCGCAAACACCTTGTCTGGATTCTGGGTTGGTCAGTCCAGTGTTCTGAGACCACCAGCAGCTTCTTTGTTTGATTTACAAATGTTCTGATATGTGTGTATGTATGTATATATATCCCCACACACACACACACACACACACACACACACACACACACACACACCCACGTCAACGTCACCGAAGACTGCAATGGTGTTGTGCCAGGCTGTCATGGAGTGACTCAGAATAGCAGCGGGTCATCTTCAGTGACGAGTCCCGCTTTTGCCTTGGTGGAGACGACCAATGGCTCCATGTGTGGAGGTACCGTGGTCAGCAGCAAGATAAATGGTTTAGAATGCCTGCTGTCACTCCACTTCCACCCCTACCACAACATCTGCAGGCACTGTGGGAAAATATTCAAGCTGCATGGGAAGGATTATCACAGGACACCATTAGGAACTACAATTTCCTGCAACATGGCGGCCCGACGCCCTAATGAGAAAGACTACTTCTGTATGTGTAGCTCAGTAAATATTCAGTCTAAATTTATCATCATCACTTATTGTTCCTGGTAACCTTTATCTTCCTTTATGATGAGTGTGTGTATAAAATAGCCTTTGGCCATTTTGACTCGGAATTTAATAAGTGAACAGTAATTTGTGACATTGTATCTACAATTAATAAGCATGTTTCAGTGCCACAGACAACCAATCAGGTGTTACTGAAAACTTATTTTCATATATTAATATTTGTGTTGCATTGTTTTATAACAGTTTGCAATTGTTAATCATCTGATAACAGTATTAATATTGCAGCTGCAGTATCTTGTTGTTGACGTTCACTGAGGCCACCATACTGTTGACGGTTTCATCACTCCATCAGAGACTGCTGGGGGATGGGGACATTTACGACAACCAATCACAAATTCAATATCCAGAAATTAAACTGACATATAAACATACATACACACTGCCTTCTTACAAAGTGCTTTACGCAATGCTCTTTACATATTTATGCATGTTCTTTTTTTGTCATCAGCAAAATAATTACTCTATACACACACACACACACACACACACACACACACACACACACACACACACACACACACACACTCTGCTGAGT
>CM067474.1:22703480-22714186 GCA_034552555.1 Semaprochilodus insignis | reverse complement strand
CACACACACACACACACACACACACACACACACACACACACACACACACACACCCCACAAGAGCCAGAAATTACCAATCCAATATCCAGCAACCACACTCACTTGTAAGTACATGTTACAGACACACAAACCGCTTTATGAAATGACCTTAGTCTTCATACTAAAGTGGTAGTTTGTCAAGCTGAAACACGAAAGCCTGCATTACCATTTTCTGCCAAACCCACAATTCCGTTCCCACACTGCGAGAAAGCCCACATTAGAGCCTGTCCCGCAGGTCCTTGGAGCAGCGATAATTCAGTGGGAGTTTGTTTGCTGTAACACCACAGCGCGAGGCTTCCACGCTGAATGGACGCTTGCGGGAGGTGCCGTGAATCCTCCTACCCGTCGCCCAGGGGAATTCACTCAAGCAAAGCAGAGCTGCTACTGCTGCCAGCGGCAGCTCAGGACACATGGTGGCCTGTCCTGTAGAGACATATTGGTAGAGTACAAGTGGCAGAAGCTTCAGCCCAACCAGCACGGTCACTGTTGATTATGCTCATTATTGCATAATCTAGCCATCATCATCTTTTCTATCCAGAGAATCACACAATAGTTTTTCCAATGCCAGCAGCTGAAACCAGGATGGATTCAACAGGGCTGTTCGGCAGACCGCTGTGGCAGTTTCTGGCAAACGCATCCCAAAACGCAGCACATGGGCCAAACATCTTTAGCTTGACTGAATTCTTTTCACTTATAACACCTTTTGGTTTTACGTTTTGATATAAGCGACAGGAATGAGGCATGCGAGTGATTGAAGTCTGACTCTCGGTTGCGCATGTGGCAAAAGCAAGCACGGCATTAGCCCTATACCTGCCTGACTCAACAGCCACGACTGTGGACATTCAGCAAGCAGCGATGCCCTGATGAGTCATCCTGTTAGTGCCAGCACCATTGGCAGACAGCTGCACAAAGCAGGGCTACATTCACGCAGACCACTACGATGACTGCCCTTAATCCCACGTCAATGTCACCAAAGACTGCAATGGTGTCGTGCCAGACTGTCATGCAGTGGCTCAGAATGGCAGCAGGTCATCTTCAGTGAGGAGTCACGCTTTTGTCTTGGTGGAGACGACCAACAAATCCGTGTGTGGAGGCTCCGTGGTCAGCGCAAAGATGAGCGGTATGTTGTCACACGTCCAGAAGGTCTGGTGTTACTCCACCTCCACCCCTACCACAACATCTAAAGGAACCGTGTGAGAATATTCAAGCTGCATGGATGGATTATCACAGGACACCATTAGGAACCTCTACAACTCCATGCTGAGACACCTGGCATGTTGCACTAGCAACATAGCGGCCCGACGCCATACTGAGAGACACTACTTCTGTATGTGTAGCTCAATAAATATTACCCACATCAGTCTAAATGTATCATCGTTTATTGTTCCTGGTAACCTTTATCTTCCTTCCCAATAGCATTGCAATCTGACAAGGCAACTATTCTTTTGAGGATTATTGTATTTTTGTTCAGGCGTGTTTTTTAATTTAAAGCTTTAGGCACAAAATTACCTCCATGAATCTGTTGTCGCCTGAATACTAATAAACCCTGCATACCTTCCAAAATACTGGACATAAATAATGTGTAGCCTTTAAAAGCCCTTCTCTTAAAAATGATATAAGGCACCGTGTGGCATAAAATGCATATAAATGGGGTGAGTCTTTCAGGCTCTGTTTCTTGCTGTGAGAAAGAGCAGCAGGAGAATTTAAAATGGCCTTTATTATCAGGCAAACTGCCCAATAACCATTGACGATTCATGAAGTAGGTCAATTTTAATCATTTTTTTTTAATCAAGTTTAATCGAGTAATCACGACAGCATGCACACACAAGCACAGACGTGCCGCAGGACGTGGGCAGGTTAAATCCCTGCTTCAATGACTTTGTTTGCACACAGAATAACATGATTATGACAACAGTGCCATATGTAGGTTATGAAATGGGGAGGGGGGAGCAAGAAGGTTTCTCCAAGTTCCACATTTTGGATGCTGTGTTTGATTCAAAAGCTAAAATCAATAAAAAAAAGCCAATTTCTCCTGTGGCTTTTCCCCTCATGGAAAACCTCAATTTGCTGACAGTGTGTGAGCGGCGGGAACAGGTCATAAGAAAATCATGAGCCTTGAGATATTAGTCGACAGGCTTTTTTTCCGGCACAGGTTCTTTTTTCGGCTCCACACTTTGTTTCATCAATCAATACACAATAGTAGCCTGTTATAAAACAATATGTTACAAGCTGACGTCTGAGACGTGAAGAAGTGTGATTGATGTGCTTACGTCTACAAGCGCTGCTGAAATAATCCACAGAGTATCCACACCTCATGATGCTACACACCTTACTGCTATAATGAGATTTAGTTCATTTAGAACAGAAAAATCAAGTATTAAAGACCCCAGTGGGCTGGTGCCCAAACACTTTAGTTATATACCCACCTATTTGTTACAGTGTTATTATGCACTCAAAAGATGGCATCTTCAAAATTCCGTTTCTGACGCGGACCAGTCAAAGTTCCTGTTTACGTGTGATGTTAGTGGAAAACATTGTAGAAAAAGTCCAAAAATTAACAATTCAAATCAATCAATCAATCAATCAATCAATCAATCTGTTCCAAGATCATCCCCACCACACATGGACTAAACATGGCTTGTTTAATGCCAAAAGCATCCAACACCACCATATGGCATTGCATAAACAGTAATGATGAATTATCCAGTTATCCAGTTCTGAACGCGACATGGTCATCAACCATCTCTAACATCACAGGTACAAATGGAAAGAACTTATGAGCATATTGCTCATAAGTTCTTGTTGGACAGCACGGCTTCTCTGGACAAAGTAACAGATACAAGTTAATGATTCTCTGGTCCTATTATGAGATTCTGAAGTCTACGCTTAGCCAACATCTCACGGTTAACTTCAGCAGGCCAGGGGCTACACCAAACAAAGGCATGTCAAAATTCCAGGTTCAGCACATTTGCAAATTTGCTACGGCCAGCAGGTGCGGCATCATTACTGTTCCATCCTAAGTAGCACTAAAATCACATTATAATCACAGCATTAACACACACAGTCTGATTACATCATCAAAGTGCAATATTCAACACATTTAGAAGTCAGACATCAGACTGAATGTACATTGTGGGTCAGTTTTTCAACATGGATTAAACTTAGTCCTGGACTACAACATTACAACATTTAAAATCCTGTCTTGTATAATCTATGTTTAGGCTTAATCTGGCCTGACTGGCCCATTAACCAAACTCCAATTAATTAATGGGAACCAGCAGTGATTGGCAATAGGTCCTTGCTTACGTCGCATGCACGGTGGAGTGTGAAACTTGAATCATTTGCATGTCTCACGATGTCAGACCGACCCACCGTATTTCATTCCACTATTTGTGCAGCTATTCTTTTGACGATGAGTGTATGTTGAATTATGTCACCCCATACTCAGTCAGAAAATGAGGGAAAATAACAGAATGATTTGATTCCTTTCGACAGCACTGCAACAGTCTTCCTGAGTGTTCGGAGGGTGAACTGTGGGCACCGTTTACAGAGTTGATTGATGCGAGATGGATTTACATGCACTCCGTGTCCCCAATTTCCCTCCACAACTTCCTTCGTTAATTGAGTTGATCCCAAGTTTGTTGATGCACCTTTTTCTCCGCCTCATCCACTGTCTCTCTCGACCTCCTCTTACTCTCACTCTCTCTTTCTCTTGACTGATGGAGGACAGCATCAGGGCCATTTCCACCATGGAGAGCTCCTCCTCAGCCCTCAGCACCTCCATTAGCTCACAGCTGGGACGGTGTCTGTCTGGTAATGACATTTAACAGCCTAGCTCCACCAAACTTACATCCACTCCATCTACCATACACACAAAAACACACTCAACGCCTACTTGACCAGGCCTCTAGTGAACAAGTGGAAGAGTGGAAGACAGATATGCAGAGGGAGAGAGAGAGGGGATGTCTACATTCAAATGGTAGATCATTATCGACAAAAGCATATGGAGTGCCCAAAAGTTGCATATTTCTAACAGCATTTGAAAGTGGCAGTCGCATTTTACACTAAGTGAACAATTCATGAGAAACAGACCAACAGAAACAGTCAGAGAGTAATTAATGGAATAAAAACTCGCTGGTTTAACATACTTTACTTAGATTAATGCTAAAATAATGTAATAAGTTAGTCAACCTGAAATCAAAACTTGTCTTTATGACAAATTCATATTTCTTCATTAGTTCATTTCATTGGTCATATAATATCACTTAGAAGACATTTAAACATTTTAAATTTAACATTTTCTAGTTGCCTATAATGATCTCTAAAAGGTCTCTCCCGTATCTGTATTTACACCTAGTATATCTACATCTGAACATATAGATTGCCATCTTCTATGCATGTGCTGTATAATCTGGAACACACACACACACACACACACACACACACACACACACACACACACACACACACACGTTTGCCTTACTATATTTGTGAGGTCACCCAGAGTTCGACAGATCTTTGTATTACTGTACCGTATTAACACTACACCTACCTCTAAACCTAGCCCTAACCTTAGCCTCAACATTCGAAAGACTAATTCTCTGCATATATACACATTTTTAAACATTATTAGATTTTGAAAACAACATGTGAAAGTGAGGACCAGTAAAATTTCCTCATGTTACCAAAACTTTCATTGTGGTAGCATTTCTTCTATTCATAACTTCATATTACTGTTACATAAAAACTGTATATTTGGATAAACGTAGCCACTGTGGTGTTTAATATTGTGTATAATTTAATATTTTATAGTTTTTATATGTTTTCACTCACCTTTACACCTGTGTAAATGTGACATGACAAACCTGATTTGGTGTGAATCAATTTGAGTTTTGGTAACCTCACTCGGTGGGTAGCACTGTCGCCTCACACCAAGAAGAGCCTGGGTTTGATTCCCAGAAGGACAAAACAGTTTAGAAGGTGAGTGAGAGTTTTGGTAACCTCACTCTGCAGCTGTTGGAGGCAAGTAAAAACAATACAGACCAATAACATCACTCCACTTGGTCTAAAAATCAGATCGGATGTGCCCTGTATATAAAACCTCAGTAACACAATTTGAGCTGCGTTTGAGATGCTTTGCACCACATGTGATCAAGCAGAAGACATAAGTTGTAGATGCTGAGATACAGTCAGTAACTGACAACTGTAACTTAAGCAAGCTCATGTCACATGTGCAAGTCGCATTTGGTATGTACTGGAAATCATTAATTCAAATTAATTTGGACGTCTGGACAAATCACACAAACAAATCATATAGTGCACCACTGTATTGAATGTGAAGTATTGAACAGCGCGGATGAAACATACATTATAATGACTTCACTCCATCACCACACAAACAGGAGCTGCTTTACAAGATCCTTAGAGAAGCAGCCTCTAACCTCACTATGAATGCTTTATCTTTAGATTGAGCTTCTTATCTACCATCAGCAACAGGTCACCTTCAGGCCATAATCACACTGTGAAACATCCACCTACACTCACACTGAGGTATTTGGCCAAAGGCAGAGCTATAGCAGGGCTGTTTGCTTTCATGTCAATGCAGCGTCAGAGTTCTGGAAAAAGACCGGTTTAATTGCATGGTGTGAGCATGTCAGACACAATCACGACACCATGAATAGACCAAAGAGATGCTTCATCTTCACTCAAATTGGCCCAGTGACAGAAATATCCTTAAAAAAAAAGCCCCGGAAACCGTGCGTTTGACATCAGAAAAACAGCATTCTCTGAAACGCAGATGTGATTTCAACATGTAAAAGGAAGCGCTGATAATATGTCGCTCAAAGCAAGGAGCAAGCTGCGAAAAGGGGCGTTTCGGCAAGCAAAATGTCATGGCATGCAAATGAGCCTATAGAAAATCAGTCGATTTCAGCGATAAAGCCAGCGAAACACTCCTGATCCCGCTTCTTTCTGTAGGGTAGAAAGCACATCACAGCTGATACGCTGGAGCAGCACAGCAAATAAGGCATCACATCTGAGAGAGAGAGAGCGAGAAACCCGGACTGCGAAACAGAGAATTCAATTCACGACCTACTTCCAATACGGGCTGCCGAATCCGAGGCCGTTTCCTCTTCCACCATTTAATTAAGCTCTATTATCCACTTTAATCAGGAACTCTCTTAAATGCTGCTGTGCTGCTGAGCTGTGTGCCTTAATATGAATATAATATGAACATATACTACATTATTAAACATTAATTGAATGATTCTATGCTGTAAATTACTGACTCATCATTCAGCAGCTTGTTTAGCTGATCAGTTTCATTTGGTGACTATGTGGCTCAGATTTGCCTTTATGAATAACCCATTACAACAATGCAACAGGCCTGCGTATGGGTACACGACTACTTGAGTACTCAGGCAGCCAGTATTTCAGATACTGAATCTCTATTTGTGTGCTGCTTGTGTTTCATCATGTGGTAAATGGAGACAATGTAATCTAATAATTCAATGAAGCAATGGTTTCCCACTTTAGCAGGGCTGTAAACTGGCTAGCATTAGCACTGAGACTACAGCCTCTCAAAGTTGGTCCCCCTACTTGTCAGACCAAACTTCTCAACCTACAAAATACACATTATTAAAAAATAAATGGACTGATTCTAAGCAGTAAATTACAGACTCCCCATTCAACAGGTGATCAGTTTCATTTGGTGACTCTGTGGCTCAGGTTTGCCTAATGAATAACCCATTACAACAATGCAACAGCTAGACTAGCCCTGTGTACGGGTACATGAGTACTCACGCTGCCAGTATCATGAATACTGAGTCTCTGTTTGGGTATTGCTAGAGGGGGATGGAGATAAGGTAGTCTAATAATTCAATGAAACAAAGGTTTCCAGGTTTAGCAGGGCTGTGAAGCTGAGTCTACAGGTTTCAGACAAGAGAAAAGGTGCCATTGCATCATCTCCAGGAACTAGCACTGAGACTATAGCCTCTCAATGTTGGTCCATCCAAAGTTGTCAGACCAAACCTCTAAACCTCTGCCTACAACATACACATTATTAAACATTACTTGACTGAGTCTAAGCAGTAAATTACAGACTCATCATTCAACAGACTGCTTAGCTGATCAGTTTTATTTGGTAACTGTATGTGGCTCAGTTTTGCTTTATGAATAACCCATTACAACAATGCAACAGTCAGACTAGCCCAGTGTACGGGTACACAAGCACTCACGCTGCCAGTATATCAAATACTGAATCTCTATTTGTGTACTGCTTGTTGGGAAAATGGAGATAATGTAGTCTAATAATTCAACGAAACAATGATTTCCCGCTTTACCAGGGCTGCAAACTGGCTGACGCTACAGGCTTCAGACAAGAAAAAGTGGCACTGCATCACCTCCAGGAACTAGCACTGAGGCTATAGCCTCTCAATGTTGGTCCCCCCAACTTGTCAGACCAAAGCTCTGAAACTCTGCCCACCATATGCATAGAAAAATGTTTTATGGTATAATTGATCATAATAAGGTATCATTATAGTGCCCACTCAGAGAAGTTAAAATGTTTCAGAGAAGTTGGAGGAACGTCATACTGAGAATGACGAACAAAGGCGGTGAGTAGCAGTGCCGATAAGGAGCAGTACCATTCACATCGACCCTGCCCGTCTCTCTCAAAGCACCTGTCTGGAGGAACCTCAAGAACTGTCTGTCTAGTGACAGAGGGAAAAGGTTAGACACGCAGAAGAACTCACCATACATCTGAATAAACCCAGCAATTCCAGCCACACTTGACACTATACAGTGGGGCCAAGGTGGGACTTCAGGCTGATATTACCTAAAAACTAATAACTGAATGATACTCACAGTACATAGACAGAACTTTCCTCATTGCTTAAAGCAAGAAGCAAAGCTTGGACCATTGCCATATGCATGCCGGCTCTCATTTAGGCAGTTGAGGGACAAAATGCACCTCTGCCGTTATAAAGGCCAAGTCAGATTATCATCATCTTTTGATCACTAGCTCTTCTTCTAATACTCAGAATTCCTGGAATGCTCTATAAAGACAATTCCTGTGGTGACCTGTACTGCACTGACTGACCATGTATTATCTCATGCACGTATTTCTGCAGCTGTTCATATATTTGAAAGCACTGACTTGATACTGCAAGTGAACAAAGCAGATATAACCTCGGTCTTCAGCCATGGACACGGCCTCCTCACACTCCACTCCATATATAGTGGCTAACGCTCCCAATGCTTCTACTACATGGGATTGGATGGACTGGACCCCTATTACCTGCATCTTACTGCTCGTGTTACTGTAGAACACAGTATGGACATTTTAAACGATGTTTGACTAAAGCTTTTGATACTGCTGACCACCTCAAACAGTTTACAAACAACTGGTTTGGATAAAAAAAAAAAAATTTTTTAAATTGGCTACGATTGAACTTGGCCCAAAACTACTTCTAAAAGGGGCAACACTGTGTGGCCACAAATCAGATTTAATGCCTGTCACTAAAGGGGTCCCACAAGGTTCAATCCTTGGTCCAGTCTTATTTAGTTTATATATCAATCAATGATCCTCCTGCCTACGCGTCCAAAGTGCACCTGTATGTAGAGGACACTATTCCGTCTTGTTCAATTAACTCGTTTCATCGGACAGTAGAAAAACCTCAGTGTTCCTTCAGTACCTTATGGACTGCTCTGTATATGCATAACCCAGTTTTAAATGCAAAGAAAACTAAGTAAACTTCATTCATGCTGTTTTCAGAACCCCGAATATTGATTTTAACATGTGAATATTAGTATACATGAATATCAGAATATCAGGACCCATGAATATCTATTACTCTGCTCTGAGATTCATTACCGGAGACCCTTCCAGCACTCATCACTGCACACCATATGAAAAAGCTAGTTGGTCCTCTCTAGCCGTGCAGCAGGAAATTCATTGGTTTGTTTTTACTCATAGGTCGCTCACTGTCCATATGCCATCTTATATCGCATCTATGTTCTCTATTAATAATGGTATTCATCAGGCTTGCTGCAGTGACAGGATCACATGTCTGTTTCTTATGGAACTGGGAAAGTTGGCTTTTAGTTACAGCGCACCAGCCCACTGAAATACTTCACAGCAGTGTTTCGCCCTGGAGACCCACTGGCCTGCTTATCCCAGTGCTTTTCCTGCTTTAATGCCCCCACTTTGCCTTTAACGGGCTGGTAATGAGATGATTAGTTGGATCAGGTGTGTTAGGAGCAGGGAAAACACTAAAAAGTACAGGGCAGTGGGCCTCCAGGAGCAGGGCTGAGAAACACTGCAGCACAGGGAACTCTAACGCTCCGATTGCTGGTGTTCTAATTTCTAACCACCTCTACTCGACCTGTAACAGGTTTATTTCACTATTTCACTGCTTTAATTTGGGGGAAAAAACTGTTTATTGTATTGTTTGGAATCGTTTTTTTATTTACTTTTTGTTTTGATTATATATGGAATTTTTGCATATGATTTACATGCAATTTTATCTGTTCATAATTTGAGCTTTTATTTGTTTTATTCTCTTTCTACATTTTCTTTGCTCATTTAGTCTTGATTTGTTATAGGTGATTATACTTAATTGGTTGTTTGACCGAACTTCTGTTTCTCTGAAACTGCTTGAACCAAGTCGTGCAGTGTTCTTGAAGCATTCTACATGGGTTTCTGTGGCTTTTTCCAAAGCTTCTGCATAAATCAATCCCTGAAAAGTAAACAAAGTCATTCACATTTAGTAAACATGAAATGAGCGTTGACAAGAAACTTACTAATTCAGAATTCTTTATAGTGGTGCTGATGGGAACTATACTCAACTATACAAAATGACCAGTAAACCTGCATGTCTTGTAAGCTTTTATATGCAGTGGTGATCATCATACAACAGGGATATATCAGAAAGAAATAAAGCTTTCTGTGGGTACTATTTTGCCTAACAACGCCCTGCATGTAACCCTCTGCCTTGCATGTTTGCCAAACCCGGATCCCAAAACTATAATTAAACAAGGACTCAGGCAGCAAGCAGTTTATTCATAACAGCTTCACTAACCTTCTGTGAGGAAGCTTTCAAAGGCAGAAAACTCTTCAGACGTCTGGTTCCCACTGCTGTGTATAATTCTGTCAGACACAGATAGTTTCTCTAGAAGAGCATTTCACATTAAACCACTTTTTGGGTACATCTTAACAAGAGACACTCTGAAGTGCATTTACCCCTTTTAATGTATACATATTTGTGGTATGGCCATAACAGAGAACAGGTATAGAACAGCCTATAGGCCTGACAAAGACGCTTGGCTGGAAATATCTTGGCTGTTCAGGACCAGTGACAAGCTTTACTAGGTCTAGCAAAAGAAGCTTGGACACCACTGACACTTCATACCTTGCTCTGACTGGAGGTCTAATGCTGTACACTTGTTGACAGTAGTGGTAGTGGAACCAACAAATCATACTGCATAAACAAACAAGGACACTAAGCGGTCACTGCAGAACTACTAAAGCAGTGATGGTTTTTGTAACTTAACTGCTTATTAAGAATTTTAATTTAATTTTCATAATCTATGTCCTTTATTACATCATTCCTAAGCTGTTGTCAATTCTTTTGTCTTTTAGCCTGCAAGCCTCTCTCTCTCTCTCTCTC
>CM067474.1:22682084-22698486 GCA_034552555.1 Semaprochilodus insignis | reverse complement strand
ATATATATACATATATATACACACATACATACATACATACATATATATACATATATATATACACACACACACACACACACACACACACACACACACACACACACACACACACACACATATGGGACAGCCCTTAAGGAAAACACACTGTGTTGCACAGAGTCTGTATGAACTACTACAGCAATGAACTGCTGTTTGGCTCTGAAGCCCATAACTGAATGAGGTGTATGAGAAGTCTAGCCATCGAGCCTCCCCGCACAGTGCAATAAAGAAATGTGCAGCGTCACTCCTGATCTGACAGGGAGAATGTGCTTTGTGACATTATATTAGCAGTGCGCAACCCATCACCATCCCTCCTCACGTTTCCGATGCCTAAATGACGGTAATGGGACCCGGCAGCGAGGGCCAGGATGAAGACACTCATTCACCTATTGGGAACTCAGGGCTCATTACATACATCACATGTGACATTTGTTCACCTCTGCGAAACATCCAATCCGTTAAATTAAAATCCCATTTCTTTGCAAGTTAGCAGTAAATGGGTTTTCGCTCTAATAGCAAATCATCAGCACGTACGCCGCACGCAGCTGACTCAAGGCAAGGGGAGGGGAGCTAAACAGAGAAATCCAAACTGTCCCATATATGCCAGTTCTCATAATCCAGATGAAAGCGGCAGCACCTTCCCGCATCAGGCCGCGCATCAATAAGGCATTACGGCGCCAGCTCCCCAGACAATGCACTGAGCAGAATTAGTGATTTCTTCACATCTGTTTTTCAGTGGGGGCTCACCTGCCAAAATCAAGCAGCAGCTTTTCAGTCGCCAGGGCTTGAATTGGCTTCAGACAGGGAGTAGGTGGTGGTTGGGACCCAAGAAAAGAGGCTGTGGGCGGAGGGAGTGTGTCTGAGGGGTGTTTGTGTGTGACAGCTATTAGCATTCCAGGTGTGCAGCAATTGTGTTTGTAGGATTTGTACAATGAAAACAGGTCGTGTTAATGTAGTGATTTGGCCGTTTTTGGGTAAAACTAAATATCGATTTTTCATATGACCATGAAGACATCACCCTTAGAGGATCCGGTAGCATCTGGTTTTTCTCTTATCAAGTTGGAACTGGCCCCCTCCCCTAAAAGGTCAGGAGGTTTGACCCTCAGACCCCTGGAGCCAAAGAGGAGGCCTTGTGTAGCTCTTTATGCAATCTTGCTTGAACAATTAATACATCTGTTGAAGATGGGGACAACTTCCTCCTGAACTGGCCATGTACCCTCAGTGGCCCTGGAGGCCATGGTAGGCCATTTGCACAACACCCTGTTGCTAACGGCCCACGAGACAAGGCCCAATTTAAGACTTGGGAAACCACAATGGGGCCCCTTTTTGGAGTGTCTCAACGCGGACCTTCCTGCCTAAGGGGCCTTGCCACAGAGACCCCCGTGACTTGCAACTTGCAAACATCAGCAGTATTTCGACATGTGACTTGTGACAGACTCTTAAGAAATACCGGACGAGTCCCCTTCCATAATCCAAGGATGTTAGAATTCTTCTGTTAAATGTTGTTAATGTTTGTTTAAATGTCAGCTTACAATCCAGTTCCAGTCAGGATCCATTTTAGAACTGTCACTTGAATGTGTTCTTCTCCTATCTATCTCTTTATATGTTAGGATTCTGTGATCAAGGTTCTGTAATCCACATATTAGTTTTAACCTTCCTTATGCTTTCCCATCTTGTATGTAGTTTAGAATATCACACGTGTAGTTGTAGTTATTGGATCTGTGTCGACTGAGTCATGATTTAAAACACAATCATCATGAATCATGTTTTAAATCATGCATTTTAATTTACTTATACTCTGTTTGTTTTACTAAATGCTTTGCTTTATTCCAATGTAACCTCTTAGGATTGTTAAAGGTTGAAACCCTAATACAAAGTGGGTATACATAATCTCAGGGGATATAGGATGTATAAGGCTTTAGGTTGTTTTATTCTATTCTTTCTATATTTTGGTTAATCACAATATGCATTCATTCTACACATGAAATGCTTATTTTATTAATGATACAGCCATGCTTTGAAACTCTCAAGTGTATGTGAACATGTGACACACTCGTGGAGGAAGGAGCAAGCTAATGCATATTCATGAGGAAGTGACCACAGACCCCTCCTAGTTCCACCTCCAAAGGCCTGTACTTAAACTCAGGTCACACACAGAGAATTCAGTTTTTAGAGAGAGTTTTCAAGGGCTTAAGCTTCGGAACAGCTCAAGAAAAGCTTCAAGAGAGCTTCGGGCTCAGCTCGGCTTCGGCTCAGCCGAAGTTCAGCTCAGTTCTTCAGTTTGACTCTCCAGCCCTTTGGGGCTCTCTTGGCGCTCTCCCTCCGCTCCTCTGGGAAGCTGGAGACCATGCACTCTCCTGCAACGCTCCGGCGTTCCAAGATGACGACCAGCGGAAGATGGGCCCTCTAGAAACAGACTCAGCCAGAAACAGAGTCTCGTCGAAAGAGCCCTCCCAAGAAATCAAGATGTAGCCAGCGCGAGGTCCGCTTACCTGACCACAAAGTCGCGGACCAGATAAGCCAGCATCAACTGCCAGACGCCAGAACACGTGACCAGAGACGGGTCCAACCCAAAGCGAAGAAAGGCTGCACGCCGGCCCTCTCCACGGGAAGACCGCCAGCGGCCCAGCAGGTGCCATCACGGCCAGTCCAACCACATGGGTCAACGGACCACCTTCCCCGACCAGGCCAGACCGCACTCAGCTCCTCGCTTCCTGAACTTCACTTCCTGGACTGCCAGTCAGGTGACACAACCAAAATACTCTTCTGTGGTCCAGTCCTCGGTGCTGTGCTTAGTGATGCCGTGTCTTTGATAATATGATCTTAGAGTAATTGTTGCATTCAGATTTATGCTCCTTCTCCACGAAATAGCTTACTCTGAGTTCAGTAAACTCATGTAGTCTCTCAGTGAGTGTAACGTATCTGGACTCTCTATTATGCATATCTCAACCCCACTCATCTTTTAATGTGTTATTTTACTGTGTTATTAAATG
Organism: Semaprochilodus insignis; assembly: GCA_034552555.1. Classification (NCBI taxonomy): domain Eukaryota; kingdom Metazoa; phylum Chordata; class Actinopteri; order Characiformes; family Prochilodontidae; genus Semaprochilodus; species Semaprochilodus insignis. The sequence goes on along the minus strand of CM067474.1, from coordinate 22,695,454 downwards.
TGCTGTAAATAAACTGCTTTTATAAAACTAGTCTGGATAAATGACTCAATATTGTGACAAGCGTGCAGATCACTAGATGTCTCGGAAATGAACTCTCACCCTGAGATTGGATCAGATGGCGATTATGGGTTGTGCTTAAATTAAGCTAAACCATGCCCTCTAATATCCTAATCGTTAATTAATTAATTAATTAATGGGTTAATTAATTATCACATATACCCCCTTTTATTACATTATATTATATATATACCTTATCCCCCTACATTAAGAAGCAGTTCCCAAGGGTTTGACAACTGCAGCGTACTTTAACGTTCATAAAAGCAGTGCTCACTTCCACCGCCGTTTGTGGAGTGGTGGTGAAGGGGGGATTGCATTATGAGTTACTTAACAGTGAGCAGTAGTATCGAGCTATTAAATTGTAGCCTGCTGTGATTAGCACTTACATCTTTCTACGACTGCCTCGTCTTGTGCCGCTGTTAAGTACTAAATGGATAGTACTGTGACATGCAAGCTGTGGCATATATTAGTGGAAATGTAGTTCAGTCATTAGAAATGTAGTCCCTTTACAGCCCAACATTTGCATGCATGTCATAGGCTATGTGTCCCTGTACTGATTACTGCATGTGCTGCTGCCTTGGCATTTACAGAAGAACGTTAACTCCTTCACCTGGGTTTTCGCCTTAACTTGAAAAATGTCTATGACTTGACTGCAAAAATAGCTTGTATACAGTTCAGAAGCAGTCAAACAACTGAGCTGAAGTCTAACATCATGTCTCCTTGGCGCATACTTGATTCTCCAACAACCTTATGCAACGTCACAACATTTATTTCCGTCCCTTTGTTGGCATGAAATTTGGGCCAAGATGACAACAGGAGAGTGAAACCATATCGCTCTCTCCAGAGGCTTGTACAGTGGGAACTATGCATGACGGATGCATGCGTTTCCCTTCTTACCATGGATCTGGAATAGGGCAAATCTGGACTCTTCAGACCACGTGATCTTTTCACTGTCCAATCTCCAGAGTCCAGTCTTTATGCTCCCTAGCAAACTGAAGCCCCGATTAGCCTCACTAAAAATTGGTTTTGTTATGGTCACAATCCTGTGAGTGTTGGTGACCCTGTACATGTGGAAATACTCTTACTTTAGCTGTCCATGTTTAATATAGCTATCCATTTTGTACCATTTGACTTCACCAAGTGTTCAAGTGATCTCCAATCACGGCCATTCAATACATTTCCTCTGCAAAGTTGACCGTTCACCATATATCCTTCCAGCTTTTAATAACGCATTGGCCAGTTCTTAAACCAATTCCAGTCATTTCACACTGAATGTGGAAAACTCACCGCTGCACTTTCAAACATACGGATTTCAATGAGATGCCCAGTGCAGAAGCGGATTTGTGCTGCATGGAGCTCAGCAGCAAGCTCAGCAGGAAGCGAAGCATGTTGCAGCAGACATGCAAGGTCATATAAAGTTTAAATGGTTTCAACTTTTGCGCAGCTTCGGCCACAGCCAATAGGAGTCTCGGCATATCTAATAGGAGAGCAGTAGGCACATCTAGTAGTGCCTGCTGATATCGGCACTCTACCTGATAACAGCTTTGTTTTGGCAAGAATTGTTGCCTGCTGAAACATATTAATCACTGCACCAATTATCCAAGCAAAGCCTTTTAAGAATTTGTTTATTATACTACACTGTGCTATTCTAATGTACAGTGACCTTCTAATGTATTGAATACATTACTGAACCCTTGATGTGACGTGGTAATAGGCCGTCCTGCACTATTATTGACCAAAACGATTTGTTTTTGTTGGATCTTCAGAAGGCCCTGACTCATGCGAACACCCAAAGAAGATCTATGGTCAGGGCGCTATTTATCTATTTGAAGCCCATTTACATACTGTATGCTTCTGTGTACAGGAACAACATGATGCCTGTGTGAAAATTACACTTGAGCTAAAGAGCATGCACCTCTAAACCACAATCACATGTACAACACAAGCATGTACAACAACAAGCACACTAAATCCAATCCGTGCATGACATACAGCCCTTGTGTTATTAGAAATGCAGGAAGTAAGAAGTTTTGACTTAAGGCCAGTCATGCAGGCTGGGAAGAAGGATGTTCTGCCTGTACTGCTCTGGAGACGGAACTGCAACACTACTACAGAGTGTGTGTGTGTGCGTGCGCGTGTGTGTGTGTGTGTGTGTGTGTGTGTGTGTGTGTGTGTGTGTGTGCGTACCCCTCTGGGCGCAGGAACATGAGTTCAGTGTAGAGATGACAGCAGCATCCCAAGGGAGGCTGGAGAGTGGCAGACTGCACACAAGACGGTCAGCAGCATCCCTACCCAGAACACACACACACACACACACACACACACACACACACACACACACACACACACACACACACACACACACTCTCGCGTGTCATCGTGCTTTTTATTATACCATGAACACTCTCTCTCACTCGCTCTCTCGCAACTCTCTCTCTTGCTCTCTCTCACCTCAAACTGCTAGTGGTCAAGGCCAAACAGAGTCGCTAAGCTATGTATGATCAAACCGAGCCTGCTGTGGGCTGCCTGAGGAAAACAGAGGCGGGGGGGGGGGGGGCGGGCGGTGTTCCTCTGTGCTATCTGTCTGCATGAGGCAAAACAAAGAGTCCCTATCCACCACTTCCCTTCCACACATCTATCTAGGTCACTTGAGGAACCATAGAACAGAAGTCCCAGACACAGAGAGAGAAAGGGGGAGAGAAAGCGAGAGAGCAAGACAGCGACAGAGAAAATCAGATAGCTCTAGGTTCACTGTCAGACACTCTTTTCCCCACTCAAAAGACCTTCACAGCAGGGAAATCTCCTGCTAAGAGTGCTTCTGTCTTTAAGCAATAGTTGGACAAAACAAAAAGTCAGCTTGCAACATATTGCCCCTAACCCAACTGCAGTCCATCAGCCAAGATAAGCATGCTCTCCAAATTTTGTGTCTTCAGTTTTGCACTGAGGCTTATGGAGCTAACAGGCTTTGTAATGACATTGTGTGTAGCAGCAGTTTGTTAAGATGATGGTGTACTTTGTGTTTGCTGAAAGTCGCTGGTGCTATCTTTGACTCTCCCAGCTTGGTGATCTGACAGTGGTGATCATGAAGACCGACTTGGCAGTATTTCCGGTCCATTTGTTTTTTTCATGATTGAGACATGAAGCTACAGGATGCTACTGTTCTCCAACAGCCTTTACATAGTCATAGTCTAGTTCAGACACTCTGGCATTCAGTCGAACTGCCTTTGATTATGGTATATCGACAACCTTCAAGCCAAGCCAGTCCATAAAGTCTTCTCCAGCACATCCTGAGGACTTTAAACTGGGTTAAGGTCCAAATGATTCCCCCTGATTCCTCATGTTCCCTGACCTAGCCAAAAACAATGGTCATCTGGACACCTGACTTTTGTTGATACTCTTGGTCCATAGTTGCAGGATGGCTAGAAGTTACCATTACTTATTGCAAAATTAATGCAAAAATAAGTGCAAAATTAAACATGCAAACTTTAGACGCCAGATATCATGGCTGACATTAACCATCACTTTAACATCTGGATCAACACAGCTGCCCAATGCTGCTAGTATGGCTCCAGCTTTAGAGTGAAGCAGGCTATGCAGGAGGGACGAAACCCCACCCCACCCGTCACTGCAAAGTAAGACAGAGAAGGCACTGAAGGGTCCTTGTGCCAAATAAGAGCATCGCTTGCATGTGTGTGTCCAAGATGGCCTGGCAGGGTTAATTACCAGGCGGCTATCAGTGAGGCCAAAAATAGAGTGGTCAGGGTGCTAACAAACACTGCCCGCGCCACGCACGTTCTCATTAGCAGTAGATCTGCAGCCTACGTCTCCAGGCAGACATTTAACAAGGAAGGACGGGGTCTCTAAGGGCCGAGTTTGTGTTTGTGAGGGGTGTGTAATCCCATCGTACCTCTCGCTGAGCAACAGGATGAGCAGGCTCTCCATGACAACCATGGGGTGTGGGCTGCAGGGGGGCACAGGACTACACCTGTGGTGATGTTAGTGGTGCTCTAAAAGCTCTAGGATCTTCACCATAGACTGAAAGCATGGAAGCAAGCAGGGATTATATACGTCAACATATTTAACAATTAGGTCAATGTATGATATCAAACGCTTGCTGACTAGTTTATACGCTCATCACCAAAAATATAGTTGCACATGTAGTTGCACCCAGAAGGAATCAACCCACAGGAACGAAACTTGGTGGGTAAGCCTGACATGTGAATGGATTCAAGTTCCACACTCAGTGACGCATGTGTTGTAAGCAAGGACCTTATCCCTGTACCAGACTGACCCAACAGCCATAATTGCACACATTCATTGAGCAGTGATGCCCTCCATGAGTCATCCTGCTAGTGCCAGCGCCATTGGCAGACAGCTGGATGATGCAGGACTACATGCACGCAGACCGTAATGACGACTGCCCTTAACACAACGTCAACATCGCTAAAGACTGCAATGGTGTCGTGCCAGACGGTCATGGAGTGACTCAGAATGGCAGAGGGACATCTTAAGTGACGAGTCCTGCTTTTGTCTTGGTGGAGACGTCCAACGAATTCAAGGCACCGTGGTCAGCGCCAAGATGAACAGTTCGTTGTCACGCATCACATGTCCAGAAGGCCTGGTGTCACTCCACCTTCAACTCCACCCATACTGCAAAACATGCAAGAGCTGCGTGAGAATATTCAAGCTGCATGGGATGGATCATCACAGGACACCATTAGGAACCTCTACAACTCCACGCCGAGACGTATGCATGTTCCGTTAGCAAACATGACAGCCTGACAACCTAAAAACATGCATATTGAAACCTGCATAAACAGCTAATTAACAGAACAGATTTTAGAACAAGCTTAATGGCTTGACATGCATGTTTAAGCTTGGGGTACCTACTATTAAATGACTAGATACCTGGCAGAATTGATACTATAAATTTATTCTACAGTATTATGAAAACCGGCCCTAAATATTGCATTAAAATAGGGAAAACTTCACACAATGTTAATAAAACTCAATTACACCAACCAGTTTTTTAATTACTTACAAACTCCCCATTTAAAATGCATGACTTGGCTCATCAGCCCTATTAATTAAGCCTTCAGGAGCATCTGAATATTATAATCAGCTGAATATGATTAGAGCTGGTAATAACACACAGGATGATCAGTAGGAGGTAAACAGATTAAGAACAGGGATGATTATCGAAATGCAAAAAAAATCATTGTGCCAACAAAATCCCCTCAATACTACTGTCTATTTAAAAACCCCATTCATGAAAAACCATGAATTTCAAGCTCATCAGCTTTCAAGAGCCTGTTCGTTTCAACATCTTGGAATATGTATGCACATTATTAATGTCAGATTTGCTTAATTAGTCAGTAACCAACACCGACTTTCTGCATCTCCCCCTCTGGCTAAATCCACACCCACTATGGTATCCAATTCTAAAGAAGGTATACAGACATATCCAGAAGCCTCAGCACTGCTGGTCAAATGACGTTTTCCACAAAGCACAGCTTAAAGCACAGTTACAGCACGTGTCCACCTGTACGTCATCTCACCACATCCCACTGAGCTGGATCCCTCTGCTTATCTCTGGAGGACGTGTTGTTATGCAAATGAAGGAACCATATAGAAGATATCTGGGGCACTAAATCTGATTCATCAGGACCCCACAGGACCACCACAGAGCAGGTATTATGTAGGTGGTTGATCATTCGCAGCCCTGCAGTCCCACTGACATGGTATTGGTGTGTTAGTGTGTGTTGTGCTGTTGGAGTGTTTAAACACTGTGTCCGCTCACTGTCCACTCTATTAGACACTCCTACCTGGCTGGTCCACCTTGTAGATGTACAGTCAGAGACGATAGCTCACCTGCTGCTGCACAGTTTGTGTTGGCCATCCTCTGGTCCTTCATCAGTGATCACAGGACGCTGCCCACAGGATGCTGTTGGCTGGATAGTTTTGGTTCCTTGACTATTCTCAGTCCAGCAGTGACACTGAGGTGTCACTCCAGCAGCACTGCTGTGTCCGATCCACTTACACCAGCACAACACACACTAACACACCACCACCACGTCAGTGCCTGTCACTGCAGTGCTGAGAATGACCCACCACCCACACAATACCTGCTGTGGATGGACCACAGTCTGTAACTGTAGAACTACAAAGTGCTCCTATATGGTAAGTAGAGCTGATGTAATAGACAATGAGTGTAGATACAAAGAGGTGGTTTTAATGTCATGGCTGATTGCAGTATGCTTAAATAATTTTCAGAAGGATAAACTAGAAAGTTTCTCTACTTAACCTCAGTAGCAAGCTAGTTAGCGACCTTAGCAAGTAACCTATGAGCTTTGTATGGTTTAAACCTCAGTTTCAACCAAACCACACACTAGGTCACATGTAAAACTAGCACCCCACCATTCATTCCTTCAGTATTTGCAGTAGTAGTAGTATGCAGTTTTCATCCTCTTGTGTAACCAAGTGAACTTGATTCAATCGACCTGTCTTTCCTCCAAATCTTCACTGTTCTGTATAAAAGCAGATCTTCATCATTATGCTAAACTGCCACATGCTGAGAGAAGAGTGAGAGCTGTAGTTTCCTCTCTTCTCTTAGAGGATTTTGTTTGCCATTTGTGACGAGGACCTGTCTACTGATGCCTGATTGGCTAAATGCAGCACAGCAGCCACATTCGGTTGAAATCTGCTGACCTATTTCGCCGTATGGTGTGACAGAGCGCTCCATTGCAATGAACAGGATGTGGCGAAGTTGCAGATGGACACGTATCAGTATTACTTATTTCCTAAATAACATACGACAGAAAAGGACATGAAACAAGACCTATGCCAAAGTTACAGCACAGTTTATAGTTCATGTTTTTCCTTCCCTCCCCATAACATTACAAATTGTACACATATAAATAAAGAAATAAATAAATAATGCATTTAAGAGCATGTGTCAACTTATTTTCAATTAGAACATCATTAACCAAGCATGTAATTGGTTTACCTTGTGTATATTAATGGATCTGTATTAGTAGCATTTAAAAGATGAATTAAGAATCAGTTAGCTGATTCTTAATTCATCGTTTCACTTTTGTCTTGTAGTTTCACTTTTGCCCTGTAGTCTATACTGACAAGTGCATACGCTGGATTGTCAGTGCATATGCAGAGAGTGATGCTGCATAAATTCTAATGAACGCAAACACGGCTGTAAATCTTGAGAAAGGAGTGAGTCTACTTAAAACGGCTGCCGCAGCTTCTCGTCCAATCATTAACAAAGCCAAACACGGGCCAGAAGCTTTAAGCTGCAATGCTGAGGGGCCGGTAATCGATTCATTCCTTTCTGTCTGACCTCCTCAAGGAATTCAATTCAATAGGGTCAGTATTTTCAATTGCTTTCACTTCCTGACACGGTGGCAGGAAACCGCGGAGGTAAAAATCAATCTCTGCCCCGCATTACTGTAAAATGACGCGTGTCACTGGACTGATTAGCGCACGGCCAGATGAAGCTCTTTGGCCTGATCGATAATGATGAAGGCACGGCCGTCTTCGCAGGTGTAACTTTACCATGTTATCCGCCTCCATACACAGGGACACGACCAATGCAGTAAGCAGCAGAGATCGGGAACCCAATGATTCAACTCAACAGTGCAGTGTAAAAGAATGGCTTTCATTTACACAGTTGACTCACATTATTATGACCACTTCCTACTTTCGACGGCCCCGGTGTGTAGCTCATGTCACGTTTTCGTGGCATTCTCTGGACTCACTCATCCATGTGGAAGGCACTCTCAACTGATTTGGGAATGAATCCATCCTTGTAGATCACGTACACCCATACATGCTGACCGTCTTCCCTGGGGCACATGGGATCTTCCAGCTAGACATTGCAACATGTCACACAGCTAGAAATGTCTGACATTGGAAGAGCATGACCAAGACTTCCAAGTACTACCCTGGCCCCCTAATTTCCCAGACTTTACCCAATTGAGCATCTGTGGGACCACCTCGATAGTGGTGTTCGCTATATGATCGTCGCCTCCCCCATGCATCATCCAGCAGCTGTGGGATGCACTGCATTCAGAATTGCCCCAGATACCTGTGACAACCTACTGAGTCACTCCCAGCCCACCTAGCTGCTGTCCATGGTCCACACGCCAGTTACTCTAGATATTAGCTGGTGGTCATAATAATCTGACTCGACTGTGCATTTCTAGCGCCGAACAGACCTGCAGCTCAAGTGTAGAACTGGAGACAGTTTATCAAAAACATAACTCCTATATTTCACAACCCTGGACAGCAAAAATACAGCTAAGAGGATCTACCTTAGAAGAGCACAAGGAAACTTGGCTGCTGAATCATTTCAGTGTATTCCCACCTTCCCCCACCCTCCCAAAACCAGCTAAAGGCACACTGACAGTGACAGGTGCTGGCTTTCATCTTTGACGCAATTCACCAACACAGAATACATCCAACACCTGCATTCTGCCTCAGTCACTCCCCAAATTATATGAATGCCTCTCACTAGCTGAGTCTGACAGCAGGTTACGGGCTGGCGTATTATCTCTTTTTGGAGTACTGCATAATGGCCTGTTAGAGGATTTTCAGGGGGGGATAAAGGGTGATGCCCATCAGTGTATCTACAGAGTATGCGTACAGATCCCGAAGTCAAAGCACTACAATACAACAAAAAAATTGCCCCCTTCAATTATACATTTTTCAGAAAGTACAATACAAAATGTATTGCTGGTACATGCTGTGCACCCTACCCACCCACAATCCACCTCGAAAAAAGAAGGACAGATGTGATAGAACACAGAATAACAATAAAACAAGCTTCGGCAGTGCATCAGTATTTCAGCTGAGCAGCGGTAGTTTCTGGATTTTTCAATTTTCATGAATCACAAAAGAAAAAAGAAAAACAAAGAAAATGAAAGAGGCAAACAGTTGTGCCCCACTGCCCAGGTAGGTGTAGCTGTAGTTGTTCAAATGTTTGAACAGTCACAAGGTTCCAACAAAATAACTGCCTGCTAACTTTATGTTCTTACATATAGAGGTCTCAAGATCCATGGGATGTCTCAATTCTACGATCCACTACAGGGCAATGAGAAGCGTCCTATGCTCTGTATGGAAACGTGCAAATACCAGGTGGGGGCGGGGTTTACTGGGACGTCTAAATTACTAAAACGTTACTAGTTTGGAAGAAGAGTAAGACTGTTCAATCCTGGATATTCTGGCATCCACTGAGATCCCAAACTGATCACGACCAACAAAGCTCACTGGGCCTCATTCACCAATCTGATGAAATTGCTTGCACAGTGTTCACGAAGATTCTGACATTCACCAGTGTGTTCTTAGTGGGGTTAAGGCGAGTACAGAATCTACACACTCAAGAGCACCAAGATGTGAACAGTTCTGATGCTGAAGTCTTCTTCATAAATCTGGGCAAGACTTTGCAATACATTGATGAATAAGGCCCGAAGTCTCTGTGACATTTTTGTTTTTACAGTTGTTCATTGACTATCTGTCCCTAAATGATCTAACCGGGAGCAGAGCCTTAAACTTGATAGACAAGAAGTTAGGATGTGCCGTCGGGGCAGCAGTGCTACTTCTTTATCCTTTCATGTGGAATGACAGATTAAAGCTACAGTAACTCACTATCACCTCTTGAAGTACAACGTGATACAAGCTGGAGCTAGCTGGGTAGCATGCTAACCTCAGTAGAAATCTCTGCGGCACAATACATAGTCTTTAACTTACCGACTAAACTGTCATTTTAATTAGAATCATTTTACTTCATTTTGAAACATTACAAAATTAATTACTACAAATCTTACTAATTACACCTTCAAGTGCATATGGCAGCTATTGCTTTTGTTTTTAACATAGATAAATAAACACTGTTCAACTGGAAGCCACTTTTTGCTATCAAATTGACATTTTACTTTGCTTTCCAGTGTTGTCTAAAGCCAAATACAGTGAATCTATTGATGCCCGTCTCGCGGAAGGATGAATTTTTTAGACAGGCTGTCTAGACACGTTGATGTCTATCTCAGACTACACAAGCGCGCAGGTCCATAACTGTGCTGGATTGAGCCCAAAGCTTTCATTCCTAAAATGCTTAGAACCAGAGAATGGATCCTTTTTGGGACTGACTTCCAGCCCTACAGAAAAGACCATCATGAAATCAAGCAGCTCAAGTGTGATCACATATTTCAAAAGACGTCTTCTGAACATCTGAAAAATCAAATAACAGTTTTGTGTCTACTGTGCACTGGATCACACTGTTTGGAAACCGTGTTGTCTTACACATTGGAAGGAAAACAGGGAAAATGAATGAACCATGTTGCTCTGTAAGTATACTTTGTATGGTGCAAGTACGGTCATAGGGTGTCAATAAGCTCAGTAAGCCTTACACCCAATGCTACCACAAACCACCCAACTCCCAGGAAATACACATGCACATGCTACACTGCAACATTCTGCGGCTCTTCGCTAACGAAGCAAAACGGACCAATAAATAACAACATTCATCCAGTGATGAGCCAGAACCTCCTCCAACCACAGGCCATGATTTCAACTCCCTCCATCACATGCTTGCACCAGGCCATAACAGAGACACTACATCATAAGGCCCAAAATACGAGAACTAATCTGAACTTTCCCCCTTGGCTGTCAGGAATGGCTTCCCCAGCTAATCTTTATAAAGCTGGAGCTCACCAAACACCAGGAGGGCGGCCATTCATCATGATAAAGGAGGCGCTCCACACCTCAATTCACTGCCGAACCGAAAGTGCACCAGCGTACTACTCAGATGTGGAGAGGAAGCACGAGAGACAGACGTTTGGAAAGAGAGACAGAGGCACGGGATGCAAATAGCAAGACAATTTTAGAGGAGAACAGCAACTCAGGTTTAGTTTAGCACGCCCTTGCAGAAATTCCCTCTGTAGCTCCCTTGGGAGAACTCCCGTCACAGTCTTAAGTGCTACTCTATATTCTCTGTCAAGGACTGAGTCTGCGTAAGTGCTTCGCTCGTTTGCACATACTGAATGTTGTATTTTTGTATTTATACATACTGTACACATGTCAAACGCAGCTCTCATTCAATCTATTTTAATCTAATCTCAGTTTTAGATTGAGTGTATGGTCGGGCAATACGACAATAAATCTCCCTATTGGTATAAATAACATCACAGTTCAATATGATACACTTTTCTGAACATAGAATGATGTATATTTTCCATACTTGTAGAACACTGACCAACTGCCTGCTTCACTATAAACAGAGAAAGTCCAGTTTAACTGTGTTTAGTGCAACACAGCATGCAATTTTACTGTAGCACTACTGATTCACTTTATTCTGTTTCAGCTGATCACAATATTCGATTTTTGCCACATTGCCTACTCATAATTGAGTGTTTGGTGTAATTACAGAAATTGCTGCTATTTGTAATTCAAACTTTAGCCTTGTTCAGACCGCCAGCCCGTATCTGATTTGGGGTATATCCAGACTGTGTCCAGACTGTTTTTTTTGATAGTCTGGGCAGCAAAAAAACTCAGAAAATCACATTTTTGCAAATTGCAGTCAAAGCACATTTGGGGTGGTTTGAAATGGGATTTCAATCCGATCGCTGCAGATGAACCTTAGTATGGATGCTCCGCTGACATCCTATTTCAAAATGCTTTTCTTGCATCAATCAACGCAGTGTCTGAAAGTGGTGTCTGAAATCTAATCTGATCACTTGCAAATAGCAATGTGGACGGTCCTCTCAAAAGAACTGATTTGATAAACAAATCCAATCTGCCTGCAATCTGTACACAGCCTTAATTTCTGAAAGTCATTTATTACGGGATATTCTAAGAGCAAGGTGTAATACTGTATTGATTTAAATCGGCTGCAAAAACAAACATTCAAATAATGTACTTTAATTTTATCACCATTTTATCAACATTTCGGTATTGACGTCCGAACACACAGAAAAGCTGCAGCCAAAAAAGTGTCAATACAGAGAGAAAGTAAACAAGGTGTACAATTTCTTTTTTTCTTTTTTTTTTTTTTATCTTGGACATCCAGTGAGAGTCTGTTGAAGGTGCTGAAGGTGTTGTTTAATAGCCATCTAAATACTGTACTCGACCATACAAGCCCAAATCTAGTTGAGAAGGGTCTGGCTGCAGACCTCCAGCGGGAGGCCAGTCTCTCGCCTGCTCCAACAGAAGGACCCTGTGACATCATCCGGGGTCTCTCACAAGAGGCGGAAGTTAAGTTTCGTTTTTAAAGCTCCACAGCGCCGTTTATGGTGCATTTGTTTACTGCATTAGCTTAGAGACAGGCCTCTCGCTGGAGAAGCCAGACGCTATCGCCAGCCTGGTTTACTATAAAAAGCATCAACATTGTTCCAATTTTATCATTGTTAATGTTATACCATCTTAACGTCTTACCAATGTATGCACTGACAGCCCTGTTAATTACTTTACTTAGTCATTATATTATAGTAAAACACAAGGTGTGTTCACACCGTCAACAGCACCTGCAATGCCCTGTAAACATGCAGACCCTAGAGCTCAAAACACTGTACATAATGTTCTCAGAAACGTGAAAACTCTGGTCTTCACCTTTAAGCGATAAACAGCAGGCTGGCTCTCAAGGCTGCGTCACTGTGAGGGAGTTAAATCACAATAAAGAGATCTGTCTAGTATTATATAGCGGCGATACTGATACTGCAGCAGCATATGGTCAGAGTGATTCAGCGCCTTCTAAACCCTTTCAGAAGCATACGAAACTCACATACACCGCTCAAAAGCAGTCTTGAGTCATCAGTTGTTTGTTTAAAAGAATGATTAAATTGTTCATGTATTATGGAAACTGCTTTATCGTATTCCAAGCACATAATGTCAGCAATACTATAACTTCATCAGTCAATACTTTGGGTACAACTACACAGCAGCAAACAAGAAACCCTTCCACTTTGGCATTTATAAATGCTGGGAGATTAATCCAAATGCACATGTCTTTTTTTAAACCAGAGCTGCTCCTGAACCTCCGCCATCTTACATACCTGAGTGCACGTTGTACTAACGTTCTTAAAAGAAGACATGAATACTGAATACAAAATCAGTTGTGAAATATGTGCAGAAGCTGTGGACAGACACAAAGGGGTTCAGAAGAGGACCATATAGCAAAAATGTTATATTAAAAGTTATAGTTTTTCAGACAGGTCATTATTAAATAATAAAGAACCGAATACAACAATTTGTATTCAATATTCTGTACACTGTGTTGTGTTAAATAAAATTAATAATATTAAATATTAAAA
>CM067474.1:22646493-22673293 GCA_034552555.1 Semaprochilodus insignis | reverse complement strand
CTACTGACAGTACACTAACGCATTACACTTACTAAGTCACTGTACACCAACACACTACTGACAGTACACTAACGCATTACACTTACTAAGTCACTGTACACCAACACGCTACTTACAGTACACTAACGCATTACACTTACTAAGTTACTGTACACCAACACGCTACTTACAGTACACTAACGCATTACACTTACTGAGTTACTGTACAGCACTGCTGAAACATACTTACTAGCATTTCACAGACCTGGAACACTGACATTTGATAATTTAAAAATACTCATTCAATCAAAACTACTCTCACATATTAATATAATAATTTAGGTATTGAGACAATCCAGTGTTTCTATGAAATGCTTTATTTTAGAGAAATGTAAAGGTGCCATAGAATCCATTTTTCTGCATTGATAAATTGTTCTCTGAGGACAACATATTAGATATGAGACTTGCATGGGGTCAGGTAAAGTCATGGAGTCAGGAAAATAAAACTAACCTCGACATCAACACAAAGCAAGCTGAAGTTGTTATTCACTAGGAAACAGTTTAAGATGATCTGACTTCAAAGATGTGGGCGCTCAAGCTGGCTTCTTGTTTGCCAGCTTGTTCTGCAAATTTCCATCCCACCTTAAATGGTGCCATGGCTTTTAAGGTGGAACAGAACATCTGAGTAGGTAGCTGCTGCATAGGAAGCCAATTTCAGCCAAACATGAACCATGCCCGTTCAGGGTGCGAAAAGTGCCAACGTCTCTTCTCAGCCTCCAAAGTACATTTCTATGTAGTGTGCTGGCACCAGGACAAGCTGTAGAATTCGAGGTGGAACAGAACATGCGATTAAGAAGCTGGTGAAAAGAAAGGCAATTTCAACCTCGTTTGACGATGAACAACATCCATGCTCGACGAGAGATGTATGGAAAGGGTATGAAACATGCCAACATCCCGTTCCCAGTCTGGAAAGGTAGATTTCTGCACGTATAATCCGTCATTGGTCTCGCTCCGTAGCTGTTGATTCTACTGGGTTGAAACTTGAGCTGGTATATGCAAATTTTGGGGTCATCATTTCAGGTTTGGAGACAGGGCTGTTACGTAACAGGCTTAGGATTTCGGAATCGACGTCTGATGTAAATACGGGATTTGTATCTGAAGGACAAACAGTGTGCAACATTCACAGTACATTAGTTCTCTATACAAAACTCTCCTTATTCGAGTAAGATGATGTACATACAGTTTTCCATTCTACGGCCTCTTTAAAAGGTTGACTCATCACATTTCCACTGTCCGTCAGGCCATTTCAAGTGAGCTAGAGTTTCTGGACATTGTTTACATATTGCTTCCCATGTGCATATTACAGCGATTAACAGTGTTTATCAATCATTATCTATTATATCGTCGCTGTCCAAAATGGCAACTTTACAGGAGAGGCCAAAAACATCATTTACCTTTAATGTCAATGGAACCAGACATCTTTCCAAACAGTTTTGGGCCATTTCTGTTGGTCCATTCATCATGAGATTCTCACTCAGTGGATACAGCAGTTGATGTGTTCAAATGATGCATAAAAGTAAAAAAGGGCAAAAGTGGAGATACATGTTTTTCATTGGACAGCAACAATATGCAGGTACATGTGCACCTGCAGCTCACTAGCTCACCTATACATACTTCACTGTTTGGCCTTGCTGCTTGCAAAGCGACAGTAATGTGATGAATGCAATCCTTACCTTGCCATCCTTAGCCATAACACACTTGGCCTTGCCCGGATGCTCCTTTTATCACCAAGCTAGTCTGTATTACCTGTTTTGAACATTTCACAATATTCTTAGTCTTAAATTGACCCGTCCTGACTTTTTGGAACATATTGCAGGCATCACTTTCAGAATGACCACATGTCCACTAGTACAACACTAGATATCCCAGCTTTGAACACAGGTCAAATCACTGCTTTCTGCTCTTTGCATTCCGCATGCCATCCACCCGTTTTAGAACTGAGTCTGTACTTGAGTTTCTGAGTTGATAAAGAGCTGAGATAAGCGAGCTGTAACCACTGGAATATTCTTTTCTGTGCCCAGTTAAATAAACACTGGGTGCTCAAACAACTGTGGTATTGTACCATGGTTCAGTGCAAGAGGAATGGTGCCATCTTTCCCCTGTTCAGATCCCTACTACTCGCTCCGACTCCTTGAGGAGGCTTAGAAGCTAATCTGCTCTTAATTTTGCAGGAAAAGTGCTCTCCACTCTGTCCCTCTCCCGGTAGGGTAAATTTCCATGGAGATTTAGGAGCTGAGGAGTGATGGTTCAGCAGTGAGTCACACAGCACTCAGGAAGTGACACGTCTCTTTCTCTCTCTCTCCCTCTCGCTCATCCGTTGCCTGCTTCTCGGAGATGGGCAATCTGCTGACAGGTGACTGAGACCCCGGGAGAATACAGCCAAGCTTTGAAATGCACGGGCCTTGGGTAATGCAGAGTGAACTTCACCGTAACTGCAAAAGACTGTTACACTTGTCTTCAGAGGAGAAGGGCAAAGTAGAGATAGTCTATCTATGTTACTGATCTCATCAAATCTAAAAAGGCCATTATGGACTGTGACAGCCAAAGAGGCGGACCAGCCATTATGCCACTATTGATCAGTGTCTAATTAATTGGCGTCCTCGTGAAAAGAGGAGTCAGGACTCTTTAAAACTGGGCTCAAACTCGGTGAGGAGGAGTAGAGACGCACGGACATGCACGGACAAATGTGTATATCCAGTGTGTATGTACAAGTTCTTCATGTCATGGCACTAACAGAACAAAGATTCAGAAAGTAGTTCTTAGATCAGCTAAGGGATTAAGAGTTCCAACAGTGGAGAGACCTCCTAGAGTTGATAAGACTGAAGCTGGCTACCATTTCTCCTTAAATGATGCAGTTCCATTTAAGGTGGAATGGAAAGATCCAAACAAGAAGCTGGACAAGTGGCATGAGGTGCCAGCATGGAACTCAGCATTAATAGTGCCTTCACAGATGTTGCAAGTTCCTTATGCCATGGGCACTAATAGACCTCACACCAGGACAGACCCAGACTTTACGCTGGCAACAACGTAGGTCTTTACTTCTTTGGTGTGGAGAATTCCAAACATGTCCATTATTCTATTAACAATCTGAAAGGCTGACACATCAGAGCACAACTGCCTACAACTGTGTAAGGTAACATACACACACACACACACACACGCACACACACACACACACACACCGACGATATATATCCAGCAAAGCAGTCGATTTCAGATATATACATATCGCAGTCAACTGAAATCGACTGCTTTACTGGTTATATATCGTTGCTGTCCAAAGAAAAACTAAGTAGTATCTCCAAAATGGCAGTTTTACAGGAGAGGGCAAAAACCTGATTGAATTTGAATGTAAGTCAATGGAACCAGACGTTTTTCCAAGCATGTTTTGGATATTTCTGGTGAACCATTCATCATGAAATGCCCACCCAACGTAAACAGCAGCTAATGTGATCAAATGATGCCAAAAAATAAAAATCAACCAAAATGGGGATGGACATGGTTTTCATTGGATAGCGACGAGACATATAACCAGTAAAGCTGTCGATTTCAGTCGATTTTAAAGGCACAAGTAGCAACATGAAATTAAGTCAATACTTCCTCAGAGGCAGTTAACTGGACAGAAGCAAGGGGAAGGGCTACGTCCTGAACCCCACATATTGTCATGAAGGAGAGATTGCCAAGAAACAGCCAAAGAGGAGAAGATCTGATAAACAAAAGATTCAGAAAGTAGTTCTTAGATCAGCTAAGGGGTTAAGATCCGTGTTGACATCAATGAGGCGTTTCAACAGTGGGGAGACCTCCTAGAGTTGACCAGGCTAAAGCTGGCTTCCCATTTGCCAGCTTCTTGTTTCAACATCCAAGTGGACTGAGATGCCAGCACGGAACAAGGAACTGAGGCACCGGAATGTAACTGCTGCATCATTTAAAGAGGAACAGGAAAACCTGAACAAGAAGTTGGGGAAAAAAGAAGCTGACTTCAGCTCATTTGAGAGTTGAAAGGCATGAAAAAGAACGAGGGTGTTGTTCTGTTTCTGCTTAACAGGTGGGTAACAGTACCGTTTGTCCCATTTGCTAATGTTTGTACAGCAAATGTGTTTTTCTTCATATGTAATCTTGATAATGGCAAAATAGTGGCAAGTTTTCTTTGGGAACTATTTTTCTTTAGAACGCCCAGCATGTACTCCTACACTACTTCAAGCATCCACCAATTTACTCGGATAATTTCATGTAATAGCTTTCTGCGAGGTAGATTCTGGATTCATCAAATACTTCCCATCACCCCCGCTTTCAACAATTCAGACCCGGCAAGTTTCTACACAATTGTTTCCTTCACATCAAAGCCCTCTAAACGACTTTGTTTACACCTTAAGAAATTCCCTCATTAAGATTATGTACCTACAACAGGTCTGTGGTTTCGGTCGGAGTGACCGGGCGGTCCCCACAGGGCATCAAGATGCTATTCGGTACGTGTGGCTCAGAAACCATCTCAACCTCAAGATTATCTCCCCTACATCTACATCCAAGTAAATGCATGCAGGAAAAAAGTGACTATATTTTCTACAACGGATGTTCACATGCGGACTGGGAGGGGGTTTGCCGCAGTCACACTCTTCCTTATCAGCTCCCTCCACTCAGCACAGGAAACACTTTCCTCCACGCCACCCTATTCACTCCTAACTCCAATTAAAAACATCCACTAATTAACTGAATGAAAATTAGCAAGCTTGAGCGTTCCACCCCAATGTGTCCTCTTCTATTCAAGTGTGATCTTGCCAGGGCCAGGTGGGAGCAAAATAGTTCCGCATTCTTTAGGAATACTTTTCCGTAGATAATAGTATTATCTCCTGTAGCAGATGCTGCATCACCTTACTGAGGCTGTCCCTGTTTGCCTATTGCCATGCAGATGCAGTGGAAAGGAAAGGCAGGCACCGGCAAATCATTAAGAAAGCCTCCAATTACAGTAGATGCCTATTGACATGATTTGAATGACATGCATAAGTTGTTTTGTAGATCGGGTGGGTAGGGAGGAATAATTGGCTAGAAGACTTCGGAGCAAAGTGCAAAGATTATGAGAAAAGTCATAATGAAGATCAGTCCAACCTGTCGGCAATGATGCAGATCTAAAATTGGATGGGATATGGATTGTTCTCCGAATGAGAATCAAGGTGTGCCCTGGAGGCCAGAATGGTACATTGCTCGCACCATTTAGGACCATTATTTTGTACAAAAATTAAACGAGAAGAGCGAACGGGGAGCAAAACGGGAGAAGAAAAGCGCTACTAATCTTCAGAAATTGCCAAGTTTACAGAGGAGAAAGATAAAACGCCTCGAGCGCCTTCGCGCTGGACATGTGCAGCTGAAAACCAAAAGAGGGGAGTTCACATATTTTTCACCCTTGAAGGGGTCTGTTTCGCCCAGTGATGTGTTAATTGGAGAAATATGTAAAAGCATTTTACAAAATATTCCATCTAATAAGATGCAAAAACCCTTTTTCTTCCTTTGAAAGGTTCGGAGAATAAGCTTCTTGACTACCAAACTGGCG
Source organism: Semaprochilodus insignis (assembly GCA_034552555.1). Classification (NCBI taxonomy): domain Eukaryota; kingdom Metazoa; phylum Chordata; class Actinopteri; order Characiformes; family Prochilodontidae; genus Semaprochilodus; species Semaprochilodus insignis. The sequence continues at coordinate 22,667,709 of CM067474.1, read as the reverse complement.
GCCCATATGATTGCTGCTCCACATAATTAACTCGCCAAGCCAAGCTCTTTTGCCTTAATGTGCTGATCTGGCCTCCGGGGAGTGCGCCATGCTTCTTGCAAAAACGGCATGTGTTAGGCGTGTTGTGGAACGCGTTCCCTGTACGACGGGGAGAAGAGCTGCGACTGAGCAGGTGCATGCAATAACACTTTGGAGGAGCTGGAATAAGCAGAAAATCCCAAAACCCCACTTGTTTAAAGTTTCCTGAGAAAAAGCAAAGTCTTAATTATCTGGCAGTGAACACCTTGACTTAACATCTGCACTGACCATGCTCTCTGTCATGAAAAGGTCGGCTTCCTTTTTTGCAGCGTCTGTCTGGGGCAGTGAAGGAGCGCTTATTGTGGTGCTGCTGAGGAAGCTGCATCTACAGAGCGGGTCAACCGTCTGACCTTCCTGCTCATTAGCCAGAAGCACAGTGTTAGGGTTTGGCCAGTCAGGGTCTCCCAGGGGAGATTCAAAGGGATGATTACTACTCACTGAAGAGCTGCCTTTCAACTTACAGCAAACGAATGGGGTGGGCGGGTGTGGAAGGAGAGACCGGAATAAAGCAGGATGACTTGAAAGACTCCACTGAAGACTACATTCAAAACTTTTCAGTGCAACCGGCCTTCCGATTTTAATGTCAGGATTTGGTTCGATTGTGAAATGCCACGCAATCTTACACTCCAAACAAAAGCAGCCACACCAGAGTCTCGCAAACACGTTTCCTGAAAAACGTATCCTAATGAATGTATTTGAAGGTTCGGAGTTTGCTCTCAACACACTGTGGTAGTACGGGGGGTGGGCTGTTTGCGGAAAGGAGAGAACACTGAGAACCTGGAATGGAGTTATGGATGACTTCTGCTAGACAGCCAGAACCCTACTATTTAACAGTGGTGTGATGGACACAGGACTGAGGAACATGGAGGAGATGGGGTGGCAGTGTGGACTGCAAAGAGGGAAAGTAGAGATAGGAATTTCTAGGGTGTTAAATTTGAAAGGTGGTGTTTCGGACATGGTCCTGCCTCAGAATTTCAGTTATTCCATTTATTCCTTTTTGCTTTACACTGAGAGTGGCATTAGTTGCTGCTTTTCTTGGTGTTTCGCTAAATTTTGTTGACATTGGAAGAGGAGAAAAAAGCATTCAGGTCAACAATGAACTCCTTTTGCTCAGTTTCCAATTTCAACACATAATGTTACACCGCTATGGCCGCCTGTGGCTGCACAGCATCGTTTTCATGTTTTCTGACAAGTGTCATGGTGATGGTTATTGGGAGTTGAAAGGCACTGCTACATCCTCGACGGACAGCCTTCTCCACAATAAAAGGATTCTCTGCAATTCAGTTTAGCACCTGATTCACTACCAAACCTGTGCTGTAAGGGAAAAGACAACGTGGAGCTCTCCAGATGATTCGGTACGATATGAACCAGTGTAGGAGATGACATCTCACAAACGCCTGCTGTGGCATTAGGAGAGCACCGACTGGGTGCTGTGACTGCGGCGAGAGCATTAGCATGTTGATATGCGTTGGCTGGTATCTTTTGTGTTTTGCCCGCTGGGGAGACAGAGCCATCAGGGAAACAGGCACGCTGCTTCATTCTAGAACACATTTGTCCGCATCACGGCAGGAAGGGTTGAAATCCGGACATGTCCCAAGCCTCCTAGTCAGCCAGCAGACTGAAATATCTCTAAAATGAGCAGACATATCAGAAACATCCCGAAGGTAATTCTGCCCATGCACCATCACATTTCTGCTGATTCCGTCCTTGAAATATGGCATGTGCGAGTCAAAACACTGTGGACACTCACTGTCCACTTTGTTAGGTACACATACCTTGCATCTACACACATTTCATCAGCTCCACTTACTCTACACCACACTTCGTAGGTCTATGGTTACAGATCTGTTTCTCTGCTAACAGCGTCTGGCTTACGCTATGGGATAATCAGGCTGATTTCAAGGCAGAATTGCTCCTCCTGACAATCGCAAAAGGTCTCCCAATCTCAGTGCTGATCTTAAACAATGATCTTCCCAGATTATCCTGTTGTGTGGGGCATCTATAATCCAATCTTTACTCCTCCAATCTACTCCCAGTCTAGTCAATATTTACGACTCAGAATCCTGTATTGTGCGGTGGACAATGATTCTCTGCCGACAAAGCAGGTACTCATGACCTCACGCCCGCCAAGGTTTTAAGAATCTGAACCATCGGACAGGACTTCATGTGGATAATCTGAAAGTGTATGGTGTGTAATTCAGGCCACTTTGTGTAGCATGGAGACTTTGATGTCTAACAACAATCAAGGACAAAAAAGTGGTGAGAAATGTCATTATGTGTGGGGTTTCAATATAATCCTGCAGAGAGGGTCAGACATTACTTTAATCAGTGGTTAGGACCCCCACAGGACCACCACAGAGCAGATATTATTTGCGCAGTAGATCATTCCCAGCACTGCAGCAGAGTTACACTAGTTTTGTAATTGTCATTTATTTTTAATCATCTTTTTTGGCTTTTTTTAACTTTTCAGTCTTTGATTTCAGCTTACTTTGTTAGTTGTAAGGGTCTGTTAATAGTTTTAGTTTAGTTTTATTTAGTTTGAGTATTATGATGAACCTTGAGATAGAAGGCCTTTGATAAGGGTACAGCCAAATGACGTATATGAGAAAATGGAGAATGGCCTTCATTTGACAAAGCTGCCTAAAAGATTTGACCAATTTAGTCTGCTTCATGAAACGTTCATACAACACGGAAACAAAGAGATTTGAGCACAAATGATGAATCTGCTTCAGTGCATGAAATCAAACGCCAGCTTACCAGTATAGAGTCCACCTTAATTCACGCAGATGTTTCACCGGGATGCCAATAAAATGACAGCATTTAGCAGCTAATGGCTGAGCTTATAGGTTAGGGGTCAGACTTTGGGGTCAAGCAATGAGTGCACTGCTCCCCCATACTGGCCATATTTTATACCTACAATTAAAACTGTTGGTGAAATTTGCTCATTTCACCATCAAATCTGAACACAGCCAACTTCAATGAATAACGACAAGGTCTACCAATTACAGTGCCCAGAGAGTGTATATTTCCTAGGGGTGAAACAATGACAACTTTTTTCATGGCCAATTCAGATTTCCTTACAGACCAAAGCTTTTTTTAAGCAACAGGCAACAAAGACAATAAAGCTGTTTATTAGCTCTTTGCTCAGACCCTGTACTTTGTGGGCTAAATTAATGCACTGACGTTTATAATATGATATGAGAAATGCATGTATCTATACTAGGTGAAAAGGCAAAATGGTAATACATTACATTTGAGAAAAGCGATTAAAGTATGAGCTATGTAGATTAGAAATAAGCTTGTGCTTAAACAATCACTTCAGATAAAGAAGAATTAGAGAGGAAAAGGTGGGAAAGGGGGATTAGGCATTTAAAACAGCCCTCTAAGGCTTCTGTTACTACCACAGAAAGAGCGAGCCCCCTTAATACACCTCGTGACCTCTCTGGGCAAACAGCTCCTGGAGTTAAAATGAGCTGATGCAAATATGCGGTGATGCCGAGATTGCCATGAACAACAATTTCCATGCCAGTGAATAGGTCTCACTTGGCAGCTGGTCATAGAGAGAGGGAAATTAGAGCATTATGGTAGGAGAGTATTAGCAGTCATCACAGTTCCCTTTAAATGAGTTTGATCTCTGGACCCGGTGAGCAGCACACTCGCATATCATCATTTGCAAAGAACAACACTGGCAGTAACACAGAGGGCAAATACTGTTGATAAAGCTAGTACAATCAGTGATGAGGGAGCCGCGTCGTTTCTGGATTAAACAGCAGACAGTAGCTGTCTGAATGCTTGCCTGTCTGTCTGTCTGTCTTGGCTCTTTGATTCTTGGCACTGCATAATGAAATACCCGCCATCTGTCTTTCATTCTCAGCCTGAGTCGAACTGGGATTCATGAGGCCTCAAGCTGGATGTGACTGACAGGTGTCACGAGCAACAAGACGGACAAGCTTCTAAAACCGTTAGGCCAGGACGACCAAGGTTACTCCTGTGGACCAGTCAAGCCCCTCGGGACACAAAGGACATGTTATGGAAATAATGGAAAATACAATAAAAGGCTATCATTAATAATGAAGGAAATCTCGCAACAGGTCGGCATATTAACATATTTATGAAAAGAAGGTGAGAGAATTCAGCAAAACTGCTAGGAATTCTGGGATGCTCCACACTGCCTACAACTGGACAAATTTATTTGCTTATTTTTTGTTGGGGGAGGCAGGGTGCTGTGGGGACCTGGGCAAAAGTTACGGCACATTTTATAAATGATTTTTCGGATTTTTCCAGTATGTCAAACTAAGCAAATAATCAAACACTGCATTAAAACTGATTTCCACCCAGAAAGTCAAACACACAGTGTGACCAGGGCTGTTTAAATACTGTACAATTGGATATTTAGTGATGCACAATGATACCTGACTCATATCAGTACCAGCAGATAACTGCTTAAAGACCAAGGGAGTCCAAATCTGTGTTTTCTCTCTAATTAGGTCAGTCTTGTTCTTGTAGGCGACCAGTAAGCATGTACCAAGTAAACCCTGCAAATAAATGTTCCATTGACTAATAAACGGCCGATGTGTCTCTCTCCTCTCCATGCTAACTGTGCGGTCCTAATCTAAGGTAATGCTTCCCTAAGCATTTCCTAACCAGTCACAAAGCTGACGACTCTAGCCCCGCCCACATAACTTAGCACAACCAAAAGCTCTCGAGCTAGACAACCTGTCGCATGTTCGTCCGTTTATCCTTACATCAACGCTGCTTGTTTGTCTGTTCCTTCACTCATGTGTTGATTCGTATGTCCGTCTGCACTTCCAGGACTTTTGTTCTTCCAGTTAGCGTCACATAAAAGCTGGATAATGATATTAGATCTGTATGAGGGGTTGAGCAGGCCAGCAGTGTTGGACAGGGAACTGTCAATCAGGCTGCTCATTAGCCATGCCTACCCAGTTGTCAGATTGGTCCTACTCTATATTCTACTCTGCATTCCCTTGGAAATATTGACAGTGATAACTGACTAATAATTCAAACTGACATATATTATTATTTATATATTGTTTTTAAACATATTTTTATGTATTTTTTTCCCCTCATGAAGAATGCTTCTAATATAACTAGGGGGGTAAATCTTCGGCCTCATAGTGATTCAGATATGAAGCAGTTCAATGTACATACACACACACACACACACACACACACACACACACACACACACACACACAAAATCAGCACAAAATACACACATTTAAAAAATGTACCAATATGATGCTGCGTGTGTATATATCAGAATCAATATCAGCATCAGCTGATGTGTATAACACATCATAACATTAGGACAGCTGCATCCACATATCAGTGCAGGCCTACCTATATTATATAACACTTTCTGCAGACTGAGTTTAAGAAATGTGACTGAATCTGCTATCAAACTGGTTTTGACCTACGAGTCAGGCCCTACAGCACACAGACCGCTGTGATTGGATTTCAGGTAGACTCCTTATTGATTTCTTTCAGAAGAGAGGTGTCCTGGATCTCCTAACCATTAGGCACTTGATATGACAGATGCTTTGAGACTCTGCATTCATCACTTCTGTGTGTCAGGGCTCTAAACTATAAAACACCCCACTGACACCAAATAAATTTCAATGGCAGACCACATCAAGATCTCCTCATCGCCAGGCCAGATTTCACGCACCAGTTGGACAGTCTTGGGTGTGATCATTAAACCTAATGAGAGCCATCCCGAATTTTTACGCATGCTCCCGCTTGAGACACCACAAGTCGGGATGTAAATCATTACTGGTGACCAAATGAGCAAATTGGAATACATTACCCAAGCCACACAATGCTGAGCAAAAGATTTATAAAAGGAGAGGAGACTGCATTAATCCTCAGCGCTGTGCTGTTTTTGGCCGATGACTGATTGCACTGTTCGCTCTACGTGCTCCTGTCTACCCCAAGCACTTCACCATCCTCTGCCCTCCAAAGCCGCTCCGCTACAGCACAAGGTCATTTTTCCCGGTCCTGTTGCAGATGGGCAGTGTGCAACATTCAGCTGTCCCATGTTGCAATGCACTGCGTCTCTGGAGAAGGCAAGACATTGAAAAGCCATGAAGATAATGTGGATCATATGAGGTCAGGGTATTATATGACAAGGCCGAGACACTGGAGCACCACAGTGGGAGTGAGGAGTGGAAAGCAACTGAACATGACCAGCGAAAACGTGACTAGAACTCATTTAGCTCAGGAAGAAAGCTTCTAATATAACTAGGGGTGTAAATCTTTGACCACGAAGTGATTCCGATAGGAAGCAATTCGACTGATCACGATATCTCCACATTTATCACCATTAAATTATGATTGCGATTATTGAGAATTATTAATAATAAATAAATAAAAACAATACACATGCAGTAAAGCAGGGGTGGCAAACCGCAGTACCGGAGGAACAGCGTCCGGCACAGTCTGGTGATCATCCTGCACTGAACACACTATAAGTGGCAAACTGATGCTGAGCTAAATCAGGTGAGCAGTGTAGGACTCCGCCCCTCCAGGACTGGGGTTTGCCAAGCCTGCACTAGGACTATTACAGTTACTACTACCAAATCAATTCAAATGGACCTTCTTGGACCTACTCTTCAAAGATCAGTCGCCATCTTATACACTTCCCTACTGGTCTCTCTTCCAGCAAGAAATACTCCTTAACTATTATCACTGTCCAAAGAAAGAAGTATCTCCAAAATGGTAATCTATAGGGGAGGGCAGAAACCTAATTTATTTCTAATGTAAGTCAATGGAACCAGACGTTTTTCCAAGCAATTTTAAACCATTTCTGTTGGTTCACTCATCCTGAAATTTTCACCCAGTGCAAACAGCAGCTGCTGAGTTCAAATGATGCATAAAAAAAGAAATCGACAAAAACTGAGATGTATGCGTTTCGTCTTTTAGGAAGATTCCCAGTTTATCTTTTTAATCAAAAGGTATTTTGACAGTAGGAGGCCGTACATGGTTTGCTTTCATGGTTTCGTGGTTTTCAAGTCCATTTAATCATTTAGTCATTTTTAATATTTTGAATAATCTGTATCACTTGATTACTAACATGATCACAAGGCTGACAGCGAGGGATGACCAAGAATTAATTAATTTTCAACAACCCAGAAAATGCAGTAAAAAGAAAAGCAATTTAGCTTTGGTGTACAGCTGAGGTCATACACTCTCCTGTTTAGGAACCATGAGACATGTGTATGTGGGTCTTAGGAGGCACACACACACACACACACACACACACACACACACACACACACACACACACACACACACACACACACACACACACACACACACACACTACAGCTACTAAAAAGATTTGGTTTGCTTTTATTGGAGCCGCCCTGGGCGGAACAGGAGGAGCTAGGCATGGGAAAAGACACAACACAATTTTTTTTCAATATGCTGAACTTTGACCCCGTGCTGTACTAACCTTGAGACCTGGAGTCAATGACTGTAGGCTATTTTGTAGCATCCAGTCAGCTTAAGTAAGTCTGTGCACTCTGCGGCAAACTCGGAAACGCTCACGGGCAGTTACTTTCAGTCCTAGAAGACGGGGCTTTCATCTCTTTGAATGGGGAGTAACTTTAGCATCATTGTAGCTGTTCAGATTCATGTTTTTATTCATATGACTGTGGCTGAAATTCTTTTCACTGTTATAGCATTACAAACGCCACAAATAAGCACAAACAGCAAGACTTACCAACTGAGCAAAATACATCACCAACACACCTTTTAGCTGGATCACAGAGCCAAAAGACAATGCAGCAGACCCATTGTTCACCTCCCACTGCATAGTCCGCTCCAGTCCACTCTGCTTGTGAGACAGCATAAAAAACGATTAATCGGGCCTTTTGGGGTTAGACTTAGCCTAACATGGACACCAGGCTGATGTGGTTTGGCAGAGGAGCCAACTGACGATCAGACGATCAGAGTCAAGAGTGCATGCGACGCACGTATGAGACAGGTAACATGAGAAATTCAAACTAAGTACTTAATTTAACATACACTCATTATCAAAAGAATAGGTGCACAAATTGTTGCACTCAGAAGGAATCAGCCGACGGGAATGAAACTTGGTGGGTAGGTTTGACATTGTGAGACACGCGCATGATTCAAGTTTCATACTGGGCCACGCATGTGATGTAAGCAAGGACAGGCCTCATCACTGTACCTGACTGACCCAACAGACACGACTGGGCACATTCAGCAAGCAGTGATGCCATCCATGATTGAGTACATGCATGCAGACCATTACGAGGACTGCCCTTAACACCACGTCAACATCACCAAAGACTACAATGGTGTCGTGCCAGACTGTCATGGAGTGACGCAGAATGGCAGTAGGTCACCTTCAGTGACGAGTCCCGCTTTTGTCTTGGTGGAGACAACTAACGAATCAGTGTGTCGAGGCACTGTGGTCAGCACCAAGATGAACAGTTTGGTGTCACACGTCCAGAAGACCTGGCGTCACTCCACCTCCAGCCCTACCACAGAATCTGCAGGAACTGTGTGAGAATATTCAAGCTGCATTGGATGGATTATCACAGCCCACCATTCGGAACCTCTACAACTCCAAGCCAAGATGTCCGGCATGTTGCTTTAGCAAACATGGTGGCCCAACGTCAAACTGAGAGACACTACTTCTGTATGTGTAGTAATACACACATACACACCTCCACTAAAAGGGTTTTTCACTTGTGCCTTTCCCAAGAAAGGCCGACTGGCTCTTCGTGAATAGCAGGACTTCCTGTGCCATGTTGACTGTTAAGAGGCATTCCATTATTTTATCGATCTATCATAATTCCTCCGGTTTAATACAGCACTGTGATAAAGATAAACCATAATGCTTCACAAATTCAAATATCAAATTTTCAAGACTTTTGTTTTGGCCAAAAAATAAATGCAAACTTTACTGAAGATCATTTTACTCAATTACACTATAAATCATAATATAAACATTCCAAAATCGATGAAGCTCACCAGCTTCATACTGCACCCATGCAATTTCACACCCCTAAATGTTATTGATCTTCTCTCTGGAGTGATATGTAGTGTGCAGGACAGCGCTGCTGTATCATAATGATGCAACATCAATAGCAAAGGGTTACCAGCTCCTCCTAAATCCTGCTCTTTGTCCCTGTACCAGTCTTTAGAGGTGTATTATGGAGGTGTGCAACATACAAACTGAATGGAGGTGCCATTCTTGCACAGAGATGCTTTCTGAGAGCTCCTACACAGCCTGAAATCACGTTAGCCATGCGTGCCATAAACGTTTAAATGGGTGTCGGTAATCTTTGGAGACGGTGAACACAGGCTAGATATTCAGACTAATGTGTTTGTCACAGAAGCAGCCTCTTTAATTTCACAGATAACGCAGGGCGCTAATATAATCCCAGTCTTTAAAAGTAAATGTAAGGTTAAGATGTGCTCCGACACGGAGTGCACTTTTCAGGTACAATAACCAGCCCCTCTGAGAATGTTTCCGTCACGTGCGCTCTAATGGGCTCCCTCCAGGTTACAGCTCTGCACCTGCGCTCCACTCCAATAGTCGTCGGCAGAGTGCCCATCCGCTCCCATCTGCAGTGGGCCGACCGGGCTTGTGGAGCACCTGCTAATAACGCTCACTAAAATGCAGGGCGAAAACACTACCAGCGTCACGTGGCCCCTTTCAAACCTCCATCAACAGCTCAAGCGGTTTGCGATGACTTATTTTAGTCCAGGTTGGCGGCCTATGTGCAGATGATTAAAGATGTTTGTTTAATAATGAGGTTAAGCACGCTCAAATACTCGGCTGTTTGGACAGAAAGCGGGCTGCGCGGCTTAGCGACAGACCGTATATCACCAGGAATGTAATTCTTCAAAGCGGCACACAAAAATGAGCTTTCATTTGTCAATGACTGGTTGTGTACATTCAACTGGGAATCAATTTAAATGACTATTAAGTGTGCATTATATCCTAATTACTATGTAATAAGAAGAAACTGAAGATGTATTAGACTGCAGAAGTGTTGCATAGAGCAGTTTAATATACCAGTACGCATAAGATTACATAAACTCAATTGAATGTCCAACAGTGTTGTAGCAATCCAACTCTTGAGAGCAACAATACAAATTGATGGGGTCGATAGTAAGAACGCTCTTATTATGCTACCTCTCCTGCTGATTACTCTGATTGCGGAAACGCGGACGAAAAGGGCGGATTAGACAGAGAACAAACCCAGCACTTGAATGATAATGAAGGAGACCTCACCCTTCAGCTCTGCTAGGCTACAGAGTAAAATATCCACACACAGTAAAGCTCGAACTAATCTACGGATTCAGGTGAATTCCAATTAATTTGATCCACATCTCCAGATCTCCGGCTCCTTAATGCGGCGGAGTAAACTCTACAAAATTCCCTTACACCAGCTTCTCTCGCCGAGGTAACACTTTCGCATCGTGTTGATGAAGAGACAGAAGCGTTTCATGCGAGGCCCTGACTGTGTCCCATCGGCCTTGTTAATGAGAATTAGGCTGTAGCCTAACATTTCTGTGTAAACATTGATTTAGTTCAGCCAGCTAAATGACTGATTTAATTGCACTGAATTAGAAATTGCATTTTTAACACTGCTCTAATTATGCAAATTGCAGCTGGTGGAAAAAGTACTCAAACCACAAAAAATCTCGAGCAAGCAGCTGATTGTTGGTTTTAGCACTTTTTCTCTCTCCTCTGCTGGCGGAAACAAATTACAAAGCAAAATCCACACTGGTTCCACCACGCTTGCGTTGACGACTGGGGCGGTGATATGATGATAATAAGAGTTTCATTTACAGAGCAGAACAATACAATGTTCAACAAATAAACAAACAAATAAATAAAACACTCTTTACACTCTAACAAAAGCATAGGTCCCACTGGGCCTGCATGATACTGGAAAAAATGACGCAATTTTTTTCACCCTGTGATATACACTCATTATCAAAAGAACAGCTGCACCCAGAAGGAAGTGTGGGATTGCAGCGCTATTGGGAAGGAAGATAAAGGTTACCAGGACCAATAAATGATGATAAATTTAGACTGATATGGGCAATATATATTGATCTGCACATGCAGAAGTAGTGTCTCTCAGTACGGCATTGGGCCACAAACGTGACAGTCTGGCACGACACCACTGCAGTCTTTAGCGACGCTGACATGGTGTTAAGGGCAGTCGTAAAGTCGTAACGATGTAGTCATGCATCGTGCAGCCGTCTGCCAATGGTGCTGGAACTAACAGGTTGAGTCATGTAGGGCATCACTGCTCTCTGAATGTCCGCAATCGTGGTTGGTGGGTCAGTCGGGAACAGTAATAAGGCCTGTCCTTGTTTATGGCAGAGCGTGGCAATCATTCACACGTCTCACAATGTCAAACCTACACACCAAGTTGACTCCTTCTGGGTGCAATCATTCGTGCAACTATTCTTTTGATGATGAGTGTACATTGCAATATGAAAAAAAATACTCAGCAGTTTTCATTAGGTGACTTGAACAGCATTATTTAAAAACACTACTCAGGAGTGAAAATACTAAAAAAAGCTGAGAAATGATGTTTTACAGTATAAAGCGTATATTTATACGTTTGGCGTAGCATCATACAAGCGACCAGGCAGGAATAGTGGTAGTAGTGCTAAAGCGGCCAGCTCGTGCACCATTGTAGCCACGGGATAGCATCTAGCAGCCAAACACCACCAGTCACAGCAGCCCTACACCTGCAATACAGTGTCACCCAAGTGGTCAGCTGTGATGTAGCATCACTTAGGCATACGGTCTAAGAAGCTGGCCCAACTTGGCTACTACACTATGCAGCTGGCCTGGGAAGATATGCAGCAGCTAAGCAGTGTTGAAAAAGCAGCTGGCCCAGGCAGCCTCTGAGCCTCTCATGGGGTGAAACATTAAATTACTTTTTAATAGCATCACAAAATTCTAATTAATAATGTTGTATTTATATGTACTTACATAGCGAGCTGAAAATTCAGTAACTGAATCAGCATTTATTAGATTACTGTCTGAACAGTTACAAGTTAATTAAATATTTGAAGAAAATTAAGCTTTTTTTATTTTCTGTACGTTACGTTTAAAGTGTAAGGTGAACCCACAGTGTTGCTCAGTCCGGGTCCTGGTGGCCCACAGTCCTGCACACTTTATTACACCCACTTTACCACAGGAAGGGCTTGTTAATGAACTGAATGGTAGGATCAGGGAAAACATGTGCAGAGCAGTGGGCCACCTGGACCAGGACTGAGAAACATGGCTATAAGGTAAAGTCCCTGATAAAGACAGTTTGGCAGAAATAAACCCAGCAAATCAATGGCACAAGGTGAGTGTCTGCATCAGCATGTTGGTGTGTGCTTAAAGGGACAGGGGAGGGGAGCAGCTGCTGAGAATCTGAAGTCCGCCCCACTACTGTCCTCAGCTTTGAAGCCTGTGATCTCAGGAGCCCTGTAAGCGTCAGTGGAAATGCCAAATGGCTTTGGTTCCTGAAAGAGGGCCTATGGGAACCGCTTCAGCTAGTTAAACCAATATTTAATACAAGGCTCGCTAAACTGCAGTACATAGTGATTTGTAGAGCTACCACAGCAGGGCTGAAATCTAGTCCTCTCTTCTGTACAGGCCCGACATCAGGCTATTACAAGTATCCTCCATCTTGAGGTTTTCACTTTCATGACAATCACTGGTGAAACATTATTTTACCAACATCAGTTGTTACTCATATTGCAGATCATGTTGCTATAGTTCCAGTCATGGTTGCCAACACGATTTCAAGCATACAGCAAAGCCCAGTTAAGGTGGTTCCACGACTTTTTTGTTGATGTAACTGCAGCAGGAAGGATCCTAACATGCATTATGTTTGCCATTTATTGGCCTTTTATACAAGAAAGAACCTTGCAGCAGGAGAAAGCTTGCAATGTGTCCAAGTACCGTGCTGCGACGCTTTCTCCAAGTTCACCGTGAGAGCATGAATACATCAGTATGCTAGCTGCTCTCAGTCTGATGCACACCTCCCTGTCAAAGACAAGTGTACCTATGTTTGTCAATGCAGAGGTAAACAAACCTGCCACCGTTACGTCTAGAGGAAATATTCCTTTGAACAAAATGTCTGACATTTCCCTCAGCCCTTAAAAGCCTTGATGATACAGCATACACACGCCTTTAAAGCAGGATTCCAGGCTTTGTTTTTGCACAAATTGCCAAATGCTGCCTTTTGATAAGTCAGGAATAAAGCAAAGCCTGGGAATATGAAGTCTTTATTCTTCTCCAAGTAGAGGTGCATCAGCTAACGGTTATTCTAATAAGCTTTTAGTCATCTTTTTAGACCATGCTTAAGTTCCTTCAGCCTGGGTTACCTGTAATTCCCTCTTTCAATCACATGGTTCATTGGCACCAATCTTTTGTTTACTGACAATGGCTGTATTCAAAATGGCTTACTACATACTACTCACATACTAAATCTACCTAAAAGTAGTATGTACTATGCAACCAAACCAAAAATCTGTAGTGCACCCAAGATGCCCGGATGGTGTACTACTCCAGCCAGAGTTTCCAGTATACAGGGGGAGCCATCTTCGTGGTGCACCGCATCCCATCATGCACCGCGGCCTCACCAGCTCTCAGCCTGCTTCAGGCAAAGAAAATGGTGGCAGGTAACACCGGGGAGCAAAACGCAGCCAATTCAGAGTATAAATGTGGGTATAGTGATTGTAGGGGGGGTCTCAGAAAGTTAAAATATGCAGGTCTGAAGTTTAATAAAAGATGAACTCACTTTAGAGTTTCAGTTTTAGAGTGAAATAGCCGAGGGTAGCTAACAACTAGGCTAAACGTATTTCCAGTGAGCTGAGCAGCGTTAGCAGCAGCTAGCTCTAAACACTGGATGCAGTAATAACAGCTCTGAGGTAAATGTAGGTACAGCGATCGTACTGGGGTATGTTTTCATCAGAATGAGCTTCAGAAAGTAAAAATAAACCAGTCTGAAGGTTAATAAAAGATGAACTCGCTTTAGAGGATCAGTTTTAGAGTGAAATAGCCAAGGGTAGCTAACAGCTAGATCAAACATATTTCAAGTGAAGTGAGCAGCGATAGCAGCAGCTAGCTCTCAACAGTAATAACTGCTCTGAGGTAAATGTGAGGTAACTGGTCATGTGACTGAATTAGTATGCTAAATTATATGTCAAGACTTGTTACTGTACTGCATACTACACACATGGGGCAGTATACAGTATACACTACTGTAGTATGCAGTGGGCAGTATATCAGTGTGCCATTTCGAATATGGTCATTATCTCTAACGTTGATTAGCCACTGCAGCTCTGCTGTGGAGGTATAAGACGAAGTCTTCAGAATGCTGCTGTGAATTTTAACAGGACTGCGAGGCAAACAATCTGCCCCTGAAACCAACCCATCCATCAGCTCCTGTTTGACAGCATAACCGGGGAGACAACACGATTAGCGCTTAATCCCCCCCACAGTTGCTCCGCAATGGTACCTCCCACACACATCTCCACAGAAATATGGGACTTCTGAAGGTTGAAGAAGGGAGCACGACTTGGGCTTCTTAGAGACGCTCAGGCTCAGAGCACATCTCCTCACTCCTCACGGCCCCCGAGAGATCCGCTCCCAGAGGAGGCAGAGTTTTCCCTCTCCCCTTCCATGCCCTCTGTCCTCCGTAACCTGCTAGAGACAGGATTTCACAAGCCGAGATTTCAGAGAGCGAGGCTTCCTTTGGCACGATATCCATGCAGCGTTCTGAGGGTACCAGGGCACATTATCTCCACAGTTGGCGTGTGCCTTTCCCTGCAGCACCGGGAGCCTCTGCAGAAGGTGGCTCAGGAAAAAAAAAAAAAAAGGATCAAAGGGGTTATGACAGCCAGCAGCACGGAACGATTTATTAACAGAAAGGAAGAGACACAGGAATCCAGCACAACACACAGGACTTGAAAGAAAAGGAAGAGTGAAAGACAGCAAAACACACAATGTGGGAAGGATTACCGAAGCGGGGGCAACAAAAAAAGAAAAAACTCTTTTCATGTATATGGGGTAAGAAGAACAATTCACTACGCCTCTGCACAACACACTGTGTTTGAACAAGCCCAGGGCCACCCATGCACTAAACGGAAAGCTCCAGTTGAGCTTCCCTTAATCGCAAATAGGCAATCCCATCGTTTTAGACTCGTGCCATCGACGTGCTCTTCTTTAAGAGAGACCTAA
Organism: Semaprochilodus insignis; assembly: GCA_034552555.1. Classification (NCBI taxonomy): domain Eukaryota; kingdom Metazoa; phylum Chordata; class Actinopteri; order Characiformes; family Prochilodontidae; genus Semaprochilodus; species Semaprochilodus insignis. The sequence goes on along the minus strand of CM067474.1, from coordinate 22,652,366 downwards.
TTCTGTCTGCACACTGACAGTAGGACTATTGATCTTTCGTCACCTGCGGGTCCAACAGACAGCACAGACAAACGCTTTTCCGTCATGCCTCAAGGTACCCACGACAAACAGTTTGCTCTTGTTAATCAGCCTGTGACTCAAAGTCTTGATTCGATCTGACCCTTGCTCCGGACGTCTTTATTTTCGGAGACAAAGTAATTGTCACATTTGTGTGCATCTGAAAAAAAAAGACAGGAGGCGTGTATTGGAAGGGAAAGTGTGAGAAAGGCATCAGCCCCTCTTGTGCACATTGATGAGAAGTGCCAGCCACAGTCCTCGCCCATCAGCAACAAGTTACCCCCAAGCAACACACCCCACCCCGTCTGGCTGAGCACGGTGTCTGCTGAACTTCTGAACCTTCTTCAAAGGGTACAAAACAAGTGTAAATGATTCCGGTAACAGTTTCCCCATCTGTATCTGTCGGTACTACCTCACTGGGCTCTCGGATGCTGATTACACTTTACTTGATAGAAGAGAGCAGTAACATCCAACACAACAGCTCAACAGGATTAAAGGGTGGTCTTTCTGCTTGACTGAGAGAGACAGAAAGGGGGAAGAAGAAGAGGGAGGAGGGGTGTGGGCGTCGAAGAATATTTTAGGCAGCCCCTACAGGCATTCTGACTCCTTCGGTTAGCTTCAAAAGGCTCAAAGGAGGATAAGACCCAGAAATGTAAGTAATGCATACACTGTACTCCCACATGGGCCCATTTAACCTTTGATTGGGGAGGAGGGCAGCAACGCAGGGATCATAATGCAATTAGGAAAACTCAACTACCAATGAGCATCAAATGCCTCTTAACGGGAGAGTTATAGGCAGCTTTAACTCTAAAACCTTTGCCAGTTTGAAGGATGGGCAAGAGCCTGAGCGGCAGGACCGGATCAATTCAAGAGAAATGATGCCTGTCAGGTGTCAAGTAATGAAGAAAGATCATGGCAAGGACTCTGGACTGATAGGTTTCCCAATAAATCAATGGGAACAACAAAAAAATAAATCCCACACAAACACTAGGAAAGCAGATCTAAACGTCAGGGAATATGCAAGTTAAGTCATCTAAATGTTATTTGGAATAATGAAGCTGAATGCTACCTCGTGTTCCATAAATATGCCATCAAGCATTCGGCATTACAGTATTACTGCACGGCCAGGATTTATGATCACCTTCAGTAAGCAAATAATATTCGCACCTAATGTACAAGGCAATTTGGCACTGGCCATTAATCACCACGGGGTCAGTTTCCTCTGTGGTGTTTAGAAACAGACAGATGGTTTGCGAAGGGATTGAAGAGGGTGGAGGTTAGGCTAGCGCTAACAGAACTGTGTCACTGGGTCACTTTTCCCACTGCAGCTTATCTCCAGGCTTATTTAGCACGAGCCCAGCTGTGTGTATATATGAACACACGTGGCATGGAATGGCCAATTAGAGAGGATTTAGCCATTAAGTCCCAATGAAAACCCTCAACAGAGAGCCAGAGCAGCTGCTGAGAGCCAAGTTAATGCTGCGTATGAGCACGAATGCAGGAAGGACTTGGACAGGAGCGATTCCTCTGAGCTCTAGGAGACGGAAACAGAAAGTTGATCATCTAATCTTGTCTACTTATTTAAACTATCAGTGCCTGTAATGATATTACAGGGATATTGCAATCGCTCGTCCTCAGTCTGAGGCATTGCAGAGACAGGAAAGCAACAACCTGAGTCTTGAGGTAACATTAGTCTTAGACTTGGGTTAGCCTCTATCAGCTTTCTCAACCTTGGTCCTGGAGGAACCCTGCCCTGTTCACCTTATCAGCTCATCAACAAGCCCTTTCAGGGTTGCAGGGGGTGTTGAGAAACACTGTAATAGACCAAAAAAAAAAAAAAGTGAATAGGACACACATATGCAATGGACAGCTCATATTGGTGCATCCCTAGTTTATACCGCAGCCCTTGTAGAATACCTACCCATGCAAGGGACTGGCAAAGTGCTTCATTTTACCCAAACAGCTTTGCCCATCAGGAGTAATGCAAGCAATTACTTCAACACATCATCTGACCTGCGTTCACATTTAGGAAAGTCAGAAACAGACAGACACACCAAATTACACAGGCCGCATTTCGAGATGACCTGCTCCGCCCAACACATCCAGCGATGGCGCAAGTGGGCACAGTAGCGTCATGACTGCACTTCCTCCGCAAGCTCTTAAGATGGCTGACCTGCATTCATCTACAGCAGACCTTACTGAAGGCAGCACACTAACGTGCACACCGAGTTGCCCTATAAGAACTACTGATGGGAAGGAAGCATTGAATCCAGCACTGATTCCTTTTGATTCAGAATTCTGCCACTATTAGGATGGAGGATTGTGGCCTGCTGTTGGCACCCCACCCAAAATAAACCCAAATTTCTGACTAACAGCCCACAAATCTGTTTTTCCACTGAACACAGAATACTTTTTTGAAGCAGCAGCAGCAGCATTAGAAATGTAAGGGACTGAGTTATGCTACAAAGCTTTCCTTAATCCATTCCACTGAGCGTAAACGAGGGAGGCTCGAAGTGTGTCGTAGCTCATCTCGGGAGGGCAAAATATATGACTTTACTGGGCGGTTTATTTCCATTTGGCCTCTTTACAAGTTTCCTTTCTTGCTTAAGCATTTATCAATCCACGGCAAGCCAGTGGAAGGCACTCATGAGCTTTTCTCTCTTGATGAATAATTAGAGGCAGAGCTTTGTGGTCCTGCTCCGTCCCCTGTCATCTGTCAGGCATCACTCACGCATGCTCTGCAGTAAACAAGCCTCAGTAAGTACCTTCTTCGACAGGACCATCCGTCATTGGAACAAAACGTGCGCTTGACGTATTGCAACACTCACTGTACACATGTACATGCAATGAGCGACAAACATGATTAAGTAGGGGCATAATTGTGCGGTACTGCGACCAATTTGGGAAGGCGCTTTGGCTTTTGTGGCGGCTAGCACGCATACATGTATATACATGCATGCGCACACAGGCGGTTGAGCCGAGCAAATTGCCTCAGTTTAGTAATCCGGTGGCAGGAATGTGCAGAGGCTGACATCAGCATATCTCAGAGGACTCGGAGAACGCATGCAAGAGAGGAAGGGGAGGGGAGACAGCAGAGCGCAGTGCAGAGCAGCTCAGAGCAGCCCAGCACAGTGGGAACTAGCATAGGTCAGCTGACTACACAGATGCGCCCAGCTAGCTTTGTTCATTAGCAATTAGAGGCACCCTGTGCGTGTGATGGCAAGCCCAAGCTGTGCCATGGCAGGAGACAGAACGGGCTCACTAGGAGAGCCGCAACATCAGCTTCTCTCCTGCTAGGGGGGTTAAAGCAGGACGTTTTCACATTAGATCAGGAGACACCGTATTATTCACTGATGAATCTGGTCACTGAGGGGGACCATTCCATTCATTACAAAAAAGGGATAGCACAGTGGATATAACCACCCCACATGAGGAGGACTGAGGGTTCTATTCTTCGTCCTTGGGCAAGACTCCTAATGCTTCATTCACAAACTGCAGGTTGCTCAGTATGTGATTTTGCCGTTTTTGGTTTGGAATATTAATCGGTGACCAGTGGACGGATGAGATGGATCAATTAGGCGAATGCACTTCAACTATCAGCATCAGCTATTTATACTTTAATGGTGGGAACTGTACAGATATACGTACAGTTAAATCGGAATATCAAATTGTGATTTTGCTGGTCAGTTTTGCAAGTGAAATTTCTGGGACCTGAAGTCCAGGCCTGTTATTTGGTCAGTAAGACCGGAGCATCCCCTTTCTCAGTTAGCTGTGGTTGTAATGTCACAGCATACAGTTGTTTGGCTGCCTCTGATTGGTCTAACTCATCCACAGGCAGATGGCAAGCTCGGATATTATGTTAATGTTCCCCATATAAGACACAAATGGGATTGGATTACATAGCCTAGAATTAAAATCGCACCTCTTGCGATTTGAATATTGCACCATTTTAAGTCGCAATTCTGATACAAAATCGATTCATTTTTCAGGCCCCAAGTAAGACACAGTACATATCAGCTTAATGTTTGAGTGCCTCCATAGTAAAGAAGCTCCTTCTCCACAGGACATGCTCCTGATCACACCTGTGTTTCCATCACAGCAAACAGCTCGCAAATGTGCATTACATTACATATACATTTTTATTTGTTTGCTCAAGGCAAATACATGTAAACAAAATCCATAAGGTTATAGATCTTATGAAGGCAACAAAACTTTTAGTGCCTACACGTATAGAGGGCAACAATGACTAATGTACACCTAGTGACAGTGTAATGAGGTGGGACTACTGGCAAGCAAATGGCTAAGCAGCCTATTTGGCAACTTCAGCTTTGTCCTCTAATAGTGACATACAATAAACAGCAACTTATTATTATTAGCAATTATTTACATTAGAGATTAAGTATCAGCATTGGTTGATTTTCTGCCTGATACATGAGCCACTTCCTTCTGTGCGAGGCGCCTCTATTAAAAACAAAGGTTTACAATTTTTGGACGCTGTAAAGCATGTCTGGTGTGCAACAGCCTTTAACAGTCAAGACCTATCCTCAAACGGCATCAGCAATCAGCCATCAGCATCAGCCCCAAAAACACAAATCAGTCCATCTCCACCTTACACAGTAAAATTTAAAGACAGGTCTAACGCCCACTGCACTTCATGTATGAATCATACGTTGATTCAAAAGGGAAAAAGGCTAATTATAGGTTTTCAGTATCTGTATCTGTATTTATAATCCTAACTGTCGGGTATTCTAATCAGAAATCTGAGTCTTTAAGGAGGCCTGGTGTTAAGGGACTAATTTGTTACCCTGGCCATCAAAAGCCAAAGGCCACTAGTGCTAACCCTAAAAGCTAACACCCTATAAAAGTTCACAATGAACTCATGATGACGAATTGCTTGCAGTCTCTTGGATCAGGTGATAAGACACTTGCACAGGCCACAGGTCCATCAGGGATGGTGTCAATATTGCAAGTGCAAGCACCCATCTCCAGTCTCAAAGGGCCATTACTGTTCTGACCAAAGCCATGTAAGCCGTGAGTCACCAGCTGGGAGAGATGACATTAGTGCTCCATGAGTTACTCTCAGAGCTTCAGTGTACATGGCACGCAGCTGGTACACCCTAAAAAACCCTCTGCCCTGCGGTTAGATGACATCTTGGTGAGAAAATCGAAAGCAGGTGTTATATGTCAAGAGCTTTGCCCCGAATCTTTGTATTACAGAGTAACATCTGTGTTTAAGGAGCACAGGCACAGGAGGTCACGCCAGTAGTTATCTTTTCTTGTTCGCAGGATTCAGGAATTGCAGCGGTAAACCTGAGGCTGTTTTAAGTGAAGCAATGACTTAAAAGTCAACATCAGCTGGAAATCACGGGGCATTTTTCGTCTCTACCGTGATGCATTTCTGAATAAAACATGGCATCAAGCGGGCTCTGAGCCAGCAGAGCGTTACACTGGACGACAGGTGGGAGTGATGGAATGATATTCTTGGGGTCTATATTACCTTTCCCGCCCACTGGTGCATGGTGATGTAATGAACACTTAAGATGCTTTTTCAGGGCAGGCAAAAATCATCATGTTTGTAGTTACTGAAGTATGGGCTGAAAACTGGAATCTACATTCACTTTATTTAGTGACAGTGCAAGCGAACTAGACCTTTAAAATAATCCAGGAAGAGACAAAAGCAGCACAAAATGCTTTCACGTAGGGATGCATTGATATCACTTTGTCCCTTTATCAATACCAGGACCGATACCGATACTAATGCTATCTAACCTCACTAACCTACATACCCTGATATATATATATATATATATATATAT
>CM067474.1:22571318-22646111 GCA_034552555.1 Semaprochilodus insignis | reverse complement strand
GGTACGGGTATCAGCGCTGGTACCTACTGCTTGTTTCGATCAGGTAAGAGTAAGAAATACTTCAACTAAATGTCAGAAGAGGCGTTCCAAGGCACGTACACCAAGGCTAGCCGAGGTTACGTAACTCATCACTCCGCTGTAATTCAATACTTGCTTCTCGTTTGGAGAGTCTGGCACTGGTGGTACATCAGGTACTCAACAGAACTCTTCATGAAGCAGCCGGAAAGGAGGGAAAACAGCAGCTTCTTCACTCCAAACCCACTGCCAAGTTGATGTCCGCGTTATCAACTAATCAATATGGAGCTGTTTGGTCTTGGCAAGCTGGTGATGCCTCATCAGGCAATTCAGCTGCTGAAAACAGCTCCTGGCATGGCCCTCATGCTTCCGGGATCCTGGCATATTTCAACATCAGGATCACGGGCCACCTCAGATACTAAGTACAGTCCCCTCCTTCTAACTAAGGCACCCATCCAGCTAAAGAACGGTGCGTTCAGGATTCAGCACTGGAGAGCGTCAGGAGAAGGAAGGGTCGTGATGACGTGTCCTCCTTGACTGACCCCAATGTGACACTGTGATTCAGACTCATCCAATCACAGGGTTGTCAGGGGACCACCTATCAAGCGGAATCATCATTACGCTGTTTACCAGAATGAGGATGCTAAAGGCGCGAGGACGGATTAGATCCGTTACATTCTCCCATGATGTCCTTATATGCGATATTTTGGAAATTCAGTCTAGCATACTGTATCTGATGCTGTTTTAAACACTGTGGATAATTAGATAGCCTTGGGGTGCGTTCATTTCAGCCCAATGCGATTTGTGCTTATTTGCATACAAGATGTAGCTTCATGAAATTGCAGTAATTGCATTAAAACACACATATGGAAACCTGCCAAACAACTTCGGGCTCCGTTTCCTTCATGCACACGCACGAGAAGCTGAAGAAAAAGAAAGAAAAAACGTTGTAAACACTCCTTTACTCTCTGCTAAGCTTGTTAAACCAGCTCCTTTCAATCTCTGATGAACTGTACCATTACAATGTGGGTCGGTAGTGGACGGCACATCCCATTACAAACCAAATACCAGCACTCACTTTCTTCTTCTGCACCCCTCTGATCTGCATTTGTTTCCTCTAAAAGACAGCTGCAACCTCCAGGTCACAAGCTGTCCCCTCGCATTACCATCCCGACTGACTCTCTGAAACAGCTAACTTGTGTTCCTGGATGGGGAGGCGCCTTCTGAACCGATGCAGGTTGAAGTCTGTTAATCTTAGAATGAAATAAAAAGGAGAACCCTCGTCATGTTCACTCTCATCTCTTTTGTTGTTAGTTGTGGTCATCACCAAAAGATAACGTCGCAGTACATCTACTCCCATCGAAACAAACTTTCAATTCATACCATTTCCGAGTGTGTACTGCAAATACAGCATCAGTGATCTAGTTACATACCTGTCACTACAGAATGGAAGCTGAATGTAAATGTAACTACATAATTAGGTGAATAATTATGTAATTATTAGGACTGTTGAACAATTAGAATAACCCTGATTAATCACATTAATTTGTGTAGTTCATAGCAAATAATTGCATTTGTCCTAATCAATTCCATTAGACTAACTGACTAGACTAATATTAACTAGTATTTATTACTTACTTACTTACATATTCAACAACCATTATTTTCATCATATGAATTATAAGGGATATATATATATCTCTTTTAATTTTATTTTATTTTTATTATTATTTTTTTTTTAATTTATTTACATATGAACGAATGCTTTAGTGGTGTGTTTTCTGTGCAAGTGATATATTCCTTAAATGTAACTGCCAAACTGGGAATGGTCCACCAAAATATCCAGCCTAGAGCGTCCTGTGACCCCTGACACAGGGCTAGAAGATGCAACCTTATAAGATCAACCAACAATGTAGGAGTGTCTAATAGAGTGGACACAGTGTAACAGAGTGGACACAGTGTTTGTAAACTCCAGCAGCACTGCTGTGCCTGAACTACTCATACGTGTGCACCAACACACACAAACACACATCGCCACCACATCAGTGTCAGTGCAGTGGACTTCTGCAATAATACCTGTGGTCTTGCGGGGGTCCTGACCATTGAAGAACAGGGCAAAAGGGGGAGAGCAGTGAAGTTAACAATAATGCAGCCTTAACAATATAGTCTACAGAGACACAGATGGACTACAGTCTGTAACTGTAGAATACAAAACCCTCCTATATGGCAAGTGGAGCTAATTATAGAACAATGAGTGCAGATACAAGAAGCGGTTCCTAATGAAGCGCTCGGTCAGTGTGACTACAGACGGTTCGAAGGGTCAAATTAGGAAAACGAAATACCAGCATTAAAGAAACACCATTAAACGCTCATTGTGTTAGGATGTTATTAATGGGTCAACTTTGACACCCCTAGTAATTATGCAATTCCATTAAAACAGCATCACGACGTGAACATAGCTGGAGTTTTCCGAGGGTTAAAACACAAAAGTAGGACCACTTTGGACACAAGCTGCACCAACTGGAGCTCGAGCTGACAGTCAGACTGCATGAGGCTTTATCCCCAGGTGTTGGCCAGCACCACCTCACCTGCATATCTCCCGGCCATTCCACAAGAAGCTTATGCCTGCCTGAGTCTTATCAGTTCCTTCTCTCCTACGCGATTTCTGTCCCCAGCATTCCGGAGGACGCCACAATATGTACTGGGAGTTTAATGGAACGGGTGTTCCTTATCTGCAGCTCCTTACAAAGGACACAGTCTTCCTTGCAGTGATTCTGAAAGCTAGTGAAGACCCAATTTCCCCCCATGCGCTCTACTACACCAGATATGGAGCTAATGTGTGGCCATTTTAGGCATTCTGGTAAGCAAACAACCTGCCACGCTTCTGCTCGGCTTCAAGCGCGCTCGCCCCAAAATCCTCGCTCTCCGGCCGACACCCTGCAAATCCAATTAGCACACCAACGACCTATTATCTTCCTGCTCGGTTCACACTTCATATTTCATCCACATTCATGAGTCATTTGGAGCCTGATGGCCATGCGGCCGAGCAGACAGAGAGCAGACCGCACTGAACCAATCGTAGCTCTCCAGTTGATTTGCCATTCATGAGCTGTGTATGCATGGGCTGCTTGGGTCAACAACTAGCATTTGATAAACATAGAGTCCTTTGGAGAAGTCCCGCTTTGCTCATTTCCCCAAGCGAACGCGAAGCGGAAAAGGGGTTCCTCGGGCCACGGAATTCTAAATTAGCCCTCGCTCTCCCATTTCCATTTCCCTGTTTAAAATGGCCCCAGCAGCTACGCTGCCTTCACCGCAAACCCCATCGCAAAAGAAACACTCCTTCCATCTGGAGATCATTCAGATGCGATGACAATACCGATAACGACACTCGTCACACTCGAACTCAGCCTGTAATTATGAGAGAACGCTCATGCGAGGCTCTGACGTTGGCGGAATTAACTCTGTTTGACGGGAAAGAGACCAGGCCCTCAGTGGCTTTCAGCGTATCTTGCTCGCCGCCATGCAGCCACTGTCACCGTAGGCAGTGGAAGTGAAAGCACAGCTCAATATTAAGTACACAGCGGGGAGGAGGAGAGGGATTTAAGCCTCCCATCGGTTTTTCCTTCCTGCATCTTCAGTCTCCTTTCCTTCGCTTGTGCTATGCCTTAACAGTCCTTTGAAAGAGGGACAAAGGAACAGGGAGGACACTGTGGCATGCTGGACCAGCACTGGCCCTAAGAGACCACCATTCCAGGTCATCCAGTGAGGGGAACTGTTTAAGAGGCTCTGTTCAGGTTTCCGTGTGTGGTACAGCAGTCTTTTGAGAGTGTGGAAAGCTTCTGTGATCCAGCACACGGAGCTAAAACACACTGAAAGAACGTGAGGAAACTAATCACCCGAAAAATTAAAAGTTACATAGTAGGGATGGACTTCTGAGATGAAACCAAGTGATTATCTGCCTAAATTAAAGGCAGAAGGCAGCTGGACTCCACAGTGAAGTAAAAGTTCTTGTGATCTGTAACGTTTCTCTGTTCCCAGTATAACGTCCAAATAGGTCTGCACGATACTGGAAAAAAAACAGACTTCGCAATTTTTTTTCCTTGCGAAAAATATTCAGACATTTTCACCAGATGACTTAAACAGCATAATTCCAATAGACTGGAAAATGGGGATGCACCGAAACGTAAATGAAAAATTAAGCCGAAACCGTATTAAACCAAACATTTGGCTGAAGGCCAAATACCGAACACTGATTTTCACTGTGTTTTATTAATTTTGCCACTTTTTCCACCATTGCATAAATTAAATCGGCTAAATCCCAGATAGCAAGTGGATGTGGGCCACATCTGGCAAAGATATGGTACTGCTGGCCCACTGTCGGCAATGGCAATCTGGTGTGAGCCAAAGGTGGCCCACATATTTATAACACGCATTTGGCCAACCTGTCCCAAAACAGATATGGTCCACTTTTGGCCCTAACATGGTGTGTGTGTGGCCCACATCTTGCTACAAGGAGCGGTCTGCCCCAGTGCCGTAAACTCATCTGGCAAGTGGGCCAGATGAAAATAGGAAATGTGGGCCTGATTTGGGGCAAAACAATTTTGCTGTCTTTTTTTTTCTTTGTCTTGGCTTTCAAGGAAAAAACAATTACTAAACTGCAGATTAAACATACTTACTCAACACTACACATCTTAACAATCCAGCAGACATACCAACAAAGCACAATATGACTTAAACACATCCCAGCCGACAAGTTTGCTCGTCGCAAATTCACAAAGAGCGCCTCACTCCACGCTGGCTGGGATTTTATCGCAATGTTTTAAAATTGGGGTTTGTGTTTCTTTAAGGAGGATATGGGTATGTGCTCCAAAAGAATGAGCGAGAGAGAGAGAGAGAGAGAGAGAGAGAGAGAGAGAGAGACAGTTAGAGTTGAGGAAGCTGCCGTCTGCCTTGCTGTAGCAGCTCTGTTCTGCTCTTTACTCTGTCTGGAGTTCCGTTTGGCTCGAGCTGGGAGATGTCAGCGTGCTCCGGTGTGACTCACAGTGGATAAACAAGGCGTTAAAGTGGGCATTATCCTGGAGCTGTTGACGCTAGCCCTGGAGCTAAGGAGAAAAGGTTCCGCTCTGGTTCCAACGGCTCCCTCCGTTAACAGTATCATTAAAACGTCATTGTTTGCTGTCTTTTCACTTTTCGGCCAAACGCTGAAGGTGGATTTTCTTCCATTTTCAGCCAAATAATTTTAGTTGCCGAACATTCAGTGCGTCCCTACTGGAAGGTCTAACTGAATGTATTCAACGTGTTAAGGATTGGATGGCATGTAATTTCCATATGATAAATAAAGGATATAAGGTATATAAACAGAGATTCGGCTTCTGGGCCCTCAAAATGTCTCCTGTGACTTACAGAAGGAGCGAGCTTGGTTCCCTGACCTCAAGGATAAATTCTTATTCCAGAAATGTGAGCTTTATTTTTGATTCCGAATTTCTCAATGGATATGAGGAAGCTGGTACAAGTCTGTGAGCTTCAACAGAGACATATAGCTAAAATCAGAAAATGCTCTCCTTTTAGGTTACAGAGGGAAATATTCATGCTTTTGCATCGTCACGGTTTGATTATTGAAAAGCTCAACCTACATGTCTTAGTCATGGAGCTATGACACGACTGCAAATGGTTCAGAACACGACGGCTCGGGGCCTTAATGGGACCAAAATACAGGAGCATAGTACACCAGCACTGGCTTCACTGCACTGGCTGCCTGTAACCCTTAGACAGTGGAATCTCCTTAAATGGTGGAGCGATGCTGGCGTTTTTGTGTTTCGATAAGACATGCAATTGCATATTTTCACCAGAGAAGTCTCCAAACCTACATAGTGTTGCTTTAAAGAACCCTGATGAATTAAAGTCAATGGGCAAACTGAAGGCATGGTAAGTTTTGTAGTCAGCTGCAGAGCTAAAACCTATTCCTAAAATCTAGTGATTTTTCTAACCAATATTGTGATGATGATTTAAAACAACAACAACAACATCTTGGAAGAACAGTCCTAGATCGACTGCAGTGCTAATTGCATTTGCGGTTCTATCAGACTGTAATACCATTAACTTGAATAATCATTTACTCTGCCTCGTAAGTGCTTCATGACAGTGGACTACGTCTACACAGTCAGCCTGTATATGGACAGGACTGCTCACCCTCCGAGATCCAGGACAAAATCAATAGCAACTTGAGCTGACAGTTGTGACAGCATAAAAGACGTCCACTGTACGACTGTGACATTGAGGAGGGTAACAGAATTGAGAGGATGACACCCCACCCACCTGAACACATGGCTAGCTGTGACAAATTGAGCCGATGCATCATCTGAAGGCATGTCGCCACTGCCCGAGTCGTGGTCAGGCAGTGTTGGAACTCAGTTGTAGCCGAGTTGTACAGTCAAATGTACTCAGCTACCTGAACGTACAGTATGCTCTGCCATTTCAAGCCTGAGGGAAGGTAAACCGTCTAACAAGAACTTCTGCTAGAATGTGTTACGCTCTGTTCACACAAAGCTGATGCTAATTGCTTTTCAGCACCTTGAACGGTAGGAATAGGTTTGCGTGGCACATTTTCTGTCCCCAAGTTATCTGTTTGCTGTGAAACACAAAAACAGTGAAGGAGTAAAAAACAATCGGTGTCACCTTGCCGGTGCACGTTCCTCCCCTTGACGAGGTCGCATAGAGATAAATAGCTCATCCCGGGGCGAAATGTGCTGATTGCAGTATCATACAGTCTGTCATTCAACTCACACGCAAATCACTGCAGAGGTAAGACGTGATCTAACCTGCAATGGCTGATTTAAACAGCACCAACACTGCAATTTGTATATGCACAAAGATAAAGCCTATACGAGGACCAGAAGGTAGAAGTACCACAATACATAAAGAGATATTTTCATGCTGCACAATATGTTATTTCTTAGTGTTTAGCTAACAGACCTAAGAGTACAGATTGCTAAAAATTACAGGGCTGGCCAAACGTCTGAGGTAGGTCTGCATGATACTGGAAAAGGAAGGAAGTGTGCGATTGCAGTGCTATTGGGAAGGAAGATGAAGATTACCAGGAACAATAAATGATGATACATTTAGGCTGATAAGGGTAATATTTACTGAGCTACACATACAGAAGTAGTGTCTCTCAGTATGGCGTCGGGCCACCATGTTGCTAACGCAACATGCCAGATATCTCGGCATTGAGTTGCAGTAGGTGTGGAGGTGCGGAGTGACACCAGGTTTTTTCCATTTAAACCTGGAAGCTGAAAGTTTCAGAATCTTAAAAATAATTTTAAAAAAAGTTTAGAAATTAAAATATAAAAAATAAATATACACAATTTCAAATTATTTCTAGGCCATTGAAATTGTAGCACATTTGTCAAATGTACCATGTTATAGCCTTTATAATTTGTTCTTATTCCTTCCATTGAACCCCAGAGGACTCTGAGGTGGATCTGATCTATCGATCAGAGGCTTTTACACAAACTTAATGAGTCCACCCCAGCTTGAGTGCATGCTGTCACTGCAGGCCAAATACCGAATAAATTCATGTGAACATTCACAGATTCTTATTTTCACTCAGTAATATCATTGGCTGATAACATCTGCATCCTCACCAGTGGTCCTGGATATTTGGACACCAGTGTACATTTATGGCATTTAGTGGTCACTTTTATCCAGAAAGACTTATAAAAAGGTACATGGTTGTCTACTGATTGAACGTTTCCTAGCTAGCTAAATCGCTGTTTTGCTGCCCATTACAACATCTAAGTGAACAGGACCAATTACCCTCTCTTGAACTCCCGGCATCCCTGGAATTTGAGCTTGTTATCTCCCAACACTACAGCAAAACCTCTTTGGAGCTTCTGCTGAATCACTTTTCAATGAAAAATACTGTTAGTCAGCATCATCTAAGCAAACGGTTCAGGGATCAAATCAATGCCACACAAATTTCCATTTACCCATCATAACAAACAGTGTCTGGTCACCAAATTTTGCTGCTTTATTTATAAGCTGTGCTACCATCCCCCAAAAATTCAACCCGCTCAAACCCCATTTATGTCTTTATTAAGGTCTTGCTGACTTGCTGTGAAATACAGAAATCAAGAAAACTTCACCATATAACTGAACTCCTGCGTGACACACATCAAGTTTAAGTGAAGATGATTTTAGCACAGCACAAAGTTCTGTTTATTTTTTATAGCTCACAATAAGTCAAATCGAGTCCTGAACCACACCAACAAGTCTGCACGACCTTGATGAAGACTTGGATGCAGACGAGCCAAGCTGTGGATGCATTTACTGAAAAGATATGGGTAACTATTGACTTGTAAAGTTTGTTCTAAAGCTCAACCTCATGGCTCCAAGTTTAAACCAAAGAAGCAAAAAACTGGACTCCAAACATATTCCGGCAGATCAACTACAACTTGGCTAACTGGAAAATCGGGTACATTTGATTTTTCTCGAGTCAGTTCTTCAAGTACAATATCAGCATTGTGTCCAGAAAAGTCCAGAGTGGCACCATTTATCAAAACAAAATCATATAGTCATATCGCCCACCCCTACTGTGCGTATCACCACTACCACAAACAATCATTAAGCTGCAAACAGGGCCGTCACCATCAAGCACATTAGTAAACAAGTAACTGATAGAATTAAAGAATTAATCAAGTGATCAAACATGCTTCTTCAGTACATAACTGAATTCTTATGAGCAACAATAATGGACTTAAATGGACAATAAAAGACCATGGATATGAGATTTCACTGGGAAAGATGAAGTAGGAATCCGGTAAAAAGTTTTAAGTTGCATCAATTGTGTACTACACTAAGTCTACACAGTATATGCTATGTAATAACCTTCAAAGTATGGGTTCTGAAGACTAGTGCACACAATGTTAACAAGCTACACTGTTTCTGACTAACAGGAAGTGATTAAGCTTACGTCAAACCAAGCTGGACTGCTTCCCAAACAACGCAAACAAATAAAAACATTATTTGCTAGAATACATTTATGATTACAGGCTGTTGTGACAGATTTGGGTCTAACTTGTACACCATTTCTGGTTCTGCCACCACAGCAGCTGCCATCGCATTGTTGTCCACCAATTTTTCAACATTATCCAGAAGTGAGAAGCTCTTCCCTCTCCCATTGCACTGTGGGACAATGGTGTCCATCAATACCATTCTCCAAAATCGACTGGTTTTAAGTGTCCATTGTTGATTTTTGAGTATACTTAACTTTGACATTCATAACGGCACTATATAAACATGTACAAATGGGGGGCACACCCTTAACCGCCCCCTTACAAAACCATTCTTTGGAAACTACACAGACTACAGGCGTAACTGACTTTCACTGAACTCATAGTGTAATAAAAGCTTGGACCGTTTGAGAGACCATGGCCACATAATGGGTTACAAACTCTGTCTAGCCATAAAACACATTTAAATGCCGTTCTCCCCCGCCCAAATCAGGCTCGGTTTCTAACTGCTTCATTTTGATCAATATTTCAAAAGCAATCATGACAGCTTTACTTGTGAACTGCATAGCTGAAGGACATCGTTTCATCTGAAAGCACTGAAGTCATCACGGGAAATACATTACCATTCCGGCTACAGTACATGCCAAACAAACAAGCATTTATCTCAATCAGACCACACTCGCTCTAGAGCTCCTTTTACTTAGCTTTGCATAGCAAGACCTCCTAGTTTATGCAGGCGCTCAACTGTACATCCAGCAAGGGGTTCTCCCCTTGATTGCTAGATGTCCTCGCTGATGTACTCTGTCGCAATTATCATCCATAATTAACTGTGGCGGTGGTATCAGCGCTCCACACACTGATTGGACTGCAGTCTCTTACTGTGGCTCATTAGTTAAAAAAGGTCCTCTTTTCCTCATGTTCCATGCTGACAAACTGTATCATTACTCTTCGACCCTTTATCATAAATCATGGAGGAGCAGTGAGTTCCAATTAGTATGGCTGATCTTGTTCTCAGGGCAGCATCACAAAGGTATGCCTTCCTGGCCTCATGCTTTGACAGTAGGTAGAATTCAATACTTCAGAGTACGGGGTTTAAAACAAATTCCACATCATTTATCAAGTTCCTATAACTAAGCAGTCGGTTCTATGAGCATCAGGAAGTTAATAAGCACGCACAACATCCTGTACGTAGGTTAACGTCATTACATCCTGATTAGTATATGATCCAACTAACTTAAAGGAAGTTCACTTGTTTGTAGTTTATGCCACAACCACTTTTGGTGTGTTGGGACTGGTCTGTGCAGGTCGACTCATTTTGCACAGTGGTGTCACGGTGGCGTGGTGGGTAGCGATGTCGTCTGGGTTCAACTCCCCTGGTAGTAACAGTCTGCGTGCATGTAGTCCTGCGTCGTGCTGCCGTTTGCCAGTGGTGCTGGCACTAACAGGATGACTCATGGAGGGCATCACTGCTCGCTGAATGTCTGCAATCGTGGCTGTTGGGTCAGTCAGGTACAGCGATAAGGCCCGTCCCTGCTTACGTCACATGCACAGCCAAGCATGAAACTTGAATCATTAACATGTCTCACAATGTCACACCTGGGTGCAGCTATTTGTGCAACTATTCTTTTGATAAGTATATTTCTAAAGCAGCTTTTAGTGCATCGTTTACTCTAAAAAGAGAACTTGTACACGTACAGCTGTGGCTACTTAGTCACCCTGTCCGCTGGGTATTTTCGGTCCTCCTCATCAGCACATCACCAACTGATGCATCTTCGGTTTTAGGGGCGGAGCAACAACACATCCGGGTACCTTAACTGTCTTGGTACATGTGTTCTTGAGGACTAGAATGCAACTCGAGCAGTGGGAGACCATGCAAGAGCACAAGGATGCAAGAACACACAAGAACACATAGGAACACAGCCTCCGTCTTCTACACAAGATACTATTTCCTCCGCGGAGGATGTGCAAACATAGAAGCTTCTCACAGAAATGTATTTTTACTGTTTCTGGACGTAGCCAACATCAGCTACAGCTGGCCATGCACGTCTTTATCACTTTCCCACATTTTGTAGTAGCAAGGTGTAATGCATCTCCCATATCTGCAGATGCTGACGCTCTTCTTTGAAGAACCTATAAAGATCAAGTGCTCTGACAAACAGTGTCATTTTTATCCACGCTAAAGAGCGTTTTATTCTTTTTGTCATGCTCTTCCCATGGGGGTAGACGGAAGGGGGGAGGGTGATCTGTTAAATATGTGAAATTAATATAAATATTAAATAAATCTAAATATTCTGTTAAAGTCACATGTATGCATGATCACATGTAGTAGACCAGTTTTGTGACAGTATGTAATCTTGGCCCCTGAAATTATGCACCCTGGGTGTTTAAGGTGGTGGTAACTTCAGGCTCCTACAGATGGTGTAAATACCTGTGGGGTGTGAGTGACGGGAATCATAGACTGAGAAGAGGTGGTACTGTGCAGTGAATGTTTCGCTCCATGTGTGGAAAATGGCTCCAGAGCAGATGTTAATGATTGGATAAAAGGAGTGACTGCATTTGGGCGTGCCAAAGACCATAGTGTGAAGGAAGTAGCTGAATCTGCAGGTGTATGGAAGCATACGGTCATACGGGTCTACCAGCAGTGGCGGGGGGGGGGTTGGGGCTTCAAGGCATCAAAGGCATCTGACTGCTTGACTTAGGCAGATCCTAACAGCTGAAAGACAAGCTGTCAAACACGTGGCACCACAAACCAAAGCCCAGGTCAGCAATGCTAGCAGTCTCCCAATCAGGAAACACACTGTGACCCCTAAAGAGCAAAGGTCATCTGAAGTAGCCCAGTGGAGCAGTGTTGGAACATGTTCAGCAACGTTATAGTATAGCCTTCTGCTCTACAGGTTCCCCAAGGTTATTAGAGCCTCTAAAGGTCCAGGACATACGACATTATACTCAGACACAGCAGCGAGATAAATGGCTGGTAATGCTGCCGATGACCTCCCTCTCTCCAAGGTGACAGAGGAAAGAGCCACTGGGCCGAGCAGTTCTACCGCAGTGTCTCTCGGTAAATACATGTTGTAAAGCCATTACAGCACTTACGGACTGCGGCCAGAGCTGAAAAACAACATTTCGATCGAGCTCCACGGTCTCATCCAATTTTCGTAGCATGTGTACAAGTTTGTGTGCTGAAAACACTCTAAAAATCCTCGCCTCGCCAGCGTGCACTCGGCCCCCAATACACTCCGCTGTTTTATCTCTGTGGATTGAGACTTGTATGTACTTGCTGCAAACATGAACAACATCCAAGGCAAACCTGGGGAGGTGTGTGGACAGGAGGACAGTGGGGGACGAGGGGGGGGGGCACAACAAAAGGCAATTTCCTTTCACTTCTAAAAGCAATCATTCAAAAAACTGACTTGGACAAGTTACGTTTCCAGTCAAAGCGGAAATCAGAGTGGCTGTTACTTTCATATTGCTGAAGTTGCAAAGAGCTTTAGGGAACTTAGCGAAGCACTGTTACTTTCCCAACCCTGAGTAAGCAACCTTTCAGTGCCATCGACACTTAGCAGAAGCCCACCAAAAAGATTTCAACTCGCAAAGAAGTGTTGAAGCTAATGCAGTCATTTTAATATGGGTAAACAATGCCTCAGGCTACCGTGTTAGCTTAGCTTTATTAGCTTTTCCTATTGGAACAAGTACAAAAATGCAATTAGAGCAACTTTGCAAAGTCATGATGGAGAAAATCAAAAAGTATAATTAATTTGGGAGGGGAAAATGAAGAAAACTACCCAATTATGAATGTAAATATATAAAACTCTATGTCGTCTCCAAAGCTTCATCAGAATCTCCTCCATATGCAATAACAGATGCAAGGCCATCTCAGCACAAGACTGGTGTAACTGCAGTGATGAAAGGATGCACACTAGGACTACAATATATCATTCAGCATCGACATCCCAATGTGCACATGCGCAATACTCACATCGCAGGACGTGCAACGTTCAGAGGCATTAAATGAAACATATCCTACTACAACGTTTTTGCTGCTTAACACTTCATGGACACAGAGAGGAAAAGTCACTGTGCTCACCTGCTTTTGTGTTTGGTGCACTGAAACCGAAAACTCACAAGAGTGTTAAAAAGTCATTTCTCAGCTTATCATCACTTTTATTTTCACCTCCAATCGTTTACAGTGAACAATGTTTTCTAGATATTGATGTTCTTAAATATTTGTTCATATCGCAATATGAAAAGTGTCAATACTCATACTCAAAAGAATAGCTGCACCCAGAAGGAAGTGTGGGATTGCAGTGCTATTGGGAAGGAAGACAAAGGCTACCAGGAACAATAAATGATAATAAATTTAGACTGATATGGGTAATATTTATTGAGCTGCACATACAGAAGTAGTGTCTCTCAGTATGGCGCTGGTCCACCGTGAGGTTCCTAATGGTGTCCTGCGATAATCCATTCCCATGCAGTCTGGCACAACACAACACTGACGTGGTGTTAAGGGCAGTTGTCGTAACGGTATGCATGCATGTAGTCCTGAGTCGTGCAGCCGTCTGTCAAAGGTGCTGGCACCAAGAGGATGACTCATGGAGGGCATCACTGCTCGCTGAATGTCTGCAGTCAGGGCTGTTGGGTCAGTCAGGTACAGCGATAAGGGCTGTCCTCACTTACATCACATCCACAGCCCAGCATGAAACTTAAATCGTTCGCATGTCTTACAACGTCAAACCTACCCACCAAGTTTCAGTCCTGTGGGTTGATTGCTTCTGGGCGCTATTCTTTTGATGAGTGTATATCACAAGGAAAATAAATTGCAATGTCAGTTTTTTGCAGTAGTGTGCAGACCTAACGCACACATACACAAACATCCAGTTTTTCTTCCCCCAGCAAGCATACAGTATTTCTCCCTCTGCTGCTCAAACTCCCTCGTTCATTTAATCACCTCTTTTTCGTGCTTTCCCACACAAACACGGCAAGAGCAGAGCCAGGAGAAATGCGTCTGAAATGAAAACAATGGCGAGATAAGGAGAGACTCGTGTTCGGATGCTTAAAATGGGATTCTGCCGAGTAAAAAATCTCACCACCAGGAGACAAATGACATTTTTCAGTCCCCGGTACTCGCTATTCAATTCCCTCCCATAAATTATACATGCTGCATTTTATTTGTTTCTCCTTCCTTATATAACAGTTCATAACACTAAGCTATTGCTGCATTACAGCCAGAGACTGAATAAAATTGGGTGCACTAGGTTTGGCACCATCACTCCGGGATCGGGGTTCAATTAGGTCCATGCAGCCAGTGCACTTCAAATGCAGAGACGTTAGCAGGAATCTTCTTCACCAGCTTTAGGTCAAACGTTGTCTGTGGGCAGCATCTATAACCCGACATGCCGCTTGATGTAAAAACTCAGTAGGCGCGACCTGATTAAATGATTCAGTGGAAAAGGGCCACAAGATAGCCAACAGTACAGTCAGGCGACAAGGACAGCAGAAAAGGTTTATGAAATAAAGCTTGTACTATAATACGAGTGACTCGGATTAATCGACTCATTAATGCAGATGTGTGAAACCAGCACGGTTTATTTCCTAGTTTTCTGAAGCTGAAAACAGATATAACAAATTGAGTCTGACAGAGCACTTACGTTTAATTCATACCTTGCTTATTCAAGCTCGGATATAAAACCAAAACACCGACAAAGCATTTCTCCATGCCCCCCAGATCCCTCCACCGGCTCAACACCGAAATCCCACAATATCTTCACCCAAAGAACAGAGTTTCAACCAAAAGTGACTACATCGCCCTCTTTTCATAGTGAAGTGATAGTAAGATTGTTTATTAGTTTCAGTTTAGAATGATGAGGCTCCATATTGGGGATATGCTGAAATATGGGCTAATGCTGATTTCCAGCACTTTTTATGAACGTATCAATCAAAACAGATACATAAACACTTCTAAAATGTAGATTTTGAGAAGAGATCCACCAAATCATCAGTACGGAGACATGCACCATTTATTTCTATGGGGTTACAAATCCAGTAAAATGAATAAGTGCAGACTTTCTGTGCCAGTGTTTCCTAAAAGTTCTACCAGTTCGATACACACAACTAAATATCAGTTTAAACTACTGACCAGATCTAAACATCTGTCCGGGGCTCATATTATTAATCATTTATCTGCTGATATTGATTACAACATCGTTGGTGAAATGGCAAAAATATAATATCACAAATATCATTTTCACAATACATGACATGCATCGTCATTTTTAGTTTTCCTGAGGTCTGGAAAGTTGGAACTAATTAAGAAAACCCTGTGTTGCCAACTAATAAAAATACTATCAACATATTTGAGTACAGTGATCTTTGTTCAGCGTTTGCCAGTTAAACAGGACCATTCACACTCTCTTATATCACAAGTGAAACATGATGCTGCTCAACATCCACAATACACTCAGTAAAGCATACTGTGAATTATTTATCAATATAACAATAATATACCGTCATATTTCCCACCCCTAATCATCGCCATCATGGCTACCTCACACACTTACATTTAAGCAGTACATTACATTCCATGTTATACTCACAGCAAATTCCTGTATGTGGAGTTTACATTCCAGCTTTTGGGAACATTCTGAAGCATCTGCCTTGCAAACCTGATACACGTGAACAATACGATCAGTTAAACAGGAGGATGTTCAAACTTGTATAGTGACCTACGACGAGGCCCACCTACGACTTCCCTTTGTAGAGATATCTAAAGCTTTAACTGTAACTCACTTTAAATATAAACAACAGAGAAAATACACAAACAAGGGCATAATTAAACTCAATTGGCCAAATACGCAGAATCTTAGCTGACCAAGAAAGCCATATCTGATTAGTTGACCAGTCAATTTAAGGGTTCGAGTTTAAAGAAACAGTTACATTATAAATAAATAAATAAATAAATAAATAAATAAATAAAAACTTCAAGGATTTTCTGTTTAACTGGAGCTGCACCTACTCACTCCGTGCGACGTGATGTTGTTAGCTGTGTATTTCTTCCTGTGTGTTTCTGCATCATAGTCTACTTTTAGAGGCTCATTTTAAGTCAAGTGCTTCAATTACAAACAGCAAAGCATATCAGCAGGTACTCATAGCTCTGCGGTGGTACTGCAACTTCTCTAATAAGGAAGGTAATTCAATTATACCCTTGTAGCTCCAGCACACAAAGCCTGACACATAACACGTCTTGGCTGATCAGCTGTGTTACTGTAAACCATAAATTAGGTTTTTACTCAACCTGTTCCTTTAAACTTGGTGTTTAAAATCTAAGCAATCCCAGCACATACTCAGCCTCAGCCTGAGCTTCCTGCAATATCCTTGCTTCGTTAGGTGGGTCCGCTCAGCACCCGCCCCGCTCCTCTTCAGACCCAATTACATGCCACACTGGCAGGCTGCAGTGCAGCAGATCGGAGGGTTGGCATGCTGGGCACTTACGGCACTCAGGATTAGCCGCCACATACGGCGTCATGCTGTTTCTGTGTGAAACCACGGCACAGTGGGGTCAGGCCTGCAAAAACAACTCCGTAAATGCATTCCATTACGGTCCTTTCCCCTCACCACACCTCTCCACCTATGACCCAAATGGTTTAATCCCGAATTGAGTCAAATACTTTCCCCAAGCCAGGCTGAAAAATGCAGTAGCTACAGTGCAAAGATACAGTGGCTAGAATAAAAGCTATGTGAATGATAATTCATCCCACCGTTGGAGGCAACGCTACGGTAAGGTTAACGTATTAAACGCCAGGTAGTGTGTTTGGAGCTAGGGCTGTGCACAGGTACTCAGAATAATACTATGACTACTGGGGGTTTTTGCTTCATTATAAAAAGATGAAAGCAATATACCAACAATTCAGCCAAACCCAGCAGTAAGTATGCAGGCATGTTATAATATGTTGCTTCAAAACAGAAGCACTTAAACATGAGTGCATTGCCAAGAACGTGTCTGAAAAGGCAAAGACAGCACAGCTGTATCACTAACTTAGCCAGCTACTCTAGATAAACAGCTCAAAATATATTTCTCTGACTAACCACATGCTGGCACATCATCCACGAAGAGAAAACACACTCAACAGAAAATAAGGGTTGCACAAGCAGCTGCACCCAGAAGGAATCATCCGACAGGAATGAAACTTGGTGGTTATATTTGACATCATGAGACATGCCAACGATTCAAGTTTTACTCTCGGCGGTGCATGTGATACGAGCAAGGACGGGCCTTATCGCTGTACCTGACTGACCCAACAGCCACAACTGCGGACATTCAGCGAGAAGTGATGCCCTTCATGAGTCATCCTGTTAGTGCCAGTACCATTGGCAGACGGCTGCATGTGGCAGAACTCTTACGACGACTGTGCTTAACATCACATCAACATTGCCAAAGACTGCAATGGTGCCCGGCCAGACTGTCATGGAGAGACTCAGAATGGCAGCGGGTTATCTTCAGTGACACGTCCCGCTTTTGTCTTGGCGGAGAGAACCAATGAATCTTGCACCATGGTCAGCACCAAGGTAAATGGTTTGTTGTCACATGTCACATGTCCAGAAGGCCTGTTGTCTCTCCACTCTCTTTCCATTTTTAAAGGCCAGTTAACAAGAAGTGTTTCTTGAACACTTCCAATCTCTATGATATTTTTCCCCTACATGGTACTAGTGTAACATAATACTACTACTACTACTACTAATTATAATAATAATAATAATAATAATAATAATAATAATAATAATAATATTATTATTATTATAATAATCACTATAATTATTATTATAGTTATTATTATAGTTATAATCAATTATAAAAGTTGTTCTTACAGACACCATGAACAATGGTGCAATTCACTCCAGCAGAGTCAAGGTTTTCTCAAGCATCGAATATATACATAAACCAATAAGTACATGCCGCTCGGTGAAGCTGAGCATGTTTTATGTGACACAGAACATGGATTTTACCAAAATAAGACATTTTAAGAACATGTATTTATATGGATATAAGAACCTATTGGATAATTGGGTTAGACAGAGTTTGGTATTGGTTCTCAGCATTGGCCTATACCTAAGGATCACATGCCGATATTGGCAGGGAAGAAGTGGTATTGGTGCATCTCTGTAACCATACAGAAATGCTTGTTATACTTCTCTATTAATCACTTTGTGGATCCAGCTTATGTATAAAAGCTTACGTATCAGCATCAGGAGATATGTACATGGAAAATATTGGATAACGGTGCATCCCTACTTCATACAGAATGGGGAGCTGCTCTAACTTAGTCTTGAACTTACTCTGCTCCGAAACAGTGATGCTCAGTTCAAGTGCTGGGGTAGCAATCGAGTGCTTTCTACTTGCTAGTGCTAGTTAGTCAGCTGGTTGCTGGAGATTAATTCTCTCCTATCACAGCATGTGCTTTTGTGTTTATGCAGGTTCCTCATCGATGTCTTTGACTGCACTGCATGATGCCGGTCTATTTTTGTGGCTGTGACAAATTTGGGAAATTTAGCATGCATTCTTGCATCATTCAAAGTCAACAGACGGAAAGCTCAGATTTCCGAAGCGCTTTGCATGCGTTATTATGCCAACAAATTTAACACTGAAGCGAAAAAATAAATAAATAAATAAAAATGGCATCTCAATTATCCGCTGCCTGTCTAAATACGCTTCCTGCCTAGGCCTAATCAGAACGGCATTTTTTCTAAACAATATTCCCGCGGAGCGCACTTGATAAACTTCTCCGGAAACGAAAAGGCTCAAAAACACTGCGCACGAGCACCTGCACAGACACAGCATTCCCACTTAAACACCTGTCTGTTTCAATTCCTCTCCAAAACTTCCATGCTTCCGTTGAGACGGAAGAGCTGTCATGAAGCAATATCAGCTGTTGCGACTGGTTATGCCGTACGCACAATTATGCTCCAATAAACCCTAATGAGCTCGATCGGCCACAACTAGGCCCTAACATAATAATCCCAACCCAGAAAAGAACTGCACAGTGCCGGATCTCCTATGATGTTCCGAAGGTTCCCTGGCTGAATGGTGTATTTGTACACACTCATCCTCCACTACAGCACAGTGATATACATCAGTGATGTACATCACACATTTTCCCCCCTTTGGCCTATAGAATATGTGTACTCTCATCTTACACAGTGCTGAATAGCAGATCAGGTATAGTGAGTTATGGGCTTGAGAGGATCATATAACTGCCAGAAGCCATACAGCATGAATCGATGCAAACCACAATTCATCTGACCCACTCCACAGGACCAAAGTTAGAGGGCATGGTAAATAATTCACATTAAACCGCTGACACGATTAAGGTTTGTTTGCTAATTCACACTCGCTTGCTAATGGAAATCTATGTCCAGTCTGTCTAGGCCACTCATGTTCCAGAAAAGGAGCACTGACAAGCTGGAAGGTGGCAGCTATCATAATTACCCTCAGATTACTTCCCCAATTAGGTGCCAGCTAATCCTTCCAATATGCCTACAAAATCTAGACAGCTAGGCAATGGTTCTGTAATCACAATGATTTCTCTCAAACCAGCCTGTTCATTTCCCTGCAGCAACACCACCACAGTTCGCTCAGCACTCTATGGTCAAGTGTAATAGCACAGCTGAAGATCTGCAGGCTTTATGAATAGCGGACAAAGTGATTAATATTTAGTGATTAATATGATAATTGCTATAGCCTACTATTACCTAAGGGAGGCTGTGATTGACTGCCAGATGATTATGACGGATAATCTATGCTCGCATGTGAAATATTCTCAAGATATATGAGTCAACTTGACAAAACCATGCGTTCTTACAGCGCATTATAAAGCGTGTGCATCGCATAAAGAGTACGCTACATGTCTGAAAGCTTATACACCAGGGCTGGTGAGCTTTGTCGGTTTGCATCAGTGCACTGGCATAAACGTTTACAAAGCAATTTCCCGGATAAAAAGAACTGTGCACCAGATATAATTTGGGATGAACTTGGGAAGCATGGTTCCCAACATCCTTCCACTGGTAAAATGTATGTGTATGTAGAGACGGCAATCATTTACAAACATGACCAATAATTTGTATCCAACAATTTCATATTTACAAAGTTTTCTCCTCTCTAAACTGTTTCTCAAGCACGCTCACTCATCTCCACTGTCAGTTCGCACAGTTCGCTTGGCCAAGTCTTTCACAGGTTGGAGGCATGTCCATGCAACAGTTTGACAACACACTATATGCATCTACTTGCTGCTATAGAGTACCCAGGTAGCACCTAGCCACATGGTTTGAGCATGAAGGCGTCTGCCTCTTCCAGCCCCTCAGATTCAGCTCTGGCTAGCCTCAGTGATACCCTTAGTAAGAAGACTGGTGAGCAAAGTACTGCAACTTTTTTCACACCCCGCTGGCTAACGGCTCCACTCGATTTCAGGCAATACTTGAAACCAACATCTTATCTGTAAAGACATCCAGCCATAGTGTTACAGAGAGAGTCATATAGGCCTTATATTATCTTTTGTCCTTCTACTAGGCTGCAGTACTAGAGAAACATGTGAAGTAGAAGTGGCACTTTTTAGTTCATGTATAATTAGAGTGGGGGGGGGGGAAGAACTCTCTGTACAATACGGAACAGCAAAGCATCATATCCTCTTACATCATGACACATCACATCAGGTTTAACAGCACCGAGTGTAATCAAATTAAATTGTATTGCATTAGCATTTGCTTCATAAGCTCACCGGACGGACCAAAAAAAAAAAAAAGAAAGAAAAAGAAATCACCTATGACTGACATATATCTAACAGCATGTAATACCAACACATATGAATAACAGCTGTGACTGGATTTGACAAGGACTGGACAAGTTTCTGGATGTAGGCCACATCAATGTTCAGACACTCTTCCATCAAAGAATCGGTCAGTTGGGCCAGATTTGATGGAAGCCAAATTCTGAGGAGAATTTCCAGTGGATTGGGATTTTAGCCACTGCTGGTAGACCCGTATGACCGTACACTTCCATGCACCTGCAGATTCAGCTACTTCCTTCCCACTATGCTCTTTGGCACGCCCAAATGCAATCACTCCTTTTAGCCAATCAACAACATCTGCTTTAGACCCATTTACCACACACTGAACGAGACATTCACTGCACTGTACCACCTCTTCTCAATCTATGAATCCCATCACGCACACCCCATAGGTATTTATAGCACGATCATCCTCGTACAGCGCCATCTGCAGGAGCCTGAAGTTACTACCACCTTAAACACACAAGGTGACTAATTTTTGTCCAGTGAGCTTATGTATCTTTAACGTATTGGATCGCTGGCAAGGCATTGAGCTGTGTATCACCAAGAATTGGGTATTAATAGTAACAGGGGTATTAATAGTAAAGGTTTTACACTAGATGTTAGAACATTGCTGTGAGGACCTGATTGCACTCAGCCACCATAAGTAAGGTCAGGCTGGATGATTAGTTCTAGCGTTGCTCCATTACTCCAGCATGCTCCTATGATTAACAGTCATCTACAGTCTAGGCTACTCAGGGTCTAGAAGAAAAGACCACTGACAAGCCGGAAAGTGGCAGCTGTCATAACTACCCTCAGATTAGTCCCCCTGATAATCTCAGGTGTGAGATAATAATCCTCCCAATATGCCTATAAAATCTACAGCCAGCCAATTGTTTTGTATTATGGACCAGTCACATGCATGTCTGTCTTTTCACTGCACGTTCAAACTGCCATGCAACAGCAGCAATAGAGGCCACTCTACAGTCCCTGGTCAAGTGCACACTACTTACTACCACTCCTCCATCTGAGCTGGCCGTGCATGCATGGCTGTGCAGGATTAGATTTCCCTCGCTTCTGGACGAGCGCGAGTCTATGAGCCCGGGCTAGTTCACAATGAAGCGACAGTAAACCAGGGGCATTTAACGTTGGCTGCAATAACGATGACCCTAGCAAAGCTGCAGGGAAGGCATGGGTAGTTTGGAGCAGCAGGCTAAGCGTTCAGTGCTGCACGGGATAAGCCGTTCATCTAGGACTAATGCTTCGCTTGCGTTCTGACCCAGACAGACAGACAGACAGACAGGTAAACAGAAGCGGTGCTGAATTATACAAGTTGAAAGGAGGAGAGAACGGTCTGTTATTCCCTCTGCACACATTAGCCATCTCCCTGCCTGGACCTGCGTGACCACAGGCTGCCTACGAGGCATAAAGGACGGAGGACTAACTGCATGCATGTGGTGTGTCTGCTAACATGGTCGTGCCTGGGAATGGGAGCTACACTGCTACTAGCTACCTACTGCCAGCCGACATGTGGGTGAGGGAGAAGGACAGAAAGAAGGAGAGAAAGACAGCAACAAGGGATATCAGGATGGCCATCCGAGACAGGGAAGGACGAGGAACGAACAAGTGCACGCCGAGGCTAAACTGAACTTCCTATTCCAATTTCTCCGTTCCACCTTAAACGCACAAGCGCCCAATGGAACCGCAGCCGCACTTAAGGTGGAACGGGAAAGTGTACTAATAGGAAGCTTCGAGCGAGACGCTGGAAAAAGGAGAAAAGTTGACACAATAGCGTGTTGAACCGACCGCCTCGCCCGCCACACCGGCGTAGGTGGGAAAACTACTCAGCTTAAAAAGCCCACCGAGCACAACTTTCACTCGTATCCCCACCAAACCAGCAAAGCACGGGGAAAGCCAGCCGAACCGGAGGAAACCCGGGGGGGCGGAATGATGGGAAAAAGCGCTCCCCTACCTCCTTCTTGGTCGGCTTGTAGACAAGCGGGGATGTTCTTCTTCCAGCCCGGCATGTTTGGAGCATTCACACGGCGGCTTTCCCGAGATAAACAAGGCGGGGAAGAAAAGCTCACACGCGTTTCAGCCCAACCGCGGCTTCCATTTGGCGTTCATTTCCCTCCTCAGCCGGTGCGTCTTCCTTTTTCAGCGGCCGCTGTAATTCAACGCCGTCTCTCCCTCTCTCACTCACTATCTCTCTCTTTCTCTCCCTCCCTCCGCCTCGCTGTGGACTGGGCTGAGCTGAGCTGAGGAGCGAACAGTGAAGGTGGCAACTACAGCCACACACACACAGGAGACTTTCCCACTGTCGCTCCCTCAGATACGGTCACTGTTAACCCGCGTTAAATCCCGGTAACAGCGGATTTAAAACGCTTCCTGAAGGCGTTTACTGCTAAACAGCCCATATGACTCTGTACGAACTGAGGTGTAACCGAGGGGCTGTGTAGTAGTGGTCTGTTCCGGCGGTGGAGCCGAGTGTTGCCTCATTCATTCATTCATAACATAGGCAGTAGGGATGCTACGATTCACCGATTCGATATCGCCGGTATGATGCGGTTCCCCGGATGAGAAAAAAATAGTGCACCGGATACAATTTAGGATGAACTTGGGAACATATTTCAAATACATTTTATTCATACACTTATCATTATCAACTTATCATTATCAACATATTGCATAAATAGTTGCACCCAGAAGGAATCATCTGACAGGAATGAAACTTGGTGGGTGGGTTTGACATCATGAGACATGCAAATGATTTTCAAACTCAGCCGTGCATGTGACATAAGCAAAGACGGGTCTTATCGCTGTACCTGACTGACCCAACAGCCACAATTACAGACATTCAGTGAGCAGTGATGCCCTGCATGAGTCATCCTGTTAGTGCCAGCACCATTGGCAGACAGCTGCATGACGCAGGACTGTATTTATGCAGACCATTACGACGACTGCCCTTAACACCACGTCCATGTCGCCCAAGACTGCAATGGTGTCGTGCCAGACTGTCATGGAGTCACTCAGAATGGCAGCCGCCCATCTTCAGTGATAAGTCCCACTTTTGGTTTGGTGGAGATGACCAACGAGTCAGTGTGTGAAGGCACCGTGGTCAGCGCCAAGATGAACAGTTTGTTGTCACTCATCACACATCCAGAAGCCCTGGTGTCACTCCACCTCCACCCCTACTGCAAAATCTGCAGAAACTGTGTGAGAATATTCAACCTGCATGGGATGGATTATCACAGGACACCATTAAGAACCTCTACAACTCCATGCTGAGACATCTAGCATGTTGCATTAGCAAACATGGTGGCCTGACGCCATACTGAGAGACACTACTTCTGTATGTGTAGCCCAATATATATTACCCATATCAGTCTAAATTTATCATCATTTATTGTTCTTGGTAACCTTTATCTTCCTTCCCAATAGCACTGTAATCACACTACATATAACATATGATGATAATGGTAGGGGGGTGAGAACAGTAAAAAAAAGCTCAGTGATGAGTTCTGCTTTTTCCCAACACTGGAGTTATCTATGCTGTATATACTGCTATACAATATAGCTGGGTTTCTCGACCTGTGGACCGTAAACCACCAGTGGGCCATGAAGCACCCTGTATTGGTCCTTAGGCCAGTACTCAGGTGGAGGTAGTAGTTTGTAGTGGGCTCGAAATGTCATATATAACCATATTAGCATTACGTTAAGTATACAGTATAATATAAATATTATGTATATTAATGTACATACATACTACTAAAACGTTGCAGCAGCAAGCTAATTAGACATCTTCAGTCTAAGACAACATTTTTGCTGGCTAGCCACTGATGGAGAGGTTTCTTGGGGTGCTTTCACAGCTCCCTTGTTTGAATTTGAGCATATGACTTTTCTTTAACCAAATTTCCTGGAGAAACTATTTATAAAAGTTGGTTTTAGTTTCTGGTGAGCTGCTATGCTTGTATGCTGCTATGCTATGTAGTTATTATCATTTGGGGCGGAAAAGAAACCCCTGCTATATACAGTCCCAGTATAAAGTTTAGACACACCCAACTAAATGGATGTTGTTGGTGATCTTAAAGACTCGACAGGCTTACACTTAATGGTTCCAGCTTATGAGATGTCCGAAATAATACATATCCTCATATACCACATATACTCTTGATGTATCACTGTATTATATTTGTGCCATATCGCCACCTCTAATAAATATTTAGTTGTGCTGCTCTTTTTCTGCACAGTTTAAAAGCTGTAGTTCCTCTTTCAGTTTAGTGAATATTCAGGATGGACAGACCAATAGAATTGGTCCAAAACTGCTTAGAAAAAAACCTTGCTATATCAGCTTCCACTGCAGGTTAAGAAAGCTGTTTTATCCTCCTGTAAAGTTCCACATTGGAGGTTTTTAAGGTGGACTGGATAATTCCATGAGTTCTAGTTTCTAAACCGTGTCTAAACCTCGGACTGGTAGTGTAAACTAGCGTTATGCAGCACTATGTTCTGGTTGAAAAAACTGAAGTAAACTTTCAAACTGTACCATATACAATTGTATAGCATCATATTCTTTTGATTCACATTGTACTACATTGAATCGTATTGTGTTGATTCAAACTGTGTCGAATCGCTCTGCATTCCAATAGAGGTGAATCACGTCATGTTGCATTAGTAGTTGCTTCATTTGTATCTTTAAACATTGCCAGTGCATTCAGACGTGTATCATATCGGCCAAAATGACGGAGATGTACACTCGTGTTCATGGCTGTTCTTGGAGTTCATGTAATTGGCTCCATATAGGCAGTATATTCTTGCCATTTCAAATCAGTTATGAATCTTGAGCTGAATCGGAACTTTAGCCTGTACAGGCTTTATAATACCCAAGAGAAGTTCTGTAGGCCTTATGAGTAGCGGCTTGTGTGATTAATATCTTATCCTGATTTATAGCCTACAGTTACCTGAGGGAGGTCGTGATTTATTGCCAGCTGATTGTGATGGATAATGAAGAAATGCACATGCTCGTGCTCGCAGGTGGAATATTCAGTAGATGTAGGAGGCAGAATCATGCATTTCCAAAACAGCAGTCACAGTAATTTTCTCAAATTCTATTTATTTTGCTGAGTTGAACATACTAGAAATTCATGAATGCTTTCATCTTCTAAGCCACTTATCCTTCTGGGTCGTGGGGGGTGCTAGAGCCTATCCCAGTGCTTATCGGGTGAAAGGCAGGAAACACCCTGGACAGGTCTTCCGACTATCACAGGACATACTAGAAATGTCCTGTTACAAACTATAAAACCTTACTTTTGCACAGGCCACTGTTTATGCTTTGTTTGTTCAATACGTTATACTGAACAAATAAACAGTAATTGTGCATAAACTGTGCAGAAGTGTGCAGAGACGCCTGCTGATCATGGCCGTTCTTAAGGAGTTGCACTCACTATGCTGCAGTATCAGTCTCTACTCTTGTGGGAAGGCTATACACTAGATGTTGCAACATTGCTATGAGGGTTTAATGGCATTAGTGAGGTCAGCCACTGATGTTGGATGATCAGTTTTGGATCTAATCTAGGCCTGTTCCACCATGCGCTATAGACTTGTCACACACCCCTTAGCCAATCTCTGCTCACCTGCTCTATCCACCACTCTAGCCATTTTTCAGCATTGGGGATGGCCATCTCACGGATGCACCAGAGCCTCACATTCTATTGGTCAGTGCTTTTCTATAAAGATTATACAACTTGTCTGCAGCTGAACACCTGTTTCAGCAAGGGTTGCACCTTAAAGTACCAGAATTCACTAATGAGAATGGGTGTCTGCTTTTGCACAGAGAGGACTGTGAAAACGTATCTACACGAGTTTCTCCTATTTTTGCTGATTTGTCACATTTAAATGGTTTGGAAAAAACATGAGTAAACATAAAATGCAGCTTTTAAACATTCATTCTGTTTATAAAGATACGTCTTTTTCCAAACCCATATCACCCATGTTAAAGAAACTGGTTGTGCCACTCTTGGCAGTAACAACTGCAAACAAACGTTTGTGATGACTTATGACGAATCTTTTACAGCACTGTGGAGGAATTTTGGCAACTCTTTTTTGGAGAATTGCTTTAATTCGTGCTTCAGATCAATGTCTTGCTGCATTATCCAACTGTACTGGGCCACAAACTGACAGGTGGACATTCTTCTTCAGGATGTTCTGATGGAGAGTAGAATTCATGGTTCCATTAGTTGTGATGTCCAGGTCCTGCAGAAGCAAAGCAGCCCCAGGCCATCACTCTACCACCATCATATTGGACTGTTGGTATGATGTTCTCATGGTGGAATGTGGTGCTAGCTTTATGACAGGCGTAACAGAAGACCCATGTCTTCCAAAAAGGTCCACCTTTGAATATCATCCCAAAAGTCTTGGCAGTCGTTTAGATGTGAGACAAGCCTTTGTGTACTTTTTGGGCAGCAGTGGTTACTTGCGACTCTTGGATGCCATTTTTGCCCAGCATCTTTCTCATTGTGGAATTGTGTACATTGACCTTACCTGATGGAAGTGAGGCCTGCAGTTGTTTAGATGTTCGTCTGGGTTCTTTTGTGACCTCCTGGATGAGTTGTTGATGTGCTCTTGGTGAAAATGTGGTACCCCAGTCACTCCTGGGAAGGTTCACTACTGTCCCAAGCTTTCTCCATTTGTGGGTAATGTCTCTCAGTGTGGTTCACTTGAGTTCCAGAGCCTTAGCAATGGCTTTGTAACCCATTCCAGATTTCAATGATTTTAGAGATGTGGCATCCAATGACTTTGGAATGTGGCTGCATTTTGAGACCTTCTAGCAGCTTCACATTGCCACACAGGTTCTATTTAAGGCATGTTTAGATCAAATAGGTCCAGCGATAATCATGCCTGGGTGTGGTGAGTAAAACTGAACCCAGTAGTCAATTGAATTTGATTAACTGGTGATTAGTAGCTAATGGTGGAATTGACAGTAGAACTGAATAGCATTTTTCCTTCAGTGCATTAAATCATCATTTACAAACAGTATTTTGTGATTACTTGGTTTATCTTGTCTAATATTTTATAGTAGATGTTAAGAAGTAAATACTTGGGGATCGTTAATCATCAGAAACAGTGTTTTAATCTTGAGTTAACTTTGCTTGCAGTGTCAAGCAGGATGATCCACGACATATCCTTACAGCTGATGCAAGAAACACACATGAGTAAGAGGCACTGACTGCAGGGAGACTATTTCGGTGGCTATTGTGGCACATCAGCGGCCTACATTTACCACTAGTGCATTGCCCCTTCATCTCTTCCTCCCTGCCCCCCATGTTTTCTCACTCTATCGGTCCACTCAGGAGCCCTAGCAGCTTCACGCTGGCTGGAGCATACACTGCAGGGCAAAGTCAGGCTCTAATGAGTGATGCAGGGCAGAGGAGGAAGAGGTTTCAGTCCCAGTCTGACACCCATTCCTTCATCTAGTCATCCAGCCATTCATCCCTGAGGCTACATCTAGAAGCATACAGTGTAGGATGCAGAGAAGGAAAAGTGAAGGAGCATGTCTGTTTGCTTAAGGGAATTGGATGCCTTTCCTTAGTGGTTCTGAAGAGTTAAGGCATTGGGGGAGGGGGTGGTCAATGTAAAATGCGAACAGAAGTCATACATACACAGTATCTTACTAATAGTGTTTCACCGTGGTATCTAGGTCTTCAGTTTCAGGTTACTATGTAGAATTGTATAGTAAAGGTACATAGTTGAGAAACCCCTGAACACAAAAATCACCTACATATCCTCACCATCAAAAGAATAGTGGCAACCAGAAGGAATTCATCCAGAGAAATGATACTTGGTGGGTAGGTTTGACATTGTGAGACATGCGAATGATTCAAGTTTCACGCTCGGCTGCACGTGACGTAAGCAAGAATAGCCCTTATCACTGTACCTGACTGACCCAGCAGCCACGATTGCAAACATTCAGAGAGCAGTGGTGCCCTACATGAATCATCCTGTTAGTGCCAGCACCATTGGCAGACAGCGGCGGGACGCAGGCCGGTACAACGACTACCCTTAACACCACATCAACGTCACCTAACACTGCAAAGGTGTCGTGCCCAACTGTCATGGAGTGACTCAGAATGGCAGCGCGTCATCTTCAGTGACGAGTCCCGCTTTGTCTTGGTGGAGACGACAGACGAATCTGTTTGTGGAGGATTTTGTTTGTTGTCACATGTCACACATCCAGAAGGCCTGGTGTTACTTCACCTCCACCCCTACCGCACAATCTACAGGAACTGAGTGAGCATATTCAAGCTACATGGGATGGATTATCACAGGACACCATTAGGAACGTCTACAACCCCATGCTGAGACGTCTGCATGTTGCGTTAGCAAACATAGCAGCCCGTCGCCATACTACTTCTGTATGTGTTGCTCAATAAATATCGGCCATATCAGTCTAAATGTATCATCATTTATTGTTCCTGATAATCTTTATCTTCTTCCCAAAAGCATTGCAGTCCGACACTTCCGTCTGGGTACAACTATTCTTTTGACGATGAGTGTATAATGTTACTACTGGGCAAACATCATTTGCAAGTCAAAACACCCATTAATAGCAGGTTACGCTTTTTTATTCTAAGCACATCAGATATAAGATAATCCATTTGCAGTGAGAAGGGGAAGGAAGATAATGGACAAAATGGAGTTTCCAAAACTGGAGTTCAAAAATGTACTCAACGATGTAAAGAAAATGGAGCCCTGGTAGACCACCAAAGCTTTCATCTTGGAGATAGAGGAGAAATCCAGCTTCACACATGCTACAGATCTGAAAAAATCCTTCCATCCTTCCCCTGTGAGAATGCAACTTGGCCCTAGGGGGCTGAAAGGATGTGTGGCTTTTACTGAGAAAAGAAAAATGATGAAAATTGGCAAGTCAAGTGAAGAAGTATGGAAACTGAAAGTAAGTAAAATATATCATCAATATCCAAAGAAAAACAAGTGTCTACAAAAAATTACAGTGCAATTTTTAGCATGTATATCGGTCTAATCTCGTATATGACAGCTGCTGAGCTCAAGTAAGGCAGGGAACTAATATCAAATAATAATTATAAGAAATATAAGAAATAAGAAGAAGAAGAAGTTGTTTATGGTCATCCCAAATAATGAACGAAACACATGCAATCTCATCTTTTTACCTATTTACCTTCTCATAAAACATCTCAATGTGAGGACCGTCCAGCCACAGAACCAGTACTTGAGCTCCTCGGTGGGATCTTTAGGTGAAATGAGATGGAACCCCACCTCAAACTCGACCACTGTACATTAAAGCTTTATTTCCACACTGGGTATTTTCAACACTTAGCCATTAGAATAGCGGCCATAGCTAACCAACCTCTAA
The DNA here is from genome assembly GCA_034552555.1 of Semaprochilodus insignis. NCBI lineage: Eukaryota > Metazoa > Chordata > Actinopteri > Characiformes > Prochilodontidae > Semaprochilodus > Semaprochilodus insignis. Next base: position 22,615,887 of record CM067474.1, on the reverse strand, counting down.
ACTAACCTAGACAGTCTGCTTTCTGTCAGCTGGTGGTTGTAGCTGGTAGCTGGTGTCAGCTGAGCATGCAAACCATAACCTTCTTTCTGGCAAGCTGAGGAACATAGGTAACAAAAGCTGGTAGGCAAGGTCACTTCCTGCCAAGCTTATAACGATTTAAAGCTAATCAAGTAACTTTGCTAAAAGACTCGTATTTCAAGAATGTGATGATGCTGAAATCCATTTATGCTTGCAGTTATACAAGTATCAGACACTAGCTGCAGTTTTGTACCCAGTGGAAGTTTATGGGAGGTCATTTCTATCTGCTTTCAGCTGCACACCTTTGTCAAAAGCACCATAAATATTTTAAAACCCTTTAAAAAGTTCATGTTTTGAGAAAAGTACTTTGGAATTATTAATGACCTTGGTTTCCACAAGATACCTTAGTCATACATTGACCATCTGGTAAAATTCATATACAAAGGCCTCAATACTGAAACGATACCAAAGCTGATAGAGCAAACAACTCATGATGTTGTTTCCCCAGACACATTCATGTATTCCGTTTGCACCTTGTTTTATTTTCTGACACATTTTCCTATCCTCCTCTTTTTTTTCCCCTTCTTCTTATTTTGCATGATGGACCAGCAAACATTTCAAGCCGGACTAATGCGATGATAGCTTCCACAAATTTCCACCTGCATATAGCTCGGCACGCTGAAGTGCTGTGGAGCGCAGAGGTGAATGCAGCAGAGGAAATGGTTTTGTTGTTTTGTTATTGTTGCCATAAAGCATGTACCCTCATATCCATATACCAGCAAGTGAAGAGCCTGCGGATTCTAGCACCTTCTACTTTTTCTTGTCCTCATCACGTCATAGTCGGGAGAAAGCTGGACTTCTGAAGGTGCACTGCAGTAAGTGACTGGAAGTGACATTGTTTTCCGCTTTTTGTTTGGACATATTGGCTATTTACTGCTGTGTTGTATTATCGGAACGCAATTATTGAACAATTAGCGGCTCATTAGTGGACTAAGAATGGGATAAGCTCCGAAAATTGGCTCAGTTTATAATCCGGCTCAGGAAGAACGTCTTAATGACCCTTTCTGAGCACCTTCTATCGCTAAAAGTTCGACTCCTAAAAGTTCTGGTGAACATTTTACAGTGATTTTCTTTTATACGGCTGATGTTGGGGCAAGGGGAGGCGTTAGAAAGAGAGCTTTTACCTTCCAGATAATTGAACTTGTCGTCTAGCTTGTGCGTGAGGCACTTTAGCTGCAACTGCACAGGCAGATAGTGAGGCAATTATTGTCACTATTTGATTGATATTAATGCAAACTTGTTGTTTCCTGGAAACCCTCATGCAATAAATCATCAAGGCTACATTTTTTGCCGCTGCTGTCTCAGCTGCGAATATGGTGAGTGGAAAAAAGCAGAGATGATGACAGAGTTGCCGCCGGAATGTTTGCCTGGTTATTAATTCTACCACTTTCTAAAGTGCTGTCTGGCAATGAGAGGCCCAGTCGTTGTGTCAGGCAAGCAAAAGTGAAGGGACCTTCTTCACTGAGAACTGGCCTCAAGTGAAAAGTATAATATGGGTAAACTGGTCCCTCTCATACTGTTTCAGCAGCCGCTGATACTGGTACCTTATTTCAGCAAGGTCCTCTGATGAGCCATTACAGTAAACTACCTTATATAACCATATAACGGCCTGGATGATGGCATTTTTGCGCTGTCAACTGTCAATGCTAATAACAGTCTTTCGGCCAAGCCTGATTCATGACCCTGACCTTTCAGGAAGGATATCACCAACTCAGAAGGCCTTGCCATGGTACAGAGGTAGAGACATAAAGGAAGAGATGGGTCACTGGTTGGATTATGAACAAGACAGCTTGTGATGCTGTTCCTTCAGTTAAAGGAGCTGCAGGACGTCTATTAGCATCCCATGCACTCACTATCTAAACTGCTTTGTCCTTCTGGGTCCTTTAGGGGGCAATTTAGCATCTCCAGTCTGACTGCATGTCTTTGATTGTGAAGAACCTGGAGGAAACCCTCGCAGACACAAGTAGAGCATGCAACCTCAACACAGAAAGTACCCCTGACACCCCGGCTGGGAATTGAATCTAACAGCAATCACATGAACAGTGGCTGCTCTGGGTGGCATGGTGGCCCGAGGGGTAGCCCTGTTGCCTCACCAGCAAGAAGGGCAACTGGGCTACCCATTGTGCCACCATGCCGCCCACAGCAGCCACGGTTCATGTGATTGTTGTTAGATTTGTCAGGGTTTACAAGTGATTTCAAATTTTTTAAATGGTTCATTTGGCTTTCAGTTTCTAGTCCCTCCCCATTCAGAATGATTGCAGCCTGGTTTAGATATGACTGGAACTAACTGCCTGGAGTGGACAGATTTTCCTATAAGGAGCTTTGGATTTGGCTGCAGGGTCCGTGTGGTCACTGTGTATATTGGTATGATTAGTTTTGACAGCATTTCTACAGTAAACATTAATGTTAGTGGTATTACTGCTCAAAGACTGGACCAATTAAACATTGTCATGGTTTGCTGATATAGGAATGCAACAAAATATTCAGTTTCCTTTCTTTGAGCATCGTTCTCACTGTTGGTTTTCGCAATCAGTCTCAAACTTTCATTCTTACCATGACAAAAATGGCTATACATAGTGGTCATACAGTGTCGTCCATGGGACAGATAGAACTATGGTACATTGCAGTAATACATGGTTTGGTACTAGCATGACTGGAGAGAAAGAAAGAAAGAAAGAAAGAAAGAAAACAAACAAAACAACAAAGAAAAGAATGGAAGCAATTGCCAGCTGAGAGGCTGGCATGAGATCATTTACTCCAAACAAATCCCAGGCAAGCAGTTGAGGCCGCATCCGCTGCTGGATTCAGGCCTGGCCTATTCTACCATGCCTGCCTGACACAAAGTGATTCATGGGCCAGTGGCAGAGCTTCAAGTCTCTCAGGGCAATCAAAGGAAATATGATTTCTGCTTCAATCAGAGCGCTTTAGTGCCCATTACACTACTTGTTTGTGAGGCAGAATAAAACACTGGTGTCAAACAGCTTCCCCTTCGCAGCCAACTAAGCTGCTGAGGGACTCGTATTAAAAGGCGGAGGAGGCCGGGGGCCCAGGAGCAGACAGAGCAATGGACAGGATGCCAGAAAGCGCACGCAGCCATGCGATCACTTCAGGTACAGCACAGGGGCCAAAACTGTCAGAAAGATGTTCGGCAGGGGGAAGAGATGAGCCGCTGACTTTGTGAGGCAGTCTCCTTGCTGCTCTAACGGCTATTCCGCCACTCAAGGACGCTGGTTTGTGTGATCTGCCTTTGATGGACGAGTGAGGGTGACCTTGCATCAAGCAAATACATTTACGTCATTTCTCTGGTGCTTGTCAGCAACGTGGAGTCGTATTTAGAGTCTGTGCAGACTGAGGCAAAAAAACACTAAGGTCCCTGGCTCCCAAGTGGTGCTACCTTCGAGAGGTTACACCACAGACATCCATAGCCAAGAGTCCAGAAGTGCATAGCTGGCTTTGCTCTCTCTGGGTGGGTAAGATGATGGTCCTCTCTCTTCCATCATTCAGCAGGATGCTGGCCAGTGTGGAGTTCTGACCAGGTAGGGATTTTGAGTGTTTGGCAGGAACGGCAGACCCTCTTTAATGGAAAGCTTTCCTTAGCTTCATTGCTCACTTGGATTGCATTCTAAAAAAAGGTTCTAAAACAGTTTTTTCTCCTTTAAAGAGATCTATTTATAAGGCTCCTGTACAGAAGTAGAAAGGTGATAAAAGAAGAGACGAATGAGACGGCTTGTATGGCACAACCGGTAAAGTTCTGTCCTTCAGTAAAAAGATCTGCAGGATGAGCTTTACTTGAGACAAACAGCAGCAACGTTCATGCGATGTTTTTCCGATTTTGATTTGCATTTGGTTTTAAGGTTTCAGGTGACTCCCCACACAAACCGATTGGAACCTTTTCTTGATGTGACTGGGAATAACTGCCTGGAATTGACAGACTTTCCTATAAGGAACTTTGGCAGAGGCTACAATCCCCTGGCGCTGTTCCTGCTTAGCATCCAAGCAAAACAATAGCTTGCAAATCACACGGGAACTAGGTAAGTGCACAGGTGCTGAAGTACTCAAGAAGAAGAAAAACACATACAAGCTAATAACTCAAGGAAATGTTGATTTTTATCTGTATCTTTTCCATAAATATCCCTAAATCACTGAAACTCTTCTCTTTCATTTCTACAGCCATTTGCCTGCATGTTCACTGAAGCGCTGTTCCACTTGGCGGAGCTGTCCCTCTTCTGACACCACTATTTATTGTTTCCGTGTGTGTTGTTTATGTTTCTGAATGGATCTTTTTAATGTTTTGGCTTGAGATGATGTACAGTATGTGTAGAGCAACAGGTCTGGTACAGATGACACCACTGCAGATTGCATCGGCTGTGAAACAGTTGACCTCGGGTACATTTTCAGATGCTTGTGAGAAGAAAAACTTTCCTCATATAAAGTCAGTGAGCTACTCAAATTAGTACACAAGTCAATAACATTCTCTGTAAAAGCCCTGCAGACAAAAACATACATAACAGCATATAATACCTCCAGGAGCATGAATGAACAGCTGTGATTGGATTTGTCATGGAAGTTTCTGGATGTAGGCCACATCAATGTTCAGACACTCTTGCATCAAAAAATTGCGCAGTTGGCGCCACATTTGGTGGATGCCTTCCCTGGCACAATTCTGAGGAGAATTTCCTGCTGGTAGACTCGTATGACCGTACGCTTCCATACATCTGCAAATTCAGCTACTTTCTTCAAACTACGGCCTTTGACACGCCCAAATGCAGTCACTCATTACTAGCCAGTCACTCTTCTCAATCTATAGATTACGTCACTCAGACCCTGCAGGTATTTATAGCATGATCATCCTTGCGCCGAGCCATCTGCAGGAGCCTGCAGTTACTACCACCTTCAACATGCCGAGTGACTAATGTGTATGTTTGGGGAGCTTATTGTATAGTCAGCTCCATAATTATTGACACACTAAAGAAACAAAGGGCAGCTTGTAAATGATACTTCAGCGATGAACAAATCCATGGCGTTGCAGTAGCTGAAAATAACTTTGGTTTTATGAAGGGAGCCATCAATGAAAGCTGCCATTTAAACAGTCACAGGGTCGCAGTGTCCAAATACCCTAAAAGTTACTGCTTCTTTCTGCCAATTCTCATCCACTCGTCCTGTGACACCATCTTACCAGCTGTCCGAATACTGGAGGAGATGAGAGAAGCCACACCAAACTCCTTCCAAAGAAAGGGCACGAGTGTACACCTCGGAGGAAGTCTTGTACTGATTTTAAAGTGCCATCACTTCATGCATGTCCAGAGAGGCAAATGCAGAGCGATCCAACTGTACTATAGATTCCGTGTGTAGAACAACACGCAGATGCAAATCAACCGGCTCTGTGTAGCAGCTGCGATGGGATACGGGAGTATGACAGCCGTGCTTTCAAAGCTCAGTTCATTAATGATCAACATTACATTTAATGATGTTGAAGGAAATCAGCTGTCCCATGTTCCTCTTGCTTCTTTCCTCTCCTTGATTCTTCCACACTCCTCCGGAATAGGAGAAGAGTAGTAGGAAGGGAGAGGGAGGACAAGAGCAGTAGCAATAGTTTCTGGATGCAGCCACAGAGTGTGATCAGCTGGGCTTCAAGGTGGAACTCTGGATTGTTTGAAGGGTCAAACAGGAAATTGTGTTATTGGTTAATTAGCATGGTACTCAAATGTTAACACTGTTATTTTGAGGATCAACTGGAACAGGTGATTTAACATCAACATGCAATGGGCTGTTTGGCTCCTGGGGGTCATAGGTACCTGCGTACCTTTGCCAGGAGCAAAGACTTCCCTGGCAGTTCTCCTCAAAGCCTGCTGAGTGGTCCAGCCTTCATGTATCTTGGAGCGAGCCTGCTAGCCCTCACCCCATGGGCATGGGTTTGTCTAAGGACTGTAGGGACATGTTCTTACCAATATGTTGGGAGGACGGAAATGTCCCTACCAATATTTGACCTTGTTCGTGTTATCTTTGGAGTGGAGTTATATTAGATCATTCCAATGTGCTTCCCAGAGGCTCTGGCTCCAAGATGGCATTTAGGCATGCTAGCATTTGATTGGCTGAAAAAGAGAGGGGGCTATATGAAGGCTCACATTACAACATGAAAATATTGTACTATATGACTTACCCCAACACGTTTTTGTACTCTGCAGATATCATGTCACTAAAAAACAAAATAAAATGGGGTGTCATGTCCCTACCAATGTTGATACTGTTGGATATCAGTGTTTTTGTATAAGTGTGTATGTATGAAGTGTGTACAAGTTCACCATGTGGGAACAACTGCATTCCTAGAACAGAACCTGAATTGTATGCATTTAAGACGGGTTCGGAGCCCCTGGGCGAATGTTGCTGTCAGGGGTCTACAGGTTATAGGTCAAAAGTAATTTGGAGCAAAGCTGACCCATCTGGTAAAACCAGACAAGGACACATTCTTCTTACATTAAGGGTGTGGTGACACAGTGTATAAAACCTCTGTGACAAGTTTCTGTCTTTGGACTGGGTTGTACTGGACGAGAGCTGTGAGTGAACTGCGATCGCCTTGAAATAAACCACTCCAACAGAGTGTTTTTCTTGTGCAAGCAAGAAAAGAAACAACAATACCAAACCTGCACCTTCCCCTCACCCTCCAGCTTGTAGTAGAGCGAGGTCGGGCTCGCTGATGGTAACTGACTATAGGAAAACTGGGTGGAAAAATTGTGTAACAATTAAAACAATGAACTCATTATGCCACATGACCGCACACTGGAAAGCAATGACAGCCGTGAGTGACAACAGGAGAAGTATGACAACGACGAGAAGCATGAGGATGGCACTCAAGTCCCAAACCCTTACTCCTGGGCCCCGCCTAAGCTTTTGATCCTGGTGGCCAAGCTGCGGAGCGGGGGCAGTGACAGGGAGGCGGAGCAGAGAGCTCTCTCTCCCTCTCAGCTCAGGTGCTCTTGCTGCTGCTTAATGAGAGCCACCTGACACTCATGTGGCTTTGGCAGCGTGGGTACCTTTTAAAGGAGTGGAGAGGGAAGAGAGATAGAGAGAGAGAGCGAGAGAGAAGACAGACATCATCCTCTCTCTCGGCTGACATCCTCCTCCTGCTCATCCCGCGTGTGCGAAGTTCGGACTCTACTTCCATTCAAATGCTACTCACTGTGTTTAATACTCTTACATGGAATCTTTATGTGGAAATATGACAATATTGTATTCAAGCATGACCCACTCCGTGCACTCATACTGCCCAGTGTGTCAGAAATAGTCAGCTATATCTTTGTCTTTATTTGGTCCTGTCGTCTAAGGTTTGCCAACTGTCCTGATGTTCCATGAATCAAAATAAGCGCTGGCAGCAGCGGTGAAATCAGGAGGCATGACAGGTGTTTGTGTTGCACTAGCTTGTCATGGTGGAGGATGTGCAGTGCAGAGTCAGCACCAAAGCACAACCCCTGCTCGCTACTAGAATGCTGCCTTTTCTGATACGACAGAGGACCTTTACACCGTCGTATTCATAGAGGTCTGATACTGTGTCCCCAAAACGACCGCCCTTCATTTAAGCTACATTTCCTGTTTGCTCTAAAGCAATGCATCAACTGCTAATTAAATGTGTTTGCTGCCACATCACGGAGAAGAAATGTGTAGGTGGTTCCATCTTCGAGTTCATGTGGCAGTAATGAAATTTGATACATTTGACATCCTGAGACATATATATCATGAGACAAATAATTCAAGTTTAACGCTTGGCTGCTCATGTGGCACAAGCAAGGATGGGCCTTAACGCTGGACCTGAATGACCCAACAGCCACAATGGCAGACATTCAGCAAGCAGTGACGCCCTCCATGAGTCATCCTGTTAGTGCCAGCACCATTGGCAGACGCAGGACTACATGCACGCAGACCATTACGATGACTGCCCTTAACACCATGTCAACGTCGCCAAAGACTGCAGAGGTGACAGTCATTTCCACCTTTGATTGGTCATCTCCATCTTTGGTTGATCATCTCAACCTTTGTCTTGATGGAGACGACCAATGAATCCGTGTGTGGAGGCACCGTGCTCAGTGCCCAGGTGAATTGTTTGTTGTCACGTGGCACCTGGTGTCACTCCACCTCCACCCCTAACACAACATCTGCAGGAACTGTGTGAGAATATTCGAGCTGCATGGGATGGATTATCACCTGACACCAATAGGAACCTCTACAACTCCATGCTGAGACATCTTAGTAAACATGTCTCCACTACTTCTGTATGTGTAGCTCAATAAATATCGCCCATATCAGTCTAAATTGTTCATCATTTACTGTTCCTGCCAGGATAGCAAGTGGATAGCAGACCACTGTTGGCCCACTAATGGCAAAGCTGGAGGTTCACTGGCGTTTTGCTCTGCGCTTTCTGGGCAGCCCAATGATGGTTAAGCAGTGTATTAAACAAAATGCCACCTTTAATCGCCAAAATGTTTTCCACTCACAGTTTACTCACAATTTACTTATGTTCCCTTCATTTCTTACTTTTATTATCCTGCAAATTATTTCAATTAATAATTTTTAGTGTCAGCAACATTTGTAACTAAATCATTTTATATCAGACCTAATTCTGATTTTTTTTCTTTCAGTTACTTGTAATATTTGTCTTGGTCTGTTTTCTAAAATGACAGGCTGTACACATTTAAAATCTGTAGATTAAAAACTAATAAGATTTTGTCCCCAGGACAGTAGTCTGAGGTTGGTCCAGCAGTGGCAAACAGTCAGTGGGGTGCCGACCTAATCAAGCCAGCAACTGATATATGCTTGCTATCTGGGTGATAACCTTTATCTTCCTTCAGAATAGCATTGTAATCTGACACTTCCTTCTGGGTCCAACTATTTGATGATGAGTATATATCTGGGAAATATACTTATATGGTGTATTGTTTGGTTGGAGCAGTGGCTGTTGCTCTCTCTGGATGTCAGTGGTACATATGAGCTCTGCATTCACATGATGAAAACAAAGACAGTGAATTACTGACTGTAATAAACACATTCTGATGAAGCTTGTTTTGTCTACTCATGCACTGCTTTTCAAATGAAGAAATCTTCCTTTAGGGTCAGATTTATGTGAGTCAGAGAAATGCAGTTAATTGCAGTTAACTATGCAGAATAATATGACAAATCATGATTAATTGTTTTAATCATTTTTCAGCACTTATTTATTTATTCCTTTATTTGGAGTGCAGAGGGGCAAAGCCATGCTCAGCTCAGCATGAGTGAGGTTTAGGTACCGATGGAGTGCCGTCTTTGTAGGGCTGCGGGTGAGAACGAGGGAGATCTCTAGCAAAGAAACTTTTATTGTTGTTTTCTGAGGAAAGTAACTTTGCATGCAATAGTATATTCAACGTATTTTGAGCGAGGTGGCTGGGACATTGCTGAAATCAGGTCAAACTGCAGGCACCCTAATAAAAATGCATATGTGGGATATGATGTATGCGGTTCAGAATAAGTTTAGCTGCTGAAAACAAGGCGATCTGTAGGTGTACTTATAAAAATGTATATCTCGTGCGTGGTGTGTGTGTTTTAAAAGCTGAAGGCATGCACATAAAAATGTATATATGGGTTTCGGAGTACTGTGACTTCTTCTAGCTGCTGGAACAAAACAAACTGCAGGCATACTGATAGAACGTATGTTTGTACATGGTTTATAAAAGTTTTATGTAGCTATGAAACTTCAATCAGATCACCTGAAGCAAATACAGTAATGTCAGAATGAAGTTCAGATAGCTACATTGATTACAGTAGGGTTGCCCAACTCGGGCCGGTGTTCAGAAATGTACCTGCTCAAGCACACCCTATTCAACTCGTCAGGTTTACTGGGTGTGTTTGAGTAGAGGAACGACCAAATTGTACAGGACACCTGCCCCCAAGGACCGAAGCCATGCAACCCTGACTTACAACATCAATACTAAAACACTAATGAAGACAGCTAATACAGTATTAACCAGTCTACACTATGGCTGCTAGCCATAAACCAAAGAACAGGAGCTTGACATCATACCCTTAGAACCTTGTACCAACATGTTTATTTGAAGTAGAACTGACAGATACTTTCATATAAAGTCATATAAAGAACATCTGCTATGTGGTGCTGACGTGCACTGTGGTATATGAATCACTAGACCTGCAATGCAAGGCTTATTGATCCATGAGTTATCCATGAATAATGGGACACTGAGATATAGAGAAATGCACAGATAAAGTGTGCTGTTGGAAATGTTCTCATTTTACCTTATATCCATCGCTGTGGGGAAACCAGCATTTTGGCAGGCCTCAATCTGCCTGTCTGGTTTGGGGTTATGACTTCATTATGCATTATGGATTCCCATGAGGCAATAAAAATACAATTACAGTATTTCTGCTGCCCATTAAAACCATAATATCATTTTTACTGCCAAAAATCCAATAAGCTGCTGAAACAGAATATGCTGTGCCACATTCAGGAAATGCCTGCATGTTAGTTCTGGGTTATTTTACAAGGACCCTTACTGCAAAGTTGGGGCTACGTTTCTTTGGGGGCATATGTATGTAAACAGCAAGAACTGAAATCAGTCTAGAGCTGACGGATAAGAGAAGAAGGCAGGGATGGACTGGCCATTGGGAGAACCGGGACCATTGTGTGGGTCTCTGAGAGTGTGAGAAAGAGGGAAATGCATGGTTGTTATCCTGTTGCAGTCCTATATAAAATAAATTCACACCACTTGGGACAAACGACATGTGCCAGGTGAGTACTGGGATGCACAGACCTTGGTGTGTTAGTGACCCATAAGATGGTGGTTATGGTGGTGGGTAAGTGGATGTGGTCACTGTAGTTAGATCACCATGGGCTTTTAGCAGCAGTAATGGACATTCTAGGTTTTTGCTGTGTTTACTGTGTACTGAGTTTCATTAAGACTTTCAGATCTGTTTCTAATTGTTACTATCATAGGCCTCTAACAGTTCTGGGATATTCTATTCAATATTGCATATACTGTAATTGTAAATTCTGATTCTTTTTATGTTGCCTTTGTGTTTGCTTTGCTACCTGGTGTCGACCCAAGGAGGATGGGTTCCTCTTCTGAGGGTTCCTCCTCTTGCTCTGAAGGAGTTTTTCCCTGCCACTGTTGCCCTGGAGGGACCGGGGTTCTCTGTAAAGCTGCTTTGTGACTGTTCTCTGTTCTCTGTTGTAAAAATGACCATATAAATAAACTTGACTTGATTTGGTTGAAATTGGTCTAGACAAACATCAAGGGCTAAATGTAGTTCCCAGTAACTGAGGATGGAGCGAATTGTTAGAGAAAAGCTGAGCTTGTGTTTGGAGTAGCTGTGGCTAACAACACCTGGTTAATATAGCACTACACTGTAAACCCTAATAACCCTAATACATTCAATGAAAATACACTCTCAACCTTTTAAGTTTAACTAACAAAGTATTAGTATACGTCACACAAACTGTACTTGTGCATAAACTTGAGCTTTTAACCAACTACATCAGCATTTCTTCTTTGGTTTTCACAACAGTGATATAATTGTAATGATCACAAACTGAGATGTAAAACTCTTTAATATTGTTTTCTTTATTTTGTTGTTTGTTTGAAAGCCACATCTGAAGGATAATAAACAGAAATAAACTAACTTGCTAGGAATTCTGGGTAACTCTGCCCCATGTTCTCTTATTGCTTGTACATCTTATTGAGTTTGTTCTACTCACTACAATAAAGAATTTTCAACCAGACAGTATAAACAATTTGTCTGGATTAAGTGATAGCAACTGACTGCAAGAAAAGAAGCAAATATTACTTCAGGGCTTTCAGTTTCAGCAGTGTTCCTTTAATATTCCTTTCCTACAGATGTAACTGGTGTTGTAGGATCACTGTCAAAAGACAAAATCAACTTATTGCAATGTATCTCTCTTTTTTCTAACTGAATTGTTTTTTTCAATTCTGTCTTTGACTGAAAAATGCTGATTTATCACAAAACAATTTTAATTTTATTTGAAACTTTGAAATTAGAAGCATTATTGGACACAGAAATGTAGGCAGGCCTATCAGGCCTACAGAATTAGTAAAGTTCGCTTACATTAGACAACGAGACCCTACATCACTCGTATTTAGCAATAAATCTGTTATGACAAAATGTCCCCATTACAGATGTGATGTACTGTGATACTAGTATCAAGTTGATGGTCTTTGAGAACCTAGGTTTGTTGAAAATTGAGAAGCTACTGGCACTTATCACTTGGTAGTTATGCACAGGTGGGCTTTGGAAGTAGACTGTCCTTGACGTCACTGTCCTTGATATTTATAAGCATGCCAAAAAGGAGAGAAACAGGGTTTGTTTTCTAGCTTAATCACCTAGCGACCATGCTATGCTTTGGTAAATACCAAAGGGGTTTGGATGATAGTAATTCCTACTTGTGTTTATCATAAACATACTTACCTGTAGTCATTCATAGTTGTATAATCTGATGAATCAGATCTGCATACAGTAAACCACAATACTAGAATGATGTTGTTTATGACTGTATTTTAATATGCTGCCTGGGGGAAAAATAGCATCAATGTCCACCCCATTCTGTTACACTATCTCAAAAAAGCAAGTTTATGTCGCTTTTTGTGCATGTCAACGGTCTGCCAAGTTGTAAAATCCAACATACAAGAGGGACAGACTGTCTCCCACAGAAACCACTTTTCTCAGCTGCCTGAAACAGGTCACTGGAATTCCAGTCCATTTCTCTGTTACAAGGTAATGTCATCTCGTAACACAGTCGTTATTGCCCGCCCTCCAGCAAGCTTGCCAGTGCCCGTACACAACACACAGAATGCTAAAACAGTTCAAATGTACCACTCTGAAACATCCAGCTCCAGTCTAGCTTGTGAAGATAGATCTACCACCTTTTTCTACCAGACTATCAGGATCGGAGGTGGAACTTGATCCAGGGTGCCGCTCTGGCAGTTGACCAATCAGAACAGAGTGAGCAAGCTATACAATCACAGCATGCTAGGCTCATCGGGAGGCAGAGCTTAAAAACACAGGAGCTCTAATGGAGCATTTCATACAGAGGGTGAAAACAGTTCAATTGAAGCCTGTTAGTTTGTTCTAGTAGACATCATTACAACTGATATTATCACACAGTAATGACAGCCTAATCTCCTTCCATTCATCTACTGTGCTCTGATGTTATAGCGCTAATAAAAAACACTACCATTCTCTTTAGAGCGCTCTGGAGACAAACAGTGCTGTTGGAAGCGTTGTCTGTTGATACTACTTTCATGAAACTTTTATTGCTACTGCAGCTTTATTTCCAATGATTCCGTACTCATTCTGTGATGGCTTAACGATGCAGAGCAACCATGTGTAGAAAAGGAATGACCTTCCTGACATCAGGATTCTAGGACGCTCTGTCTGAGATGTTGCAGACATCATGGCCAGAGAGGCAGATCAGACGTGTTCACAGTAAGTATAAGAAGTGATGTGAAAACCTGCAAGGCCATTCAGGATTAGCTGGAGACACTGAGGGCATGTGTTTACATTAGGCTCTTCAAGTGCTTCCCAGAGTTCCCTTCACCTAAACTTCTAATCGTTTGATTTCCTTCGCAGCAAGAACGTGTGTTTTCACTTGTGATATTTGCAGAGTTTTGTTTAGGGAATTATTTTAAAGGCCAGTGGACATCACAGTGTTATGAACCAACAGTGCTGTTCATTTGCTTTCCCCGGGAGGTTTTTATTCTGGCAGCTGTAGATGGATATCTGAAGCTTGTAAGACGTGTATGTAACAATCTTTTGCTCTGTGTTTACTCGGTACTCAGACTTATAGCCTAACTCCTAAATCCTGTTAGCTGAGTTGGTTGTAGTGCATATGTACTACTACTACATATGGATCCAAGACATCTGTGTATTTGGAGAACCAGGCCTCATCATTAGTCAGTGTTCTGTGTCAGTTATCTCTTCAGACTCACAAATATGTACGTTAGGGATAGTGTGATGCACCTCAGCCATTTTCTGAATTAAACTGGACCAATTTGCAAAATACAGGGGTTCCTGGGAGGTCCGGGAGCCTCAAATGAAAAATCTGGGGAATCCTAGGAAAAACCTTATTTATGACGTTATGCTGTCTGTCGAGGTTCCCCAACAATCACTGAGCTTCTTTCATTGATATTCTTGACTAACTAGAGATGCAGCACTGTACCACTCAGGGTGGCCCTGTAGACAGCTGGTTCATACACCTCCATACACCTGCAGATTCAGCTACTTCCTTCACACTATGGCCTCTTTGTGACCCATTTTCCACACATCAAACGAGACATTCACTGCACTGTACCACCTCTTCTCAATCTATGAACCCCGTCACTCACACCCCGTAGGTATTTATAGCCCTTGTGCAGCGCCATCTGCAAGAGCCTGAAGTTACTACCACCTAAAACACGCAAGGTGACTAATGTTTTGTCTGATGAGCTTCCATACTATACATAGTATATTTGTCAGTCTGAAAAAGAGTTTGGTGGAAAGAGTGAATTATTACTCATTTCCCACACTGAATATTGAAGAACAGGAGATGTGGAGGATCTCCATTAAGGTGTGGAAGAAGAAGAACTGTTAAAACAAACATTTTGATGCTCTTAAAGCCAGCATCAGCACCACTACAGCGAGCAGCCAGTCAATGCTGGAATAGACAGTCAAAATGGGAACCCTGGAATATCAGGGAGTGTTTCGCACACTGAACTGGACTGCTACATCTGATGCTAAGGCTATCAATCAAGAGGTGGTCATGAATAGGCAATGCGCAGACATAACAATTTTTTTTTTTCTGAGTCATTTTTCAGCTGTGCTTGGTCCTCAAAAGCAAAACTACAGGCAGAACCATTTTACCTTCTATATCAGTGAAACTTCTATGATATGAGACAGAAACTAAATTGAATTTTTTTTCTGTGTCATATATATATCCAGATGGAAGTGTAGAATTGCAATGCTATACATATATATATTGGGGAATGCTATTGGCGAAGAAGATAAAGGTTTCCAGGAACAATAAATGATGATAAATTTAGACTGATATGGGTAATATTTATTGAGCTACACATACAGAAGTAGTGTCTCTCACTATGGTGTCAAGCCATCATTTTTGCTAAAGCAACAAGCCAGATGTCTCAGCATGGAGTTGTACAGGTTCCTAATGGTGTCCTACGATAATCCATCTCATGCAGCTTCAATATTCTCACACAGTTCCTGCAGATTGTGCGGTAGGGGTGGAGGTGGAGTGACACGTGACAACAAACCATTCATCCTGGTGCTGAGGGTGCCTCTACACACGGATTCGTTGGTCATCACCACCAAAACAAAAGCAGGACTCATCACTTCATGAGTCTTTGGAGACACTGACATGGTGTTATGTGCAGTCATCTGCCAATAGTGCTAGCACTAACAGGATGACTCATGGAGTCATCACAGCATGCAAAATGTCCACAATTGCAGCTGTTGGGTCATTGCATGTCGGACAATTCGTCGGTTCCTGCTCTCTTTGGTTTGTAGAGGTTTCCCAGATTCTTCGTGTCTTCTTCTATCCACTGCCACCAACAGCATGCTATGGTAGTGTCTGCATTTTTATATAGTTAGTCAGGTACAGAGATAAGACCCGTCCTTGCTTATCTCTTGTGCATGGCTGAGTTTGAAACTTGAATCATTCGCATGTCTCATGATGTCAGACCTACCCACCAAGTTTCATTCCTGTCGGTTGCTTCCTTCTGAGTGCAACTACTTTTTTGATGATGAGTATACACACAGTGCAATAAATATGACATCATACAGAGACAATGGCATAAAAGAAGCATTATGACTTAATGATGAGCATATATACACCTTTTCTGTTATATCATTAGATCATTAACAGACTCTACTGGGCAAAAAAGAGTTACAATGCCTAGAGTACCAACACCGCAATGTCACATCAGCTATTTAATTCAACTCCATCCACGGGTGCATTCCTTAAAGGCACGCATTTTTATGAAAGTGACCCAGCGCCAGAGCTCATCCTGTTCTTTCAGTATGTTTTAAAGTTTTCATTATCTCTCTGGCTCTAGCATGGCTCTCTGCAATGCACACTGAGGAACTATTCCAGACGTAAGAAGGTGTTTCATGTTAAAGTGGTTTGATACGGAATTACAAAACCCCATCAAGAGGCATTTAAGAAGTCTTTCGGAGCGCGCAAGCACGAACAACTGAGAAACAAGGCATGGCTGTGTTCCAGTGAATTTCTGACATTCTTTCGAAAGTACAATGCATTTGATTGAAGCTATTATTAAAAAAGAGGCAGGAAGCTGCTGCCACTAAAGATACGACACAGAGCTTTGTTTTGAACCTCAGTTAAACCATCAGCAGTGGTAAAGTGCCCTGGCCGTCAGTAATCGAGGCTTTGCTAATCAAATGTGAATTAGATTAAGTTTCCTAATTAGCTAAATGTGCTACGAACAAGAGTGGGCTGGCCAGCGGTGAGTCTAATTATACAAGAACAGAATCTCCTGAAAGGCATACGATGATGGCAGGTAATGGAAAATAGAGGGCAGAGAGTAAATGAATTTCACTTTGGTCTCTATTACTGGAGTGATGACAATATACCAGCTCACGAGGAGTAGCATTATTATAATGCCTCAATGAAACGGCCTTGCACAGCACAGTAGTACAGCTTTAACATTCTTCTGTCGACTATGACAAGACATGCATTTCTCCCAAAATGATGTTTGCAAACATTTGCTCTGAACAACACACCTGTCCAGGGTGTTTCCTGCCTTTCACCCAATGAGTAATCAGTGCTGGAATAGCCTCCGCCCCCTTGTGACCCAGGATTATAAACGGCTTAGATGATGGACATTCATTTTTGAGCATACCATATGATAATATTGGCAGTGCTCTTTAACACGAGCCACGTTATTGAGTAATACCACCCAGGACAACACACCAGACAACAGAAACGGACCGCTGCTCTGCCAGCTTAAGTTTTTTTTTCATCCATATAAGGCAATGGTTACAAATCGCCACTGTCCAATGAAAAACATGTATCTCAATTTTTGGCGATTTTTACTTTTATGCATCACTTGAACACAGAAGCTGCCGTTTACACTGTGTGAAAATTTCATGATGAATGGACCAACAGAAATGGTCCAAAACATCTCTGAAAAAAGTCTGGTTCCACTGACTTACATTAACCGTTTTAAAGATAAAAGTTTTTCTATGCACAGCGACGATATGGAACCATAAATGCTTTGAATACTTAAAAGGTTCTTTGCATTGTTTAATGGGTCTTATTAGTGACTTATATAGTTCCAAGAACCGTTAGCACTTTATTTGGCTGCTTCTTAACAATGAATGAACTATTAACAATCAGTTAATAATGTCCTAGTATATAGAAACATACCTTTTAGAAAAGTTAGAAATTTGTTCCAAAATATATTTATAAGATTTGTCAATAAGGTGTTCTAAGTAAAATATGAATGAATTGTAATCTTTCACTTCACAATCATACTCAAAACATTTCTTAATCAAACAATATGAAGAAGTAATTCATTCACCATATATGCTAGTTAATGGCCATGGACGTTTGTACACTGTCATTTTGAAGTCACTTGCAAACGCTTGCATCTTGAATTTATTTACATTTATTTACATTTTACACAGGATCATTTTGTTTATGGGATGTACATATGACATGTAGACACATAATAAATGTGGCGGTAGTTATCAAGAGTACACAAACTTTCACTTTATTTAAAGTCTTGGAAATTAATTTAACCATCACTGTTTCACACTTTACAACATAGCGATCTAATGATCGTTGCAAAATTAGTTTATGACATGGCATGCAAACATTCATGTTACATAAAATATATGTGCACACCTGCAAATAAAAAGTGAACATTTAGTAGCATCTACAACCATTTATTAATTTAGAGAGACGCTATTAGTTCATATTCCTTAATTAAGACATTAAAAGTATTCTTGTAACTGAAAGATTGCAGTGAATTACCATTTAACTCAGGAGTCAACAAACAGTTAATAACTCGCTTACAGAAGACTTCACTTACACATCTTAATGAATACATAAATACACGTTTATAGGTTTGCTTACAGAAAGGTATCTTCTTATTAATTAAGGCATTATTAATTGCTGGCTAATATTCTAGTAATGGTTAAGATGCTGAAATAAGGTGTCGCCCATGAACCTTTCCAACATTGGCTGTATTTAGTGCCAAATCTATGCTGCCACTGTTACCAGTCGTAGTCTTTTTGCTACTATACTGACCCTGTATAGTACCTATATAGTAGAGGTGCCCAATCTTATCCACTAAGGACCAGTGTGGCTGCAGGTTTTCATTCCAACTGAGCAGAGGTTCACCTGATTCTGCTTGATTAATCAACTACTTAGCCTTCACACCACTGATCATGTGATCTCCTGCTTTGTTGGAAGAATAAACCTGCAGCCACACCAGCCCATTGCGGATAAGATTGAACACCCCTGCTATATAGTTCTTGAATAACATTTTATTTCAAGGTCTGCTTCTTAGTAATTACTACACTGTTAGCATGTAGGGCTGGGTGCTGGCAAGAGCCTGGTTGTGATACTATTGTGATACTATCTAATTATATGAAAACTGTCTTAGTATAAAAAACACACCACCATAACGCATAGGTTTGCTAATGCTAACATTAGCAGTGCGCCCTTACGCTACTTGTCTATGTTGGGGTAACAGAGGCTATTGCAGGGGTGCTCATTCCTGGTCCTGGAGGTCTACACAACACATCAGGCTGTAATATTCAGATATTCCCCGACGCCCTGATTACCTGGATCAGGTGTGCTAGATTTGGGCTGGAGACAACTTTGCAGGGTGTCAGATCACCAGGAGCAGGATTGCGCACTGCTGGTCTAATGGCTGAAGATAGATTACAGCACTGCTATCTAGCGGTTGGGGGTTTAAATACATCACAAACTGAACCACCATCTGCCACCAGTCTTTGCATGTACGCTGTTACTTAAAATCAGTACTATGTTTTTGAGAATTGATAAAGTTTCACCAAACGTAATATTGTGATACTCAAATGTATCATTATTTTCCTACACCCCTGTTAGGAAACAATGAATGATGCCTTTGTTAATAAAACCACACCATTTGTAAGCAAACTTGTGTAGAAATGTATTTATTTATTTAAGATGTGTCAGTAAAGAGCCATCGAGGTGGGGGCAGGCATGATGTCTTCTTTGCTGCACACGTTCAGGTTTGTTGATTTCCTCAAGCTTTGGTGGCTGCATCTTACTTCTGACACCAATGTAGTGTCAGACCAGAAGGACCAGAAGGTAATTTTATTTTGATGGCCTTACCATTTGTAAGCAAACTTAGAAATGTGTAGAAATGTATTTATAAGATGTGTCAGTAAAGACCTATCGGGGTGGGGGCAGGCATAATGCTCGGTACTCCTTACCTCTGGGCTATGTCTTCTTAGCTGCCCACCTTCAGGTTTGTTGATGTGCTGCTTGATTTCCTCAGGCTTTGGTGGCTGCACCTCACTTCTGACACCACTGTAGTTTCGGGCCAGAAGAAATCGAGGAGAGCATTGCATGTATGGGCAATTTTATTTTGATGGCCATTTCTTAGGCCATTTGACAGGCAGTCAAGTCATAAAAGATTTGCTCGTACGCACAGTGCTTTCCTTGATTGGCTATGCACCTGACTCTCGACTAGCCGGTAAAGACAATGAGGAAAACAGCGCTGGGATGTTGCAGGTCACATGAGCTGCCGAGGCGAATAGTGACCACATTTTCAGTTGTTGTTTGAGTCTTCCACACATCCACTGATACAAAGAAGATGAAAGCAATAATATGCTGACAGATGTTTGTGTAATGCCACTTTTATGTAATCTTAGGTTCGGAGCTCTGTTTTATCCTGCATGTAAATGCAGTCATTAAAGTAGCTTTGAGAAATCGGGGAAATATCGCTGAAGTCCAGCCTTTTCTATGTCAGAGACTTGTTACTGCATTTGTTCCAAGCAAAGTTGATCACTGTAATGGTTCTCTTATTGAGCTTTCTAAGAAAACAATCCATCCCTACAGCAGCGCAGATCCTAGCAAAAACAAACCAACACCTAATATCACTCTCGTTTTAGAAGAACTGCACTGACTGCTAGAAAGCTAAAAGGCTGTAAATGACCTTAAAGCACCCGCTTACATTACAGAATGTCTGTCTGTTTCTGGCCCATCATGCAATCTTAGGTCTGCAGGTAACAATCACAGAAAACACGGAGAGGCTTCTTTCAGTTATTATGCTTCCAAACCGTGGAACTCACTTCACCTTTAATTAGACCGTCAAGCTCAGTGCTCACTTTTCAAGAAACATTTGAAAACATATTTATTTAATTTGGTGCTAATTAAAATTCCATGTCTATTTTTGGTGTACATCCTTTTAATTACCACCTTAATCAACTGTGTCACAGCAGAAAACTAAAACAGCAGCATAGGTTCATTTTTTCACCTCCTCTACCATTTGTTTACATGCCACCGAGGCAGTTCATGTGACCTGAATGTTTCTAACAGGCCTTTCATTTATACAGTACATTTTTCTCTGACAACAAATCAGCTAGAGTAGCAAATGTGGGTGGTATCCTTTCTCCTGGCATGAAATCCAGGACCGGGACATGCATCCAATGTAAAGATGCCAGCTGTAAATGCTGTCCACATATGATCAGATCACCGGAGATGGATGCTTTGGGTTACACTCATCGTGAAAACCCAGAAGGAATCAACTGACAGGAATGAAACTTGGTGAGAGCCATGATTGTGGACATTCAGCAAGCAGTGATGCCCTCCATGAGTCATCCTGTTAGTGCCGGCACCATTGGCAGATGGCTGCAGGACGCAGGACTACATGCACACAGACCGTGACGACAACTGCCCTCAACACCACATCAACATCGCCAAAGACTGCAATGGTGTCATCCCAGACTGACATGGAGTGACTTCAGCGACGAGCCCCACTTTTGTCTTGGTGGAGATGACCAATGAATCTGTGTGTGGAGGTTCTGAGGTCAGTACCAAGATGAATGGAGAATATTGAAGCTGCATGGGATGGATTATCGCAGGATACCATTAGGAAGCTCTACAACTCCATGCTGAGACGTCTGGTTTGTTGAGTTAGCAAACATGGTGGCCCGACGCCATACTGAGAAACACTACTTCTGTATGTGTAGCTCAATAAATATTACCCATATCAGGGTAATTTGTTGTTCCTGGTAACCTTTATCTTCCTTCCCAATAACATTGATTTGTTGTAGAAGTCCTGGAATTAAATGATAGCTAGCTATGGTAAACATCAATAAAGGGAAAGACAAAAGTGAGTATCCTTGTTGTGTTTGCTGAATGAGTGCAATTCAATGACACAGTCTACTTGCTGAATCCTGTGTTTAGCTCTACGAGGATGTTAAGTAAATGAATGGATCACTACATATAGCATATGATGACAATGACCAGTAAAATATGGCTCAAGTGCAGTCATTTCTTTGGGGAGCTAGGATGCCAGCTTTTTTGATAATTGGCAGTTGACAGTGCTGTCTGCAGAGGCTGCATTTCGCATAGCGTGTCAGTTGGTTGGAGCTCTTTCATTCAGTATGAATATATTAATCGGAGGAAGTGTTGCTGCAAAGATGGGTGGCGAGGACTGCATGGGAAGGAGCGTGACAAAGCTCGTCAGCAGGCTCTCCTGCTTCTGTGTTCAATAAAAGAGCACTTACTTAAAGTCAAGTCAAGTCAACATCTATTTATATAGCGCTTTTTACAACAGATGTTGTCACAAAGCAGCTTTACAAAGAATCTGGTGTCCGAGCCCCCAGTGAGCAAGCCCAGGGCGACAGAGGCAAGGACAAACTCCCTCAGTTAAAAGGAAGAAACCTCGAGAGGAACCGAGATTCAAAAGGGGAACCCATCCTCCTCGGGTCAACACCAGATAACAAGACAAGCAAAGGAAAGGAGTGAAGATAGAGAAATAAAAGTCTGATTAGTCTGTAATTAAGTAACTGGGTCATCGGATGGGTCAGCGGGACGCAGGCCAAGCTTCCACAGTGCAGGACAGCCAGGAGCTCTGTGGTGGTTAGAGGCAAGCAGTGGCACCCAGTCAGAGCAGAGCATTGGACCACACAGGATGGGCAGCAGTTCAGCTCAGGCAAAGAGAGCAGACAGACTGTTAGCTTCGACAGAAGATCTGAACACATTATATGGTGTTAACAGAGTGCAGCAGAGACTCCGGCAGGCCTGGCTATTACAGCATAACTAAAAAGGGAGAGCCAGAAGCTACCACAGACATGAGGGCTTCCTGAGAAGTCAGCGCCCCCCCCTGCTCCACCGTCAACAAACCTGAGTGAACGTGAAGAGCAGCGGGATGAGAGCACCAACATTCCCAGCTTACCAAACACTCTCTGTCAGTGGACCCCTGGACCTGCACCTTTTATCTAACAGAAAAACTAATTACCAAAAGCTTGACTAAACAGGTAGGTTTTAAGCCTAGACTTAAAGATTGAGACTGTGTCTGAGTGCCGAACACTGACTGGTAGGTTATTCCAAAGCTGGGGGGCCTTGTATGAAAAGGCTCTGCCCCCTGATGTAACTTTCCTAATTCTAGGCACTACTAGAGTGCCCGCACTTTGAGACCTAAGGTCACGTGACGGTTCGTAATATGAGATGAGTTTGGAGAGGTACAGAGGAGCGAGGCCGTTTAGAGCTTTATATGTCAGAAGGAGAATTTTAAAGCTCTGTTTCCCACATCTTCCTATTCTTTGCTGAGGTGACAATACACACTACTGCATAGAATGCTTTACTAATATGCAACAAAGCTCATTCTGCTTTGCTGCAATGCTACTCAGTCCATGTGAATAATATAGCACAGCTAGCTAAGGCATGTCATTTAAAATCACCTAGATTTTCAGGTAAACTGCCCTCATTTACACACAGTAGGCTACTCAGTATGGTTCAGAACCCGTATTGGCAAGCACTAAAATTTGTACTCATACTCTATCAGAAAAAAAGTGGTGACAGTGCATAAGAAGCATGTCTTAAGAGTACACCACCATTATTAGTACATATAGCAAAGACTGACATGAAGTTTTGGTACCCTGCATCACAGAGCAGCAGAAACCCCATCAGTAAGCTGCATTAGCCTCATAGCCCCAGTGCAAGAGTACCCAGTGCAAAGCCACTTATGAAGGGCTCCGAAACAGAACGCTGGCCTTCAGTCAGCAGATGAGCAGTACCGCACATTTGGCCATGAAGCACTCCTGTTAGCAGAGCGGTAAGGCCACAGGCTTTCTGTCGAATGGGCCTTACAGCCCCATGTCTTACATCACCATGGAGAGGCACGAGAGATTCCATTCTGCACTATGTTTATAGCATCCATTATTCAAGGAGAACATCTGCGACAAGCCCAGCCATCTTCCACACACACAAACACACACACACACACACACACACACACACACACACACACGCACATATACACACGCCCAGCCAGAAACTTCCCCTGAGAGCTCTGTGCTCTTTCTCACTGTAAATCAAGTGTCAGGAAAGAGACGAGAGAGAGAGAGAGAGAGAGAGAGAGAGAGAGGAGAGCAGCAGAAGAGAGAAGGAGGTTTAGGAATAGATAGAAGGTGGAAAAATGATCATTTACAGAAGCGCTGTTTCATACTGTAAAGTATTTCTTCTAATGTACCTTCACCAGCGAGAGAGCGTGAGTGCACCTGCTTTACTCACACAGAAAAGTGGGCAATACATACAGAATCCCATCACCTTTCACTGTAAACTAAAGCAGCTATCCAGCATGCTCCACCTTATCTCCTCATCTCCATCTGCTGCATGTGTTCTGTATGCTCGATTACCATAGACAACAATTTTGTCCAATTTTTCCTCAAACTTACACTCACCAAACACTTTATTATTTATACCTCCTTGTATCTACACCCATTGTTCATTTTATCAGTTCTGTATACTTTGTTATCCCCCTTTCACCCTGTTCTTCAATGGTCAGGACCCCCAGGAGGAAGCAGGTATTATGTGGGTTGTGGATCATTCTGTGGGTGGTGGTGTGTTAGGGTGTGTTGCGCTGGTATGAATGGATCAGTTTAGCTTTGTTTGCATCACAAGATCTTCTAGACGATCTAGACAAATTTGAGTTCTTATTCATAGCCACAAACAGTTGTACTGTTCATGTCTTTATTGTCTTTTATTGAACAAACTGAGTAACATCCAGAGTGCAGGCTAGAAAAAGTAAGAGGACCCTCAAATTTAAATACTGTAAATACTGTACACCAACACACTACTGACAGTACACTAACACATTACACTTACTGAGTTACTGTACACCAACACACTACTTACAGTACACTAACACATTACACTTACTGAGTTACTGTACACCAACACGCTACTTACAGTACACTAANTCATAATCTCTGATAAATTGCTTAGCAAAGCACACAGTAAGTCTTGTTTACATGCACAACGACTGATTCATTTACTGTAAAAGAAATGGCTGTTTTTTACAGGAGAAAAGTAAACAGAAATTACACAGTTGAGCAGGCATAGGAGTGTTATGCTCGAGGGCGTGAACACACTTCATAAGATCAAACTCAGCTGTAAGATCATTGACCTGCTTATTGCAGGTCATTATAAAAGAATGTAATTCCACATGTTTCCATTATTACTACAGTTGGTTATTTCTTACTGGTAGCTCATTAAAACAAGGGAAGCTCAGTGGAGAACTGCAGATGACAGACTATATCACATTTACGGTTTTAACTGCATGAAGTCATTGTTGTGCAGTCTATGTTATGCAACAGCAGGTTATACTCACCATCACAATAATAGTTGCACCCAGAAAGTGTTGGACTGTGATGCTGTTTGGAAGGAAGATAAAGGTTACCAGGAACAACAAGTGATGATCAATTTAGACTGATGTGGGTAATATTTATTCAGCTACACATACAGATGTAGTGTCTCTCAGTATGGTGTTGGTCCACCATGTTTGCTAACGCAACATGCCAGATGTCTTGGCATGGCGTAGTAGAGGTTCCTAACGGTGTCCTGTAATAATTCATCCCATGCAGCTGGAATGACACCAGGCCTTTTGGACATGTGACACATGACAACAAACTGTTCATCTTGGCATTGACTATGGTGCCTCCACACACGGATTCGTTGGTCATCTCCAACAAGACAGAAGTGGGACCTGTCACTGAAGATGACCCGCTGTCACTCCATTACAGTCTGGCACGACACCATTACAGCCTTTGGTAATGTTGACGCGGTGTTAAGGACAGTTGTCGTAACGTTCAGTGTGTATGTAGTCCTGGATCGCGCAGCCATCTGCCAATGGTGCTGCCACTAACAGGATGACTCATGGAAGGCATCACTGCTCACTGAATATCTGCTATTGTGGCTGTTTGGAGACCGGTCCTTGCTTCCGTCACATGTGCGGTCGAGTGTGAATCATTCGCATGTCTCACAATGTCAAAGTTTCATTCCTGTCGGTTGATTCCTTCTGTGTGCAACTATTTGTGCAGCTATTCATTTTATGATGAGTGTCATAAATTACAGTACGGTGTTAACTTCAGAGAGCTCCACCCAATTGAAGTACCATAAAGTTACTCTGAAAATAGGTCACATCAATGTTCAGACACTCTTGCATAAAAGAATTGCGCAGTTGGGCCAGATTTGGTGGATGCTTTCCCTGGCACAATTCTGAGGAGAATTTCCTGTAGACTGGGATTGTGCCACTGCTGGTAGACCTGTATGACTATATGCTCCCATGCACCTGCAAATTCAGCTACTTCCTTCACACTATGGTTTTTGGCACGCCCAAATGCAATCACTCCTTTTAGCCAGTCATTAACATCTGCTTTGGACCCATTTTCCACACATGGAACGAGACATTCACTGTACCTTACCACCTCTTCTCAATCTATGAATCTCACCACACACCCACAGGTATTTATACGGAAGGAAGACTGAAGTTCCTACCGCCTTCAACATGCAGAGTGACTCATTCTTTGTCCAGTGAGCGGTTGCATAAGTTGCATGCAAAAGTTTAGCTACAACTGTTTAATTGGCACACACGACCATGAAAGCACAAACATATTGTGTTAGCAGCACTTCATTGGCATCCTGTTCAACAAAGAACACATATTAAAGGAGCAATATGGAAAATTTACATTCCGAAATGAACTAAAATTACCAACAGAATGTGAAGAGAGAACAGTTTTGATGGTATGTCTAAGACGTCTATATATCGTTTTTGCAGAAATATCTACTTAACTTAGCATGCTAACCAGCTAACCCCTGCCTGTCCTGCCTTGTAATGTCACTTTGTAGGTGATAGTGAGTCACTATAGTGTCGAGTCAAATCAGTTCAAGATGAGAGGATGAAGAAGTAGCACTGCTGCCCTGAAGGCATATTCTAACCTCTTATCAATCATGTAGAAAGTCCTGGGTAGATTGTTTAAGGACAGGGAGTAAACGCAGAGTGGCTGAAGTTCTTGCCACATGACTGCTGCTGCCTGATCTGGTCAAGAAACCACAATGAGCAGCAACCTAAAGAAGTGATATAAACAGAAACAAAACAAGAGCTAACATTGGTGTTGCTTTCCAGGTCGTTTCAGGTCGTCCCATCCATTAAACTGATTCAGCACCATAATGGTATGGTAGTAATTAAGATCTGCCCATAAAAAGAAGCATTCACAGGCAGTATGGTCAGCCACATTAAAAAGTACCAGGCATATGGCTGACCTGCGTATGTGACTGCAAGTGTGATTTTCTGACTCCGTTGTTCGGTGCCAGAACATAGTCAGCATCATGCTTCCCTTCGTGCCGCCAGCCTTGATGAAGTGCTAAGAACGGGAAGAGGAGGTAATGAAATGAGCTGCGCTCCTCCTCCACATGAATCAGCAGCCTTGTTTCAGATAGTGAAGATGAATGAGGCATTAAAATGCTTGCATGCATATGAATGTGCATTAATGGACGGCGCTCTCTGGGAATTGGGCCTTAAGGCTTCCACGTTGAGTAAATAAAGTAATCGCACCCATCGTGGGCCGTGAATACGTTTTAAGGTCTTTTCGTGCTAATGACTTCACTCCATTGGTAATAACTTTCTTCAGCACGCACGTGGGGGCGGGGCACCGGGTAAATGTTAAGTGCTGCGAAACGTGCCTTGCAGATCCGTTTGTAGGCCTCGAGGTGGGACAGACATGAGAGCTGAATACTGCTATTAGGGACTGTCATTTCTCAATTTCAGAAAGAGGGAGCGAGCGAGAGAAAGAGGGACGACTCACACTGGGTGACATTATTAGAGAAGGGGACTATTAGCGTGCGATAATCGACCGGGACCCTACGGGTCCATTGTAAACAGAAGGTGCATCATTAAACTCCATTTGCGTCCACTCGTCCTCATTGTCATTCAGACCCGCCGGGTCGCTGTCTGTCTGCGTAATTAAGAGATCTTTTAGCCACAAATTGGAATTAGCCGACGCAGAATTAGAGGGGCTATTTTAGCTGACCTCCCTTGTTTTTGTTTCTCCAGGAGAATGAGCTCCGCGACTAAACCGCCCTATGTTAATACCTCAGCAAAGTGTTATCTCAGACAAATGATAATAGGCACATTTTTGTACACCTTAGCAGAAACCAGGTCAGCTCTATTTGTTCTTGCCCTCATCCTGGATTGCTCGGAGCATCTGTGCGCTAATGCCTACAGAAGGAAAGCATGCTATTATGTGAAGACTGCGGGCATGTTTCGCACTCTCCATCACACATCACTGCCTCCGCCAGCCAACGGAACTGGGACATCATGTGCATGATTGCCTGAGAAGGGCTCAGATAATCTTAGGCAATAGCATTAAGATTTATGTCTGTGTGGAAAGCCACTTCACGCCAGTGACGGGGGGCTTCTTTTTCCAGCATGTGCTTGCACATATTCTTTCTTTCACACCTAGTAATAATAATAATAATAATAATAATAATAATAATAATAATAATAACATGTCTCACTGCAGATCCCTCCCCACCCCCGATCCAATCTCTGCATTTAATATTGACTATCACGTGACCCCAACAAGGATCCAGTCTTGCTATGCCACCCTGCTAAATACTACAGTTAAACAACTTCATGTTTTAGACGACATTGTTATTATTGTTATTATTATTAATTGTTATTATTAAGTGCTTTGTAAAGCACTTAAATGAGTGAGCACTAGTAGATGTGTATGTTGAAATACTTTGTTTTTGCACTTAAACTCACCATAACCTTTCTTCTCTCTAGGTATGAGTGCTGGGTTGGGTTGCCAGGTAGTGCACTTGTGCTTATATATGTCTGTGTATAATTGTCTCTAGGTAGCAGCACTGGCCCTTGTTCGGGCAGTGCCTGAGCTCAGGGTGAGTTTTAGACTCCTAACCTACTTATACTAGCTGGGAAACATTATCCGACGGAACACTAAGCACGGTTGTAAGTCGCTCTGGATAAGAGCGTCTGCTAAATGCCGTAAATGTAAATGTAAATGTACATTGGTGAACAAAGAACCTTCTAAAGATTTTAACAATGTTCACATTGCGTACATTTCTATGGATTTCCATAAAAAAAGATCTATCTATGTTTTAGTTCATTTCTATTTAAAGGAGCAATATGTAAAATGTTTAGTTTCAAACATTTTAAAATCAGCTAAAATTATCAACAGAATATAAAGAAATTGCCTTTAAAGGCATATTGAAGACATCTAAGTGTTGTGTTACAACATAAAAGTTGATTTTTCAAAAATTATACATACTTGTAAACAAATGTAATCAGAGTGGTTTGGTGTAAAAAGAAAAACTTACCAAGACAGAATTCAAAATGGTGGTAATAGGAACTAGACATTCCGAAGAACACCTCTAAAAGCCACATCATAGACAGTTATTCCATGAGAGTGTTATGAATACACAGCCTGATGCATGTGACATTGTGTTGTGCAATGTTGGAGAAGATTTTGACCTGAAACATCAGTTTAAAATCCTTTCATTGTAGAGAGGTACATGCAGGTTCACTAGTCAATTTGGATGATAAATACAGTTTAGCATTGTGGTCATCATGATGCCCGATTCCTAATTCATCACCGCTGTGAAGAAATCAGAGTTGGTATATTTCTCTGCACTGAACCAATTCACCTCAAACCACTCTGGATTACACAGACACTTAGAGCTCTGTGCAGGTTACAGGTGGGAAACAACACTTGCCTTAAACCATCTTTATTGTCTTCTTCACTGATCCGGTCATGTTAATGGTTTGAAGGTATGTCTCTCAAAGTGAGCGCATGATGTGTTATTGAAGGTTTGAGTGAGCTGGAGTGCAGTTTAGTTTCACACAGGCTTCCAAGTAAAGTCGCATGACAGTTTCACCCAGTAAAACCAGCCTATAAAGGGTCTTCATCTCTCCCTCCCTCATCATCTGAGCCGTTTAATCCTACTGAGTTGTATGGGGTGCTGGAGCCTATCCTGGTGCTCAAAGGGCAGAAGGCAGGAGACACCCAGGACAGGCCGCCAATCCATCACAGGGCAGACACACAGACAAACACATTCACACTAACACTCACACCTAGGGGCAATTTAGCATCTCCAGTTCACCTGACTGCATGTCTTTGGACTGTAGGAGGAAGCTAGAGCACACAGAGGACATCCACGCAGACATGGGGAGAACATGTAAACACAGAAAGGACCCCAGATGCCCTGCCCGGGAATTGAACCCAAGCCCTCTTTACTGTGAGGGAACAGAGCTACCCACCGCACCACCCTCAGCAAATGATTCCCTATAGGACCATTGGGCTGCATGGTGGTGCAGTTGGTGGAGTCGCCTCACAGAAGGACCTGTGTTTGATTCCCCGGCCGGGGCTCCACAGTCCTTTCTATGTTGGTTTCCTCCAGGTGCTCCTGTTTTCTCCCACAGTCCAAAGACATGCAGTCAGATGAATATGATATACTAATTTGCCCCCCTAGGTGTGAATGTGTATGTCTGTCTGTGTCTACCCTGTGATGGATTGGCAACCTGTCCAGGGTGTTTCCTGCCTTCTGCCCAGTGAGTGCTGGGATAGGCTTCAGCACCCCTCCAAGACCATAAGGATAAGCGGCTCAGAAGATGATTGAGTATGTGCTAATAAACAAATCTAAACATTCCAGTGACTACTATATAACACACATTCATAACTGGCACAGTAATTCTTGATGTAGTTGAAAAGTCTCTCTTAGTGAGTGCTCTTCCCTACCTTTTGACTCAACACGTTCATCTTTTAAGCAGTAGGACTAGGACGATACCAAGTAATGGCTTTTGTCCCCAGTGCAGCACATTCTTGGGTTTGTTGGTTATTAGTGTTATCCATTCAAGAAGAGACAATAACAATAACAAGAATGCAACAATAAAGACTAAGAACAAAGAAAGATTTTAATTTAAAGCTAAATTAACACACACACACACACACACACACACACACACACACACACACACAGACACACACACACACACACACACACACACACACACTATTTCTCACCCTCTCCTTTGTCTGTGTATGCACATTCATGCCCCTTCTCCAACAACTCACACACACTTACATGTACTGTACACACACTCTCCTGACACCTGCTGGAGCTCTGCCTGGCTGTGGCTTTATAACAACGTCCATCCACAAGGCTAAACAGTACATTGTGTATGAGTTCAGCTGTACACAGTCCGGGGAAATAAACTGGACCCGCAGTGGGTTTCATTTTTACAGCACCAAAAATCAAATCTTTTAAAGGTGCATATTGTGCCACTCCTGGGGGTAAGACATCCTCCACTGAAGCTTTTGTCATCAAGTTTTTACCAATGTGTCATGTTAATGGCAAATTCGTCTTTGGAGTTTTCAGAAATTGTGAAAATAAAAATCCAAGTGCAGCACTTAAAGATATTACACTCTAAACTGAAACTCTTTCCATTTGTATCTTCACATGACTCTTATTGTAACAGGCTGAGTAGAGACACATAACAGCAAGCTGAAACTACATATCTACTATATCTACATGATGATATATTTGTATTATTATTATTATTATTATTATTAGTAGTAGTAGTAGTAGTAGTAGTAATAATAATAGTAGTAATAGTAGTGGTAGTAATATAGTAGTAGTGGTAATATAATAATAATAGTAGTAGTAATAGTAATAATAATAGAAGTAGAAATAGTAGTAGTATTAGTAATAGTAGCAGTGATAGTTATTAGCAGTAATAACAATAGTAACAGTGATAGTTATATTAGCAGTAATAATAATAGTAGTAGTGATAGTTATATTAATATTAATAATAATAATAGTAGCAGTGATAGTTATATTAGCAATAATAACAATAATAGTAGCAGTGATAGTTATATTAGCAGTAATAATAATAATAGTAGCAGTGATAGTTATATTAGCAATAATAACAATAATAGTAGCAGTGATAGTTATATTAACATTAATAATAATAATAGTAGCAGTGATAGTTATATTAACATTAATAATAATAATAGTAGCAGTGATAGTTATATTAACATTAATAATAATAATAGTAGCAGTGATAGTTAGCAGTACTCTATATAAATGAGATCAACTGACCCCAAGAAAGTCATTAAGGGGATTTAAGTGAAAGCATTCGCCCAGGGGCAATTTCAGAAGGAATTAGACCATAGCCATTCAGTAAATATGTCGAGATTGGATTAGACAGAAAAAAGGAGGAGATCATACCCTGCATGGCTTCTTTCCCTGCAAGTTATCCCAGCATTCTGCTCCAGAAATGACACCGTAAATCTTCCAGGAATAAACACAGTCCTTTATCATCATTTATTTATCAGTGGCCCTGTTTCGTTTGGACATTGTTCTTAAAGTTGCATTCAGGTCACGTCCGCTCTTCACCATGAAATACATATGAGCCACTGAATCAGTCTGATAATCTTAGCTAGTAAATGCCTTGTAGTAAATCGTTTTATTTTTCCAAAACGACATTAAATTGACTTCTCAATCTCCTTTTTATGCCCGTGCCACCTGCTGTCCATCTAAGAGTCGTTAAGTGCACAGCTGTGGTGGGTATTCTTAGAAATCATAACAGATTTTATGGTAAATGGGCTCCTTGTTGCAGTGCAAACAAATTGGCCCTGAATTGACGAGCATGTAATCAAATGACTTTTCAGAAAACAAGCCTAACTGTGTCGCCTCAAATGACCAACATGCCAGCATGATTATTTTCCATTATTTGCACTCTTTTATTGTGTTGACTCTTTATATCTTCTGCATAATGAAACGTTCCCACATTTGTTTGTATATTCAGTGCTTTCCACCCTTAAAGCAGAAATCACCGCCATGTGTACATGTGCGTGAGAAGCTCTAGCAAGTATGTCTTTCTGGTGCATGACCGTGCCGTTAATTCAATCATGCTTGACCTCCTCTCTGCCTCTGACTCATAAAACAGAGCAGAATTCAGGCTCGTTAGCGGGAATGTAGGGGATCTGGATACAGAATCACAATCTGAGATCAGGAATGAGAGTCTGGCATGCACAATGCGTTCATAGGCCTAATGCAATAATACACTCAATTCTGTACAACAATGGTGACTCTAACCTACATCTGACGTATTACTCTTTCATTGACATTATGTGCTATAGTAACAGACTGCTATCATTATCACTTACATAATGTATATTAAAAAAAACATTCAAACTGAATTGGGTTGGTTTAAATGCCTGGACACATCTAAAAACAGAAATGAAGGGAGAATTACAATGAACTGGATGAAAACGAAGTCTCTGCATAATTTAATGACTACAACATAAACATAAAGTCATTGAGCCTGGGTTTAATGTTATATATGACATTATATAGAAACTCACAGATTTGTTCGCAGTGGTGACGACACAAATCAGGGATCTCAGTATCTACAACATT
This sequence comes from Semaprochilodus insignis, assembly GCA_034552555.1. Taxonomy (NCBI): domain Eukaryota; kingdom Metazoa; phylum Chordata; class Actinopteri; order Characiformes; family Prochilodontidae; genus Semaprochilodus; species Semaprochilodus insignis. Next base: position 22,582,799 of record CM067474.1, on the reverse strand, counting down.
ATGTTTTACTATCCCACATGACCAGTGAACCTACGTTCATCTTCTGAGATTTTACTGTATATGTAATATTGCCTGACATACTGCCCTACATGTACGTCTCTTGGTTTCTCTAGAACGATGCATTTCACACCAAACAACTCTCAGTGACTTTGATTTACACTCATTGACCAAAAGAAATGCCACTTTGCTGCAAAACTCGGCATGCAGTTATGTATCTCAGGCAGATATGTAAATGATTACAGGTGTGCTCTGGTTACGTGAGGGTACACACACACACAGCAAACAGGCTCTGGGCGGCCCAGACAGACCACCAGTAGAGAGGATCATTTGATCTGCCGACAAGCAGAAGCAGCTCCCACAGTTTCCTTGTCCACCATCCAGACACAAGTGGCACCTTCATTACACACCCGTTTACGGCCGGACCATTTCCAGGTGCTTAGCAGGGTGAAATCTGGTCACAGTTCCCATTACGTGTCCTGCCATTGACAGCCAGTCAGCATTACCTTCATTTGCAGTAGTCTTGAACGAGAAACCTGAACTGCTACGGACTGAAACCGTATCATCTTTAACAACGAGGTTCTGTTTGGGATCCGACGATGGTCGGGTTTGAGAATGGCCTTGAGAAAGGCCTTGTGGTGAGTGCTTTAATCCTCCCTTTGCTGTGGACTGACACACTGCCCCAACGGCTTGGGTGATGATCTGGGGAGCCATTGTATATGACACTAACAGCTCATCAATATGTGCAGGACATCCTTCGGCCACATGTGTTGTCTCTATTGGCAACGCGTCCGACTGTCCGTTTTCAGCAGCAAGGGTTTTCCAGGAATGTCTCAGCCAGATTGAAAACAATGAGGTAGCCCAATATGTTAAAAGCACTTGGATGGTCCAAATAAACAGCATGTGCCGGTGCAAAGGTGTTTATCATAAACCACATACTTCAATCTGATGGTGACCCACCCCTCACCCCCAACCAACCAAATTCTGACACAATTAACACCTACCACACAGTTTTAACTAACAAACAGCGACACAAACAACATAAACAGTTCCATCTCCGGAGGGCACGTGCCTCCCATGATCCTCAGCCGGTCCTTTCCTCACAAGCTAGGGGCCAAGGCCAGCCAGTAGCAGTTCACTACAATTCATAAAAAGGGTTTTATTATGAATTTTCTTGTTTTCATGACAGATGTTGTTGGAAGTTGGCTTTACACACACAGGAAATACTAGTGCTATATTCTGATCAATACCACCGGTATTAGAGAAATGAAATATGGTTTCCAATATATGCGAGCAGTTATTTTTTTTCCAAAACTAAACATATTATATTCAAATGGCTACACAGCATATAGGAATAAAGCATATAAGATGGGGACTGACAGCTACTAACAGTACATTTACATCACTGTGAGGCTGTTTGGAAGGAAGATAAAGGTTACCAGGAACAATAAATGATGATAAATTTAGACTGATATGGGTAATATTTACTGGGCTACACATACAGAAGTAGTGTCTCTCTGTATGGTGATGGGCCACTCGGCATGGAGTTGTAGAGGTTCCTAATGGTGTCCTGTGATAATCCATCTCATGCAGCTTGAATATTCTCACACAGTTCCTGCAGGTGGAGTGACAGCAGGTCTTCTGGACGTGTGACGCGTGACAACAAACCGTTTATCTTGGCACTGACCACGGTGCCTCCACACACGGATTCGCCTCCACCAAGACAAAAGCGGCACTTGTCACTGAAGATGACCCGCTGCCATTCTGAGCCACTCCATGACAGTCTGGCACGACACCATTGCAGTCTTTTGTGGCATTGACGTGGTGTTACGGGCAGTTGTCGTAACGGTCTGCATGCATGTAGTCCTGCGTCGTCCAGCCGTCTGCCAATGGTGCTGGCACTAACAGGATGACTCATGGACGACATCACTGCTCGCTCAATGTCCACAGTCGTGGCTGTTGGGTCAGTCAGGTACAGCGATAAAGGCCCACCCTTACTTACGTCACATGCGCGGCCGAGCGTGAAACTTGAATCATGCGCATGTCTCACAATGTACCCACCAAGTGTTATTCCTGTCGGATGATTCCTTCTGGGTGCAATTAGGCCTCTTCTGATGAGGAGGGTATATAGTACTAAACCCAGCAGGACTAAGAATGAATCAGCTCCGTCCTGTATGCAGGTGCAGAACGTCTCCGAACGCTGATAGGCCAGAGCAGCTGCCAATCAAAGAGGAAGTCCCGCCCAGAGAAAAATTCTCTCAACTTTGCCCTCTCCGTCTGTAGCCGCAGCTCCTCCCTCTTGCAGAGCGAAGCAGGACCTCCATTCAAACCTCCAAACTCAGAGGGGATGAAAGTGTAACTCCTTCGCGCTCCTCAGCCGCTGATCACCTTCCCCGGCCGCCCACAGAGCGACGCGATCGTGGACAAGTCGCTTTGTTTCGCAGCCGTGTAGCTACGCGAGAAAGAAAGTGGAGGGGGACGACTACTAGTAATACTGGCCGCGATACTCACAAGTGGTTGCTAGCGAGCTGCTCCAACAGACTGCAAACATGGCGAGCGCCTCTTACCACATCTCTAATCTCCTGGAAAAAATGACTTCCAGCGATAAAGATTTCAGGTCAGCCATTGTCACTAACATCTCCGCGGCAATGCCAAGCGCGCAGATTCGCATGTTTATTAAACTCTCCGCACGTTTCCGCTTTGCTAATGTAACTGAAATTGCGATCGCGCAGAGTTGTTAGCTAGCTAGCAAGCTAACTGGCTAGCCAGGCAGCTAGCGCCGCGTAACTTAGTTAGCTAGGCCGCAAATAATTCGCTGTTTTGTTTAGCTAGTCTAGTAGCTAACTAGCTCTGCTGAAGGCTTGTGGCATCTCATGTTTTGGCTTCCTGGGTCTATTACGTGACCTAAGTTCGCAATAGCCATGAAATAGGGGGTCGTTTGTGCCGTCGGGCTGCAGAGTGAGCTATAAAGACAGATTAGCTCGCTAGCGGGAGCTAACTCGCCCCCCTTGTTGACAATTAGCTAGCTAGCCAGTTAGCAAACATTAGGGCGCTAACCGCTTCTCTTGTCTGTGGAGGTCTGTGGACGGAGCAGTTTTGTTTGTAACAGTTGTAGTATGTTTATGAGCTCCTCAGCTTTGCATAATTAGTGGTGTAATATTATAATGAAATAGCGCGCTGTGAATTAGTCGCTCGGTGCTCACGTTAGCCGTGTTGGCCGGTAACTAGCGTGGCCTGTCACAAAGTTGGCTTGTCATGAAGCTGTTAAGCGCGGTAGTTGTAGTTCTCTATTAGACGCCAGATGTCCGGGCTCTGCGTTATTCCCAGCTCTCCCTGCTCAGCTAACTGAAGACTTTAGTGTTTACAGTGGAAGGTGCAGAGCTATCCAGGACGCCTGCGTTGTATTAATGTGCTTCTGGTATGAGTGACAGATTTGCCGTTGTGTTAAAGCCAGGACTGCATGCCACTCCAGCGACTTGTTTGGTTTTCTCCGTTTCTAGCCATATGCTGTTTCTAACAGCTCAGGTGCAGGGCCATATGAAGCCAGTGGTGCAGTTATGAGTGTGATTTTTGTGTTTTCAGGTCCTGCATGTTTTGTTGTAATATTCATTGGGCTTATAACTGATTTCTCTCAGGCTGGACTGCTGCAGCTGTGTTCCAGCTGTCAAACTCTACAAACGAAGTTGTGACCGAGATCTGAGAATTACTTGAAGTTTTCTTAATAGCCATGAGAGGTATATTCTGAAACCTGCTTTTCTCCAGGTTACAGTAATACTCCCTGAGGTGTTTCATTGAGGTACCCTCTGGGATCATGTGGCGTGACTGAGCTAAGCCTCTGTCCTGCACCGTCCTGCACCATCCAGCACATCAGATGGCGTTTCACTTCCGCGATCGCAGCCTCCCAGGACTGTCAAATTTCCAGTTGATGCCAAATTGTCACACATTGCAGTTGAATATCACGACATTGTCTGAAGTTATTCAAGCATTAAGCTGAGGTTGACTCTTAACAGGCCCTGTACTCCCTAAATAGTGTGCTGTGTAACTTGTAGAGATCTGTTAGTATGGATGTGGCTGATTCCCAAATGACTTTTTAAAATTATTTTTTATTTATTTATTCTTATAGCTGTACTGCGCACTGTTGGGCTGCAGGAGCCAGTATTTAAATTCCTACATAGTGCTCTTTGTGGGGAGCAGGGAGGCGTCTGAGACTCAGCCCCTGTGGGGGAAGAGGGACAGTGCTGGATTGATGCTGTATGAGCTCGTGATGGTATTTGGTGATCAGAAAGTACTTAAGTTCGTTATTATTGGACTGAAAGTGGAAAAGTGCGTGAAATGACAGCAGTGTACGCCGATGGGTGGCCAAACGTTCTGTGGTTTGCTAGCACCGATAGCTATACCATACTCTACAGGAACTACATTTCTCTGAAGAATAGCTGTTCATGTTCATATTAATACTGTTATAAATAATTTTCTGGTTAGTTGTGTGTGTGTGTGTGTGTGTGTGTGTGTGTGTGTGTGTGTGTTCTTATCATATTTTGAGTCAGGGTTTTGTAAAAGCAGTAAGCCCCGAGAGACCATACATTATTGAAGGGCTTTAGAACATCCTTCCCTGGGATAAAACCGCAGTAACACACAGCCTCTAGTGGCTCATTGCTTTATTATATACTCCCATTCTTAGAGGGATTTCCTAGAACAGCAGACGTTGGGATGCTTGCCTGTCTGTGCTGATGCATCTGTTACAGTAATACTAAAATCATGCCGTTGCGTTGAATTCTCTGACAGGCCTCTCAGATCTAGCTGTTGTGAACCCTGGTTTCCTTGGTTAGCATGACGCCTCCTTGGTACATTTTGCTTACTCACTTTTATAGAGTGTGTCTCTCTTTGCTGCAATTCATTCCTTTCCACTGTTGCTGAGCATGCCCTCCATGCATTATTCATCCTGCCTTGATCTCTTGCTGGAATAAGAGATTCCTTGCTATCAGACCTGTGCAGAAGCAGATGCACCTTGGCCGTGTTCGTCTGTGATGAAGATGTGTCGTATTTTGGATGGGGTGTTTTTTCCTCCTCCTCTCATGGGGCTCAAATGCTGCAGTTTTGATGTTCACTTGCAAAGACAAGATGGGCGTCTGAAAGCTCCCGTACTTCGGTTTTATCCCAGACTGGACTGTGATGAGACAAGCAAACTGTGACATGCAAGAAGAAAGACCAACGCGTTTCGGTCATGCGGCATGCTATAGCATACTGCCTGTGTGGACGTGGCATCTGTACCTCGGTCTGCTTGGTTAATTATGCCAGTGCTTCCCCAGTATTAAGGAAATGACAGCATGCCCAGTTATTCTGCCATGATGTAGACTTCTGAACTGAGTCTGCTGAGTTTTGAGTCATAGTCTGTTATTGGGTTATAAGTGAAAATGAATCAGAGGTAAGTTTCACCAAACCGCTTTAAGTGTCCCATTCAGGGAGAGCTGAAGATGAGTTTTGGAGCTGCTGCAGATGGGATTCCAGAAGAAAGTGTACTTCAACTGTGCTCGTGCTCTCTGCAGATAATTGGAGTATATTTAATTTTTTTATGTTTTTGAACCTTTTTAGTTCACTCGCTGCTCATGATTCATCAGCATATGTCATTTGAAAGTATGTAATGACTTATGAAACATTATTCAAGCAAAAATACTTTGCTCAGAGACCCTCTCTGGTAACCGTAATACATCAAACCGCATTATATCTTCATGTTGACCTTAAATGCAATTTACTCTGTTCTTTCAGGTTCATGGCCACCAATGACTTGATGTCAGAGTTGCAGAAAGATTCCATCAAGCTTGATGATGACAGCGAGAGAAAAGTGGTCAAGATGATCCTCAAGCTCCTGGAAGACAAAAATGGCGAAGTTCAGAACCTAGCTGTTAAATGGTACGAGCAGGATCGTGCTGGTAACATATTTGAAGCTTACTGCATTTTCGAATTTGAACTACACCCAGAGTTCACACTGTATGGAGATCCTGTTGAAGCCGGGTTCAGATTGTTTGATTGGTTGTCAGACCGTAATCAGCAATAGTGTTTGGACCCTGATTAATTTTCCTGCATGGGAATGCAAAGTAAAAAGCCTAAAACTGGGTTACAGCTCAGTACAGTGTGATTTATATTGTGAAGTAAGTGCAAAAATGCTCGAGATCAAGCAAATATGCTTTAGATGTTTGAAGGTTTGCATAACCCCACCTATCTCTTGTTCAACCTGAATGCAGTGCAGATATTGTGTGTGCATGGCTGCTCTGAAGTTTTGAATGCCAGATAGTCCTAAAAGCTAATAAATGGTCAGAGGCGGGGTTGTTCCCAGAGGAGGGCCTGACATCCCACTTAGATTTTAGCTTTCGCTAATCTCTGGTGTTCATTCTGTTCTGAATTATTTTTTTTTGGCTCTTAGCTTGTTGTGTGTTATTGTTCATTTGAATGCTAAATTGATTTCTCCTAGTGCTTTAGAGGCCAACATTACATGTTGATGGCTTTTATTCTGAAAATAACTGCTGAGTCATTCCGCTCTTCTCTCTTAAATCTTAAATTTCCTCACTAAGTACATGTACTGTACAAGCAGCAATTAATTTTTAAGTTGCTGCACTCTGTATACAGTACTGTAAACGTGACATTGTGTTAATACTAGTTACAGCTGTATGTAACTGCTTTGACTTGACTTTGAATAGCTGTCCTGGATATGAAATCAACTTGAGTTCACAACTTTTTTGTATGTTATCTTTCATTGGTCATGAACCTATTTACTGTATCACTGAGCTCTCATACTGCTTTACAACAACTCAAGAGCTGAATGTTGTTGATGGTATAATTCGAATAGCCCTATTCATGGACATACACTTGAAATATTGAATGAATCAATTCATAATTTCAAAAATAATTTAAAAATTAACAATGTTTTTTTGTGTGCTCTGAACTTGTGAGGTGATCATTTGCATTACATTTACATTTTTGTAAGTACAGCATGCTTTACCATTTTTGAGTCAGTGAGATGTGAATTCATGGATTTGAATTATTAAAATCTGAAAATTGTTCTTTTAAAATATTTTTTTTTACAGCAAATTTCACCACCAAGTTTAAAACACAAAAAGAGTTGTTAAAATTAAATTTAACAATTCTACCATTAAACATTTCAAGTTTATTAAATACCTATAAATATAATTAAAATATTCAAAATTAAGATTAAAGTTCAGACTACGTAATACAAAGCTTTACATAATTTGTTATTGTCCAATTAAGTGGCCTTAAAAAGATTGCAATTGTTAAAATAATCAGTAATTTGCTTAATTACTCGTACTAAAAGCGTGATGTTTCGTGAAAACAAAACTGTTGTTGAATTGTGGTGGTTTGTGTTGCAGTTTGGGACCACTTGTCAGCAAAGTAAAGGAGTACCAAGTTGAAACAATCGTTGACACATTGTGCACGAACATGCTGTCAGATAAGGAGCAACTTCGAGACATTTCCAGCATCGGTCTGAAGACAGTAATTGGGGAGCTCCCGCCAGCATCCAGCGGTAACGTCCCCGACCTTTGTTTTCTCGTTTTATCTCCATTCGCATGTTAGTGAATGCACATTTTGACATCCTAAGTGTGCCTTTCACAGCCCTTCTTTCAGCGTTATGTGCTATTATGAGGCATGCAGTCATTGCTCCTGATATTGGCTGTTTTCCAGAACAGCAGAGATTCTAGGCTGAACTGTGTGCTTGTGTCTTTCCCTCAGGCTCTGCCCTTGCTGCCAGCGTTTGCAAAAAGATCACAGGCCGCCTCACGAGCGCTATTGCCAAGCAGGAGGACGTATCCGTACAGCTCGAAGCCCTGGACATCATGGCTGACATGCTCTGCAGGTGCGCACAAACCAGCATTGCCACAGCTGACGCAGTCCTGGCGGTAGAGATCTGTATGATTTGAAATTGTGCTTGCTAAGACGTTTTGTGCACGCGTGTCTGCGTGTAATGGGTGGCCTCTCAAGGTCTTCTTCTCAGTTCACTGAGCTTAGTGTGCATACGACTTTTGGTTTGTCTGTGTCCTTATGCGTTAGGGATTACATGATATGCTTCTGAATACTGATTTTCACTGCAGGGCTTAAAGGAATGCTGGCATTTCTTCCCCCCCCCCCCCCTTTGTTTATCAGAAATAGGATATAGAAACCGTGTGGCCCATATTTAATATAATTTTTGATGTTCTGTTGCTTCCCCTGTGATCAGTGCAGTCTTACTGTACGTTTACATTAGCAGGTGACAGAGCGACAGGCAACCGACAGGCAAGTCATTTCCTATGGGTTTTCTAGCCACTACTTAGTGACAAGTCGCAAATGACATGGCAGCAGGTTGACGAGCAACAAGTCGGGTGGAAATTTACTGTGTTAACACTATAACATGAGGCAGCAATCTAAATGATGACTATAAAGATTGACAAATTATTTTTATTTATTTTTTTTATCCAACAGGCCATTTGTTCTTTTTCTCAGTAGTGTAATAAACAAAACAGTGATCCATGCAAAGTACATATATTTATATTTCAGAAGCTGAATAAGACATTAAGTCTCCTCATAGCCTCCTAGTGTGAACATCTGATTACAGTTAGTGATAGTAGAAATGTACCAATACAGTGTGTCACAATGTGTCCAGGCCCAGCCTCTTTTACCATTGTTTATTTTATACCCCCTATGTAAGTATTGCTCATTTTTCCTGTGTTAATGAGAGATTTGCACTGATGCTTGTTGGCTGCTTACTGTGACGATGACTGCCTTCCCTTCAGAGTATTGCATCATCTAAACCTTCTTGGATATCAAACCTTTTTCCCTATTCAGACAAGGAGGCCTGTTGGTGAACTTCCACCCCTCAATCTTGAGCTGCCTGCTACCCCAACTGACCAGCCCTCGACTGGCCGTGAGGAAGAGGACCATCATTGCACTTGGCCACCTGGTCATGAGTTGCGGCAACCTTGTCTTCGTGGACCTCATTGAGCACTTACTGTCCGAACTCTCCCGCAACGACTCCATGTCCACCACTCGCACTTATATCCAGTGCATCGCTGCCATCAGCCGACAGGCTGGCCACAGAATCGGTGAGACGATTATGATGACACCACCTTGTATTTTCTTGTTTCCCCACTTCATCTAATGTACTCTATATAAACCAGTGTGTTTTGACATCAACGCATGCTGCTAAAATGTTTCAGTCTTCGCAAAAAGCTGGTGACACCTGTGAGTTCAATAGCGCATGTGCAATGCTCAAGTGTGGCAGCAAGGGCCAGCAGTGTGTAGGCTTCTGAAAATCAAGCGAAGAAGAGTTTGATCGTAGCGCATAGTGTTCAATTCCTAAATATNTGTGAGTTCAATAGCGCATGTGCAATGCTCAAGTGTGGCAGCAAGGGCCAGCAGTGTGTAGGCTTCTGAAAATCAAGCGAAGAAGAGTTTGATCGTAGCACATAGTGTTCAATTCCTAAATATCAGGCAGGGATGACAGATGACAGGAACACGAGTTGCAGTCATTCGTTCTTCAGGGTTCCACAAGGCGTCTTGATGCTGTCTTCACACCTTTGTTTTACTGGAGGAAACCTTCACCACTACGTAATTCTATAGACCCGCAGTGCTGATCCACGGGTTTGTAAAGAGCCATGGACTTGTTGAATTCTGGACTTAGCCAGTATTAAATGACAAAACTAAAAGAGTACAGTCCGTCCTCTTGCCCACCTTAAGAAAAAAACAATCTGCATTGCTAAATGTCTCCTTGAATGGTCATCCCTTTTTGCTGGTAATGCTTTCACCATGCCAATGCTTGCCATGGTTGGCAGGTCTAGATCAAGTTGTGGTCTTAGCCAGTAAAATGAGTTGAAATGATTTGTAATGGTAATGGCCAGATATTGTCCCAAGAGGAACTGAGTGAATCTCAGGGGTTTTTTCTTTTTGCTTAAACATCAGAGGCCCAAAGCTTCTTTTACAGAGGGCCACAAACACACCTGACAAAACCTGCCCATGAAAACCTGTCTTTCAGTTTTTCATCAGAACCCCCAGGTCTTTCATTTGCAGGGCAAATTTTTTTGTGCCCGTAGTCTCTAGATGGTTATATTTACTGCTTGCCTAGAATGATGAAAAGTCGAGCTTATTCCGCCTGAGATATGCCTTTCTCCCATCACTATTTGACTGTGAAACTCTCATTTAAGGACAGTGCCTTTTTTTTTTTTTTTTAAACCCCTTTTCCACTATTCATTACACATATGTGGACCACATCTTTCATGGACCCATCTCGTCTAGTTTAGATAGAAGTGTGTAGTGCTGAAGTTGACTCTCCTTGGAGCTTGACTGCACAAATGGCTTGAATGTTTGAACGTGTGACGGGCGATCTGCAGCCGTGCCGTTATTACCTGTCACCTCGTCATTGGGCTGCGTCCTGCAGTCATGCCGCCCAGCTGAATGAATGCTTCGAGTGAAATGAAGTGAGAAGTCATTTAGGTTAGCCGTCCTAGTGCGTGTTCGCCCATCAACCAATTACCGCCTCTGTTTGATGAGACAAAGACAGCAGTGATTAAGATGTGCAAGATTACTTCAGTGAAGTGCACTCAAAGCCAATTTGCGGTTATCTTTCCCGTTACTGGTTTTAATTAAGTTATTTTTTTGTATGTACCATCTTTTTAAAGATTCATTCATTTGGCTGGGTTGAAAGCAGAAGGCTTTATCAGGCAGCTTCTCCCAAAGTCATTTTATATTTCTCTGTGAATTCTCACAGCTTTTTGATGTTACGTTCTGCTTTAGATTAGGCAGCACTCAGATCTGTCAAGTCACATGCACAGAGAATCCAGCTGAACATTAACTGCCTTGTTTCTGTCCCCCTGCAGGCGAGTACTTGGAGAAGATCATTCCGTTGGTGGTGAAATTCTGCAACATTGATGACGATGAATTGAGGGAATACTGCATACAAGCCTTCGAGTCATTCGTCAGGAGGTTAGAATTTTGATTTTGATAGTAATAGAAAGTGAAGGATCACAAAGCTGGATACCATAACACTATAGCAAAAAGTGCTCTGCGTTTTTGAACGTGCATTGGACTGAACACAGAAAATTCGACTTTTGAATACAATTTCTTTATCACTACAAGACTAATGGTCAGTAAATCAGATAGGTAGCTGAATATTTTAGACATTAGCGCATTCTATGTTTTGAAGATGAGATGGGGAAAAATACAGTATAGCCTAATATTCACTTGCTGTTTTTTTAGTATTTTAATGTTTCCATTTTATTGATTTTATTGCAGCATTAAATGTTTGCTTTTGCCGATCCACTGTATGAGGATGACTGAGATAAATATCTAATATAATTCCAAAAATGTCATTTCTAACGTTCAGCATTTTAGTTTTAGTGTTTTTGGGTTCTTTAAGGGTTTGTTTATATATATATATATATGTGTGTGTATATATATATATATATATATAAAAAACACACACACACACACACACACACACACACA
>CM067474.1:22522514-22566403 GCA_034552555.1 Semaprochilodus insignis | reverse complement strand
ACTAATTTGGTTTTATTTAGGAGTTTATTATTTATGAGAGATGAAAGACGAAGGGTCATCCTACTTAAGAAGAAGCTGTTAAAAGTGAAATTAAAAAGACAGGCTAGAAGCGCTAATTTTTAGCATAAATACGTGCTTGCTGCCCGACGCTATATTCTGTAATTAAATCAGGCTCCAGTTCGGATCGTTCATCATATGCCACGTCTCTTTTAGTTCAAAAATATGTTCCTGTGACTCTGCTGACTTTCTAAATGAGGACATCAGATCTGAAACGTATGCAAATTGATTTACTGATTACTAGATAATGTATATGGAGAAAAAACATGAACGAATAGTCGAATCGTCGGCCAGGACGGGTACAGCCCTACAATATACTTTAAAAAGTCAATGTACCGGCCAGCTCTAATTATAGGTTGGCTATTTGCATGATTAATGCATATCTTAAGATAATAATGGAGATGTCTGTATGTCTGTTTACAGCGTGTTAAACCCGGAAGCCTTTAAAAAGACTGAATTCTTTAAATGGTAATGCATAGTTTGTTAAATGGTCAGTTACATCCAGTTTTGCCTTTATTAAAAAGCGATTGCTTGATTGGGAAAATTCTTAGTCAACTAATTGATAGTAACAGCCCTGATACTTATTGTGACTTTCTGTGGCTCAGTGCTCGAAGAACTCTGCTACATTAGAGGGAGAAGAGCAGGAGAAAACTTTACTTGACAAGTTCAGTCATGCCAAATGAAGTGTAAGGCGCAAGTCAATGCTCTGCCCTCTGCACTGCAACACACTGGCTGGGAGAATAGACTCTATGCTGAGTGATGCATATTTCAGTGAACCCAACCTCAGGAATGTCTCTCTGAGTGTTTAGTAGTCACCTTGAGAACCCTTGCTTGGGGAATTGTTCAGGCTTATTCGCATGCACTCCTTCTCTTTGTGATGTTCAGTGGGCAAAATGAGTTTTTGCCACAGACTTCTTTTATTGTTGGAGTGTTTGGTGATTTTCTTCTATGGCCTTTCTTCAGATTTAATCAAGCTCTTTTTTACTATTCATGTTACTGTTGCTGCAGCATGCACAGCAGGACAGAGGGACAACATGTGGAGGCTCTTGCCATTTGAAGATTTTGTATTTGTCTGAGATGATAGATAATAGAGCTGAACAGAAGATGTAGAAGAGAACTCAGCTTGTGGCAGCCCGTTTGGAATGCTGAAATTATGAAGAGCCTTCAGTACCATGCTGCAGATTACTGAACATGTACTGTGTTTTTGTCTGCAGGTGTCCAAAAGAAGTCTACCCCCACGTCCCCACAATAATCAACATTTGTCTCAAGTACTTGACCTATGATCCCAACTACAACTACGATGACGAGGATGAAGACGAGAACGCCATGGATGCAGATGGTGTGGATGAAGACTACCAGGGTATGAGGAGGCATCTGTTTCCGGCTTCCCCTTTTCTGGTTTACTCAGTTTTTTCTATTCTCTGATGAGATGTCAAGATTTGTGATTTGTTTGTACCACGCATTAACATGTCTTTCGTGTTGACATGTAGAAGTTTAAATGGAATCCAGCCAGACTTTTATCTCAACACGCATGTTGATTACATTTCACTTTTCTCTTTTTACTGTGCGATGTGGCACTTGGTTTGATGCCAACTCCAGTTCAATGTGGTCAGGATCCGGCAACACCTGTGGATGTGGTTTGTGTGCTCAGTCACAATCCAAACACGCTGCGTCCTCAAGATGTTTTCACGCTTGGCGTTTCATGCCCCGTTACATGATCCGTTCAACAAAAACACCTGTTAATGCGAGGCATAAACACACTCTGTATCTAGAAGGAAGGCTTATACCACTGAACACAGGGTACTGGTAAAAACGACAAGAGATCATCAGTGAGATCATCCTGTTATGTTATGTCTACACATCATATTTTTAGCTGTGAAAAGAAAAAAAAAATGCCCAAAAGACACAGGTAACAATTTACATCAAGTGTTAACGTAAAATAATTCATTAGTTAACATGAACCACTTTTAACCACTGTTACTTAAGATTAGTTAAGCACTGTAACCGTTGATGTATTCCTTCATAACTAATGTATTACTTTGTGTTAGTTCATCAAAACCTAATGTAAAGTGTTACCAAAGAAGTAAAGGAAGTGAATGACAAAGTAGCTTGCTGAAAATTGATCTCTTGGAGTATTCGAGACAGGAAAGTTTCAGACATGTGCAGCTGCAGGCAGGTTTGGAGCTGCATCCACAACTCATTTGATTGGCTACTGGAGGTTTGTGCATCACAACAACTCTTAAATTACAGCCTTAAAATCTACACACCAGGGCTAATTTGAGTTGCAGTTTGCTTTCAGTTTGCACGAGTGCGTTGTGGTTTTTGCCAAACGACAGCAACACTCTTCGCTCGCTGGTAGCATCGTTTAAAATGTTTCTTTTTTACTCACGCACCAATTCGCTCACAAACACTCCAGTGATTTCCACATGTCGGTGGCTACCTGTTGTGCTGTGTGTCTCTTCCTTATCCTCATGTGGCATCCTCTCAGTTGTTGTTGTTGTTGTTGTTATTATTATTATTATTATTATTTTTATTGCAATGTCTGCTGAGTGAATGCATGAAAAACTGGTAGTCTAGCTTTTGCTAAAGCTAGTCTGTTTGTTTCTGCCTGCCGCAGCCTGAGAAGGAATCTTATATTTAGCTAGGCCTAACTTTGCTGCATGTTGTGCAGTAGTCAAGTTACGCGTGTTGTACACTCATGCATCTTATAGCTACCAGTGGGGCATAGTTGCTGTTTTCTTTCATTGAAAGATCACACCAAAGGGCAGTTAAACGATACGGAGAAAAGGAGTTGCTTTACCTTGTAAAATATCCACCATGTGTGATTTATCCTCATTGGTTAAGAAGAAATAAATAAAAAACTATAAAGTGGATCGCCAAATATACTTAGACAGCCGTTAACATACCTGGGCGACCCACCCAGGTAGAGTCTAAAGGCTGCACACAGAGACGGCACAGAGAAGAGTTTGGTTGTTTTCTTATTGTTATGTAATCCTGGTAATCCTACAATGGTACGGTTGAGACGTTGAGACAGTCTGCAGATGTTTTGATGGGTTGGACTCGCACTGTATAGCCTACTTTTTTTTTTTACCCAACACAGGAAGACTCTGGGCAGAACATTGAGCCAGAAGTGTTTCTGTCCGACACAGTTTTATTGGAGTTGTGTATTCAGCATGTAATAGCATTTTTATTGTCAAGGAAGCAGGTTAAAATTCTGATTCTGATCATTGGACAAATGATAAATCTGTTCCATACATTGGACAGACTAGTAATTGGTTGCCCCCTACTGTTTAATAAGCTCTGTATTAGTGCAACACTGAACTGAGGAGTCTCTTTTTGTCATATCATTGTTTTATGACTATGACTTGTGGCTAAGGTTTCTTTTTTTTCTCAAATATTGGTTTGATCATGTTGAATACACTGGAAACATCCCCATATTAAAACGAGGCACACATTCAGCCCATTCTTATTTTTGCTGCACCAAAAAATTTATAAAATTAAGACTTCCCTTGGTTGATCGCAAGGAACAACAATTCATTTTATGCTTGCATTACAAATGAATTTATCCTCTCTTTACACCCCCAGTACCCAGTGTGAATGAGGTTTAGTTCTCAAACTTTGTCTTTGAGGAATATCTGCTGCAGATTGTGTTCAGCAGTTCCAGTGATGTCTCCTAAAGGAGAAGCTTGATAATGGCGCAGTCAGTGGAGCACTCTGAGGCCTGTCCACTTATGCGGAGCGAGAGGCAAGTGAAGCTGGGTGGATAGGGCATAGAGCCTGCACCAGACTGTCAAACCCCTCGTTATTGGAGTAGATGAAGGTCCTGCGTTCGGGCTAGTCTGGCGCTTTTTGAATGGCCAGGCTTTCACAGCTGACATTATTGGCTATGAGATTGGGTTTTTTTTTTTGGGGGGGGAGGGCAGAGACCCATCACTCCATAACAAACAGAGGTGAGGTGCCCTGTGGCAGTGTCACCCGCTCCTGCAGAGAGAGTGAAGTTGATTATTGAGAGTTGAGTGGACTTCAAGAGGCCAAGCTCACCCCCACCCCATTACGTGCACAGGATGGGAATGTAGTGTCTCACTCTGGCTCTGGCTGTTGAGAGGCCTGAAAGGCATGTGTGCTCTCTCTGAAAGCTGCTGGTGGCTGTATATGAAGGGCTTTTGTATGTGCTGAGGCAGTAAAGCGGTTTTACATGTCAGAAATAAGCTTTTAAAAGGTGTAGCTTTGGGGGGGGTTCTATACCATTCCCTATAGTAGTTTGTATTTTTTGTTTTATTTATTATTTTGTAATGAGAGAAAGTGATCATTGTTTTGGCCGCTACTTTACAATAGATTTGATGTTCTCTGGTGTCTACACAGAAGTTGAGTGACTTTGTTTGGGGTGAAAATGGCCAGATGCGGTTTTGCATGCCCATTTACAACCCTGTGATTTGGTGCACTCATGAATAATTTGATGAGCCCTGCTCTGATGGTTTGGTTGGTCGAAAAACACACACACGTCAATTAAGCTCTTAGCTCAGTATGACACTTTTGGTTTAAGATTATCTACTTCAGCCGTCAAACAGTGGATAGAATCTCACAGCATGACTGCTACTTACAGGTGATGGTTGAATTGTGGATCTCTTCCACTTCACTGTGCGAAGCCTTGATATTGTCCAAGGTCTGAGAAACTGTGCAGTGACAAATGTGCAGAGCGAGCCGTAAACTCTGAATGAACGTTGTGCAGGATCTACTGAAAGAAATGGATGCTGTTGGCTTCCTGTTCTCCAGCTAGTTTTTCAGGTTTTTTTGGGTCTTAAATGGTGCAACAGCCACGTTCTGGCACCTGAGCAAGCATTTAAGGGTGCATGGAACTTTGGATTAAGAAGCTGGCAAATAGGAAGCCCATTTCAGCCTTGTTTGAAGATGAACCTCAACCATGCCTGTTTGGAATTCCTTGGAAAGGATTTATGGGATTGTCATTTTGGGTGAAGTCAGAACTGTTGCGCAAAAAGTTTAGGGTTTTTGAAACAGCTTGTTTTACAGCCCTCTAATAAACACAGAATTTTTTGTATTTGAAGGAGGAACAGCAGTGTTTGAGGATCACATTATGTCAGTTCTATGTACTAAACTCTCATTATCAAATATGATGACGTTCCATTCTGTGGCACCTTTAAGGAGCCTGAACTGCAAATGCAGGAAAATGTAATTGCCTTTATTAGCACATGGTTTAAATACAAGCTCCATGTAAGTAATTTAATCAGTATTATAATCACAGAGTTGACTGCCTACAACGAATACATCCGTCACAGTCTGGAATGGATTGGGTTCGGAATCCAATTGGATTTTTTACAGACGTGTCCTCAGGCTGTGGATGATCTGGACACTCAAATTTTGAGCAATTTCAGAGTCTTTTCTGTCACTCGCACTGTGAGTAGTGATCTCAATGATCTCACATTTAGAGTGACGTAAGTGCTGGGATTTGCCTACACCGTTACTTCAGCAACCTGTCGATATACGTTTGTGATGTCTGGACAAACAAATCTGATGTGTTCACAAATAACCAGTCACCTTAAAAGATCCGATCTGAGGAACTAATCCAGTTTGCCTGCTGTCTGAACCTAGCCTTAGTGCTAGTGCGATGATAGTGCTAATTTCCAATAGCTTTTCTATGGGGTTTTATGTTTTCCTAGCATCAAGGTAATGGTCACTTAGCACAAACATTTTGGTAGTATTTGTAGCATAAATACAGCAGTTTTGAAGGTTGTATTACTTGCATGCATACATACATACATACATACATACATGTAAAACATTCTTTGCTTTGCGGTTTGCAGTCAATCATAAATGTTTACCCTACAGCCTAGTAGTATTACTGTTATTAGCCTAATTTAGATCATTTGTTAAAGCTTGTGGTCTTTGCTTGCTTGTAGTTTGTGACTGTGTATGCACATTTGTGCACGTCAGGTTAAATTAGCTGGTATTTTTGCCATTTTTACATAAAAAATAAAAAATAAAACCCAAAAAACAATGAATACCCCTTAAACTAGCTCTGACTACACTCGGTGAGAATGTAACCACTCTGGCTTTAAATGACACAAGAGGTTAAGGTTCATGCTGCAGATGCATAAGCTACTTTTGTTTAGGCAGTTAAACAGACAGAGCTTGTTCCTGTTTTAGCCTGGTATTTTTTCTTTAAATATTTAGTCACATTCAGTCGTTCCTGCTCCACTTTGTTTTTTGGCTTCAAACAGCGTACCTCTGCCTGTGTCTTTCTTCCATAACTCATATTCTTACCCATTTTGTGTTTCCCCGTTCAATGATTTATCATGCTGGTTCATCGCTTGCTTGTAAACATCCCCGGTGACTTGTGGAGTCTGGCAGCAGTCTAAGATGTTTGTCTCTCTCCGAGTTACTCATATCCTCCTTTTTGGTAGAGACTTCAAGGGACGAAATCAAAGGATCTCCACTTCTTTTTAGTTTTGACCAGCAAAAAGGATTTTTTTGTATTTTATTATTATTTTTTTGTCACCATGGTGCTTTTTAAGGACAGCACACTTATTTAACCATGACATTTATGCAGTGTGTTATTAATTACATTTCTCTGCAGTAGATCTCCAGTATCTCATTGTGTATTAGGTTTTTTTTTTAATTAGCTCTGCAGCTGTGGCTGTGCATCAACCTGCAATCAATCCACTTTATCTTTTATCAATTGCAGGAAGTGATGACGAGTACAGCGACGATGATGACATGAGCTGGAAGGTGCGGCGAGCAGCGGCCAAGTGCCTGGATGCTGTGGTTAGCACCCGGCACGAGATGCTGCCCGAGTTCTACCGTACAGTTTCCCCGGCACTCATAGCACGCTTTAAAGAACGTGAGGAGAACGTGAAGGCTGACGTGTTCCACGCCTATCTGTCCTTGCTCAAGCAGACGCGGCCAGCCCAGAGCTGGCTCTGCGACCCAGATGCCATGGAACAGGGTGAAACTCCACTCACAATGCTGCAGAGCCAGGTAGAGCCATGTGCAGTACTTGATATCGTCGCTGTCTGAACAAAACCTCATATCTCCGAAGTGGCCACATTACAGACATAAGGGGCAATAAACATTCATCACTCGTAATGGAAGTTAATGTAACGATTTTACCCCCAGATTATTTAAAATAATAAGTTCCTTATGAACTTTTTACCACAATGCAAAGCATAACTGGAATTCTTGAATGCTAAAATGTAATAAATAAATAAATAAAGTGGTGATAGAAGGTTATTGTGCTATAGTAACTACATGCATATTGATTTGTGCTTTTCATTCAGGAATTATGCTGACGACAAATATGTACTTTACTGTTCTTGCTGACATGCGTGTCCGTAATTTTAAAATGCCCATGATCTTGTTTGTTTGTTTGTTTGTTTCTTCAGGTGCCCATGATCGTTAAAGCCCTGCATAAGCAGATGAAGGAGAAGAGTGTGAAGACTAGGCAGTGCTGCTTCAACATGCTGACAGAACTAGTGAACGTGCTGCCTGGGGCCCTGACTCAGCACATCCCTGTGCTTGTCCCAGGTATGTGCCCCAGGCATCCCCTTTTATTTAAGACTAGCAAGAGCCTCTTCTATATGCAGACATGTCCATTCATCTAGAATGGATGACTTCCATTATGCAGAAGACCCTTTGTCAGTTATATCAGCAACACTTGGACAGCTGCTTGAGGGGGAGCTGGAAAAACTTGCTTTCTGAAAAATGCAAATGTTCCTGTGCAAGAGCCCTCAGGAGTCCTTGTTTTTGCTGATTTAGTTTTTCGTTTTGTGCAGTCTAACATACCGTTTGTCCTCCTTTTTCTTTCTAGGCATCATATTCTCTCTAAATGATAAATCAAGCTCCTCCAATCTGAAGATCGATGCACTTTCCTGTTTGTATGTGATCCTGTGCAACCACCAGCCACAAGTCTTCCACCCTCATGTCCAGGCCTTAGTGCCACCCGTAGTGGCCTGCGTGGGTGATCCCTTCTATAAAATCACCTCTGAAGCCCTGCTGGTCACCCAGCAATTGGTACGGGTGATCCGGCCCCTGGACCAGACGGACGCCTTCGACGCCTCTCCCTACATCAGTGATTTATTCGCTTGCACCATCAAGCGCTTGAAGGCGGCCGACATTGATCAAGAGGTCAAAGAGCGTGCCATTTCCTGCATGGGCCAGATCATCTGCAACCTCGGGGACAGCCTGGGCGCTGACTTGCCAGGCACATTGCACATCTTCCTGGAGAGGCTGAAAAATGAGATCACCAGGCTGACCACAGTGAAGGCACTGACACTGATCGCTGGTTCACCACTGAAGATTGACTTGCGGCCCATCCTGGGTGAGGCTGTGCCCATCCTGGCCTCCTTCCTGCGCAAGAATCAGAGGGCGCTGAAGCTGAGCACACTGGCGGCATTGGACATCCTGGTGAAGAACTACAGTGACAGCGTGACGCCGGCCATGATCGACGCTGTGCTGGCTGAGCTGCCACCGCTCATCAGTGAAAGTGACATGCATGTCTCACAAATGGCAATCAGCTTCCTGACCACGCTAGCTCGCGTGCACCCAGACTCGCTCTCCAAGATCAGTGGCTCTATCCTAGCTGAGCTTATCGCGCTAGTGCGCTCGCCACTGCTCCAGGGTGGTGCCCTTAGTGCCATGCTGGAGTTCTTTCAGGCACTTGTGGCCACTGGCACAGCCAGCTTGGGCTATATGGACCTGCTGCGGATGCTGACTGGTCCTGTGTATGCGCAGAGCGCTGCCCTCACCCATAAGCAGTCCTACTACTCCATCGCCAAGTGCGTGGCTGCACTTACCCGGGCCTGCCCCAAAGGTAATGGTATTACTTATAATAATTTTATTATATATTACATTTTATATAATTTTACTATGTATTAAATGTTATAATATTTGTTAACTCAACATTGCAGAAAGTATCTATGGTGGAATAGAGTAAAAATGAAACCTTGCTAAGAACCTTACTAAGAAATGAGGTAATGGTTTGGTTGTTTACAGGCTCTTTATAATAGGTTGGTCTTTGTGATGCTTGTAGTTGTTCATTGTTCTAGAAGTACTGCTAATACAGTAACGGCATACTTGTATGGAATGAAAATTCAATATATATATATGCATTTTAATCGTTACAGAGGGCCCTGCTGTGGTGGGCCAGTTCATCCAGGATGTGAAGAACTCGCGCTCCACTGACTCCATTCGCCTGCTAGCCCTGCTCTCTCTGGGTGAGGTGGGCCACCACGTGGACCTCAGCGGACAGCCTGAGCTCAAAACGGTCATCCTAGACGCCTTCTCCTCAGCCAGCGAGGAGGTGAAGTCGGCCGCTTCGTATGCGTTGGGCAGCATCAGTGTGGGTAACCTTCCAGAGTACTTGCCTTTCGTACTGCAGGAGATTTCGGGTCAGCCCAAGCGTCAGTACCTGCTGCTGCACTCGCTCAAGGAAATCATCAGCTCAGCGTCAGTGGCCGGCCTCAAGCCCTACGTGGAGAGCGTGTGGGCTCTGCTGCTCAAACACTGCGAGTGCACTGAGGAGGGCACCCGCAACGTAGTAGCCGAATGTCTGGGGAAGCTCACCCTAATAGACCCAGAGACGCTACTGCCCAGGCTAAAGGGCTATCTGTTATCAGGTGAGCATCATGCTCTGTGCAGTGAAGTAAAAGCTCCTAATGGTCCATGTTTGGAATATATATATTTTTTTTTTTTTTTTTTTTTTTTTGGCATGTGCATTTTGAATCTTCTTGTATGTTTTCATATCTGCGTTTATAGTGCTCGAATAGCCCAAAGAGGAAATGTCATGTATGATTATGAATAGTTTTGTATCGTTATGACACATGGTGTTTGGGAACATGTGTTTTAACCTACTACCAGTTAACCTACAGCAAGTTTTTGTCATCTTTTTATTAGAAATGTTTTTATATGTAGCACTGGAAGGACATACAGTATTGGCTCATTGTGTCCTGACATTATCTGCAGTGCTCCATTTCACCCTTATTTAGCCCAGAAAGGGAATTTTAAAGGATAAGACCCTGATATTACATATGATAATGTACTTCACTGATATACTATATTAATATGGAATTTATACTGGTCTGTTACATTTAATAAGGCCTTATACTGGCCATATGAAATAGTTGAGTTATCAGCCACTTGTGACTTATTGGATATTTATAACAGTACATTATCTGGTAGCCTGTGTGGCTATCACCAAGATTCAGGTAGAAAACCTCCATATTTCTTGATAAATACATCATCATCTTGAAAAGTAAGATACTATCTAATAGTAGCGAGGCTAGTGAATGAGCTTGGGGCGAACAGCTGGATATGTCTGCTATCGCTTCTTTCTTTTATTGATTGTTTCTTTCCTCCCCCAGGGTCTTCTTATGCCAGAAGCTCAGTAGTTACTGCTGTAAAGTTCACAATTTCAGACCACCCACAGACAATTGATCCCCTCCTGAAAAACTGCATAGGTACGTGCTTTTTGGACTGGCCTTCAGAGTGCAAATACTTCTCTCCCTTCCTTTCCTCTCAATCTGAAATCTGAGTCTGAATATCAACTATGCCTGTACTCTTACGTTCTAGGTGATTTCTTGAAAACGTTGGAAGACCCAGACCTCAACGTACGAAGGGTCGCCCTTGTTACGTTCAACTCTGCAGCCCATAATAAGCCCTCACTTATCCGAGACCTCTTGGACACTGTTCTCCCTCACTTATACAATGAGACCAAAGTGCGCAAAGAGCTGATTAGAGAGGTAAACTTGAATGCTCTTTACTAATTTGTCACAGTGTCCGCCTCCATGTTCTGTTGAAGCTTATTAAGTATCTCCTCAACCTTTGTTAGGTTGAAATGGGTCCTTTCAAGCACACAGTGGACGACGGGCTGGACATCAGGAAGGCTGCGTTCGAGTGCATGTACACCCTTCTAGACAGCTGCCTCGATAGGCTTGACATCTTTGAGTTTCTTAACCACGTTGAAGACGGACTTAAAGATCATTACGACATCAAGGTAGGCCATCATGTTTCATGATTGCTCCAAACCATGAATCTTTCATGACCCGCTTGCTTTGTATGGTTTAATATGAGAGATGAAAGAGCGAACAGGCTAAATAGGACAACTGGGCGGTCATATCAAAGCTGCTGCCACATGATTCATTGCAAGCAGATGAGGAGCGATTACACAGCTGAACTTTTTTTTTTCTTTTTTCTTTTTTATCCTTCTTCCTCTTTTTAGATGCTGACGTTCCTGATGCTGGCCAGGCTGTCCACTCTGTGCCCTAGTGCTGTGCTGCAAAGGCTTGATAGACTGGTAGAGCCTCTCAGAGCTACGTGCACCACAAAGGTAAAAAACAATGCTAATAATGATCAAACAAACACAAGCATACTACATCTTCAGGCTGCTGATAGCTTGAATTTCTAGCTTGTGGCAGTGCTCAAAGATAGATTATATGTAGATTACAAAAAAAAAAAAAAACACGTGATTTTTCCTTACCCCAAATTAGTCCTGTTAGATTAAAGTGGGCAGAGAGGGGGAGGTTTTGAAGAACAGCCATTTACGTATTATTTCCAGTTACCGCTGTCATGTGAGTTTGATTACTGCTGAAGTACGTTAAGTCTACACCAGTAGCAAAACTAAGTGCAGGTATAAAGGTGATATCCTGAGCACTGGGAAACAGAATTAACAGACTACACTGGGGACACTAAACAAAAGCGAAGTGGAAAGCTGCAGTTTGTCTAGCAGTACAAGACACAGAGGGCTGCAGTTGCACAGGAGTGTGTACATGCAAGCCTCTTGATCTCGCTGTACATCAGCAATGGAAACTGGAAACTGTGCTCGCCTTACTGTTTGCATTCACTTTCTTTTTTTTTTGTTTTTTTTAATAAATACATGCTTTATTTTATCAGCTCATATAGCTGGAGCAAATAGGTAAAACAAAAAAAGGAAATGCGTGTCATTTTTAAATTGGACCAAATAAGACCAGGGTTCCCACAGTTCATGGAATTTCTGAAAGATTATGAAATTTCAAAATGTCAGACATCGGAAGTCAAGGGATTTAATCAGTTTGGGCGAAGTCATGGAATATCAGGGAATTTTAGATTTGCATTGAGTGGTTGTGCTAACTTGATTTTTACATGCCCATTTATCCCCTTCCCATTTGTCAGCAACTGCCAATTATTTCAGGAGGAGTTATTCAGTCTCCTGTACCTAAGGAAGGCAAACATGCCGGGAAAAATGTAAATTCTGTAATAATTGTGCACTAAGGTTAGACTTTAGGTTTTGTACTGAAAACTAGTAAATTTAAACTTTAAATTTAAAGTGATTCTGTTTAAAATACTGTGGCTGTGTTTTGTCTGCTTAGTACAAAGACAGCCTGTATTTCCATTCGTTATAGGTCATGGAAATTCAGCTTGTAGTCAGTAAAAGGCAGGGAATCGAACATTTGACTTGGAGTGGGAACCCTGTAAGGCAAACGTGATTATCCAAACTAAAGTGATAATTGTGTGATGTGTGTCTGTGGAAGAGCATAGCTTATGTTGTTGTCGGAAACCACATAAGCATCTCTATTGGAGGTTGCTCAGTCCAGTTCATTACAAGTTTGTGATTTAGGCTTGTAGTCCGTAAGGTGAGCTTCTATTACTCGTGAGCTCCTTTTATCCGGTTGTTCCAGGGCTAAACTAAGAAACATGCTTGTCTTGGCTGGTCAAATACAACTGCAGTAAGGGCAAAATGTACCATTTCTTTAAGCTCACTTTATTTCCCTTTTTAAGGAGGGTTGTTTCATAACGGGCCTGCTGTGAAGTGGTTTCACTTGGTTAACAAAAGCTGCTAATTGCCGCCTTCCTCCTATGCACCCTCAGGTAAAGGCAAACTCGGTGAAGCAGGAGTTTGAAAAGCAGGACGAACTAAAGCGGTCGGCCATGCGGGCAGTGGTGGCACTGCTAACCATCCCTGAGGCGGAGAAGAGCCCCCTGATGAGCGAGTTTCAGTCTCAGATCAGCTCCAATCCTGAGCTGGCCGCCATCTTCGACAGCATCCAGAGAGATTCCTCGTCAGCCAATATGGAGTCCATGGACACCAGTTAAACAGAGCTTTGTCCGGCACCTTCATTCACAACAACAAGCTGTAAGAAAACCAGTTCTGGGGGACCCTTTTATCGTTCCATGCATTGCACTGAATCAACTATTATAGGAGGAAAAAAGCAAAGAAAAGTGGAAAAACTAAAAGGTTCAAAAAATCAAAAAAAAAGAGGAAAAAAGAGACGTACAAGCAAGACGTACATTCTCTGTTAAGCTTCAGAGCTTATCACCACGTTCCTTCTTTTTTTTTCCTTTTTTTTTTCTTCCCCTTTGTTCTCTCGCAGTAGAGAAGAAATAGTTTTGATTGCTCATCAGTCCTTATTCCCCCTCCCCTCGATCACCACCATTTTTTATTATTTTTTTTTGGTTCCAGTTTGATAATTCCAGAGGATCTACAGGTACCTCCACACACAGACTTTTGAGCATTGCTGATTTGAGGGACTCTTAGAAACAGACTGCGCAAGCTTCTTTTTTTTTGTGTTGCCAGAGAGGAATTATTGTTCTACATTCTGGGCTGCAGACCCGTATAGGATTGGCAGTGAGAAGTGCTAGCATTCGGTCAGTTCAGATGATTTAAGGACCATCTTTCTTTTGTTTTCTATGTCAACATGTTTCTTACCAGACCAGATTTAATGGGTGTTTTTGTACGATTTGATTGTCATCATCTGGCTCTCATCGCGTTTGTCTGAATCGTTGGTCGGTGAGTTGGCGAGCTCTCAAAGATTTAACTGTGTTAGAGATATCCTATTAAAAGAAGTGTGCCGTGGTTGGCGGATGTTCTTGGACACATGAAACCTGGTTTGTTTACCCCCCTTCCATGATCTTAAATGGCAATTCTACATTCCACCCGTCTGCAGATTTACATGGTGTAAACAGCATGTATTAGACATCCGGTGACTTAAATACACTCGGTGTGTGTGTGCGTGTAAGGTTTTTCTTTTCTTTTCTTTTTTTTTTTTAACCTGATGACAGTTCTGTTTGGCTCAAGCATATAGAAGTGAAACCTGAAACCAACATTGTTATGAGAAAATGCTCTGTATGGACATGAGTTCCACACATGTGAATAAAAACAATATGAGTGGAGACTATTCTCTGATCACATGCAGGTTTGTATTGCAGTATTATTTTCACTGCACTCATAGGATCGACACTTTGTAAGGACCTATACATAGCATGTTTCAGTTCCTTCTTTTCAGGGCCGTCCTTGAGGTGCGATGAACAGGTTTTACAGGTGCTGGGCCGAAGCCCCAAGTGTAACACAGTCTAGTAGGATTAAGTATGCCACTTGTACAATCTGCGTATGATGGTAAAGGAGGTGTTCTTCAATGGGAAATGTCTAATAATAAAGTCAGTTTTCTTACTTTGAGAATCTAGTCCATTCCAGTGTAGGTTAATCTGCTGCAGTAAAATTGAGTGTCAAGTTTTTGTACCCTACCTGTAATTGTTAGGTCAGTTTACCAGTATCTGACCTGTGATAGTGGGGGAGTGTTAATCTTTGGGTGCCATCATTAATACATTTATGGCATTTAGCTGACGCTCTTATCCAGAGCGACTTACAAGGTTAATCATATTACAGGTAGGCCAATGTAGTGTTAGGAGTCTTGCCCAAGGACTTATTGGTGTAGCACAGCACAGTCACCCAGACCGGGATTCAAACCCCAGTCTCCCACATGTGGTGGCTCCCTGGTGGGTAGTGGTGTTACCCGCTGAGCTACACCAACCACTTGTGAAGGATGTTGGCCTGTAGGAACAGGTACTCTGAGAGCAGATGCACATAAATGCAGTACTAGGACTAACACCTATAATGGCCTGCTTATGATAACTTGGAGCTTCCTGCTTTCCACCTCACACTCTTCATACCCCCTCAGCTGTAGGGGGAAGTATGGGAGAAAATGGACCCTAAAAGTACACTAGCGTTTATTTGGCTGCTGAAGGTTTATGGGAGATTTGGACAAACAATTTAAAAAGTGGTTGGGAGGACAACATGGATGTTTTCCACATGGATATAGGTTGTGGCGTTTCACCATTTAATATAGGGATGAACGTTATCATTGGATCAAACATTTTAAGCAGGCTCACTGTAAACTATCCTGGCTTAATACTGAAACAGAAACTCTACAGTTTGTTTAAAACCCCTCAAAACATGCCATTACTGCTTACTCTGGCTCTGAAAAGTCAAAGCTTTTGAGGACTCTACGTGGTAATTAAGAGTTGGAGAGCAGTTCAAATAGAATTTTACCCTCATAGAAGTTATAAACTTTACTGTTGGCATGGTCATGAATGCAGTTACAAACAAACTTCCTAAACACAGATTTATGCTCCTAAATATGTCAAATACACTTTTGCTTCCCCAAAGAACCTGTATGTGTGTATGTTATGCATATATACTTATCATCAGAAGAATAGTTGCACCCAGAAGGAAGTTTTGGACTGTGATGCTGTTTGGAAGGAAGATAAAGGTTACCAGGAACAATAAATTATAATAAATTTAGACTGATGTGGGTAATATTTATTGAGCTACACATACAGAAATGGTGTCTATCAGTATGGCGTTGGGCTGCCGTGTTTGCTAACACAACATGCCAGGCGAATATGAACCGCTGGTAAGGCCCGTCCTTGCTTGCGTCATGTGCACGGCTGAGCGGGAAGCTTGAATCATTTGCATGTCTCGCGATGTGAAACCTACCCATCAAATTTCTTTCCTGTCGGTTGATTCCTCCTGGGTGGTACTATTTGGGAAACTTTTTTTTTGTTTTGAATGATGGTGTGGGTGTGTGCACACACACACATATTTATGTGTATGTGTGCTGCAGCTATACTATCTTCAATATTGACCATTCAAAGAAGATACCAAATATAAACACATCCAGAAATGCTGCCACCTTCTTCTGGGCCCAAGTTCAAGGCGAATTGGAAAAGTGTTCTGTGGTCCGAAAAATCAAGAAATTTCCCAAAATCTTTTTGGAAGTCATGGAAGCCGCATCCTCTGGGCTAGAGAAGAGAGGGACCATCCGGCTTATTGACAGCACGCAGTTGAAGGTCCATGTGACGTGGGATTTGGACCAACCTATGCTAACGTCTTTTTCGTGAAATGATAAATACAACAAAGTATGAGCAGCTGAAATCATGTACTTGTGGTATTAATTTCTTTTATCAGCACATGCCCACTATAAACTTCACAGTGCTGTACCTTCATTCTTCTGTGACATGAGCTTCCCTAACCTACAGCATCAGATGTTGTGCTGAACTTAAACACCCCAGTTAACACAAAACTATTATTTATCATCCGTATCATTTAAATGACTTTCACATTTGTTGTGCATTGAACTCCGTGACGTCTCAGTTTGGAACGTTTGCTGGCTACTGATTTGCCGACCAGGAAACGGCCGGCTAACTGAACCGTGTATGCTCACGTTGCGTGTGTGTGTAAGAGAAAGAAGGGACGGAGTAATGATTGTTGAAGATGGAATGTGCACTGGCGGTGGAGTGTTTGGGAGAGCGCAGCAGGAGGCCCGTCGGGTCACTCGGTCTGTAGATTAAAGCTCGCTTGTTGCCCTCTCTCTCTTGCCCAGACGGTTCTGCGACAGCCCTGTTAATATTTCACTGCATTCATGCAGCAGTGCACTCCTAGGGAAAATGGTTATTCAAGGGTGCTTCAGTAGGGACAGTGGCTCTGTATAGAACTAGGAACACTTGAAGAGCCATTTCCATGGTTCTTCAGATTAATGCACAATGTTATACTGCATATAGTCTGAATAACTATTGTTACAATGTCAAGCTTGCCATATCTTACTATATTCCAATATATGTCCAAAGTATCACAGGCATGACCACAGTCTGTATACTCTCCATAGAAAAGCAGTGCCAAGAGAAAGAAGACGCTGGAGCTGCTGCACATGCAGGTAACCCCCCCCCCCCAAGCATTGGGCTGTGCAACAGTGGAACTGCGTTCTCGGGGGATGTTGGAATTCCATTTAATACCTTTGGGATAACCTGGAGTGATCCAGAACTGATCATCCAACTTCAGTAGCTGACCCCACTAATGTTCAATCAAATCCTCACAGCACTAGTATCACATCTAGTGTAAAGGCTTCCCAAAAAACAGCTGTTAATGCAGTAAAGAGGGGAAAAATTCCATATTAATCATTTTAGAGGAAATGCTGGATTAGAAGGAGTCCTACACATTACTGGACATTCACTGTAGCTACATCTCGCAATCCGTCACGAACTCTGCATTCTCTTCTCTGCTCTGGTATCATATCAGGAATAAACCTTTGGGAAATAAACAGAAGGAAGACAGAAGGAATTTCTCAACAGCTCTGTGTGGGGTCTTGCCTGAGTATGCGCAACCAATCAGGAGTCAGATGTTTGGTAGGCTGCAGCTGGCATTGGTCTGTTGGGGTGGTCAGTGTAATGTCCACACTTTAGGGACAAAAGATTTTCCTCCTGGTGCGGAGGAAGTCAGCAAACAGCTCAGGAGCCAGATATGTTTTACAGGCTTCTCATTTGGACTATATCACATACATTATTGAGCCTGTAGCTCGCAGCACAGCCACCGTTCAGTGGGTTGTGTTGTTTTGCTTGGGACGCTGGAACAGGGAGAAGTCCTTAAGCCATGGTAAGAAAAGCAACACTTTGTTTCATTTGCTTTTAAAGCTGCTGCTTCTGATGATTGGTATTAATCGTGGCTCATTTCAGGCCACGTACAGTCAGATGTGAGATTGGAAAAGAGAGAAACGCAGGATTTGAAAGAAAAGAACAGGCGCGGGTGGAGCTTTATTTCATGGTGGATTGTGCGTTTGATTAATTTGTCTTGAAGCATGGGATTGGCTAAAAGAGTTTTCCTGGATAAGTAATAGACAAATTATCACCATGTAGTTTTGTCCCAGCACATGCTTTGAATTAATGCAACAAAATAGCTATTTAAATGCTAATGCATTTCCATACTAATGGAATTCTAGAAATCATGCTGATTATGGTAATAGAGGAGACACTGCTGGAGAAAAAAACTCAGCTTTAATTAAAAAGTATTATTTGTATGATTGGAAGGTTTAGGATTATTGATTAAAAAGTGTTTGGTAATTGCATGGCGTTACGTGTGACTCATTTTCTCAGATGTTGCTTATCTAAAGGTGATGTAAGTAGAAGAGGATGGGGGTCACCGAGCAACACACTGCCGTGGACAAGGCCGGAGACTGGTGAGGGAGATTATCTGCGCAGAAGTCTGTAGGGAATACAATCATGGATGATCTATATGGCTATAAATGCTGATTTATGATTCAATGTATTTAGAGTCAGTTTGATTATCACTACTCTATACAAAAGCGACCCATTGTGTCCAGTAGTCGTTGAAACCTTGGGATGATATACAGTAGTATTCTTCTTTGTCACCAGGCCAGCTGAGCTACATTTCAGAAATATACGCCATCAAAGAACGAGAAGAGGCCAGTCACCGCCCCGTGAGGTTTCTCCTGTACCATCCTACTACTCAGAGCCGATTTCAGTCCGACAGCGCAAGGTAACTCCAAAGAGAACTGGAGATCATAGCTTTATAACATGCATGGGTCGGTTTTAGCACATACAAGTAAAAACTGTCCAAGCAACACACTGACCATGGGACATAGGACGCTTTCTGAGGTCATATATAAACATTTTAAACATTGGTTGTTTTTCTCACACTAACCGGTTCATTTACATACGTCATCCTATTCACAGTATTCGATTACGTCATTAGGAACACCCCATTGCCATTTCGGTAGAGCTCATCTCGTCGTTACTGCAGCTGCGCCCATGCAGGTGGATAAAGACTGAGTAAATGTGACCAGAATGACCACGGAAAACATGAAAAGCTATGTGGAGACTTTAGAGGCAGCCTCCAGAAAACGGTACAAGGAGAACATTTACTCGATTGGTGGGCTGGATCCATATATTCAGCTCCACCTACCATATAGGTGGGATAACAAAGTAGGGAAACAGATGGACTGTAGTCCATCTGTTTCCCTACTTTGTTATCCCACTTTCACCCAGTTCTTCAATGGTCAGGACTCCCACAGGACTCCCTGCTAGAGTTTTTAAACACTGTGCCCACGCACTGTACACACTATTAGATGCTCCTACCTTGCTGGTCCACCTTACAGATGTAGAGTCAGAGTCCTCAAGTCCTTTATCATTGGTCACAGGACGCTGCCCACAGGACGCTGTTAGCTGGATAGTTTTGGTTGGAGGAGTATTCTCGGTCCAGCCAGATATATACCCTCCAGCCAGATGAGCTATAATCTATGACTCTACACCTATGAGGCAGGTGTATCTAATAAACAGGCCAATAGGTGTCACTGCTGTGCTTAGAACATCAGCTTAGTGTTTCTTCCAGGTCACAGGTCACTGCAGCTATGATGAGGCATGTGTCATGTGTCTATGTTTTGTAGGATGTGACTATAAGGCTTCCCCCTCTCATCAGAGGCGCTCATCAGGAGGAAGAGGATGACGAAGAGGACACTCAGAGTTTAAAGAGCCTGCCCACTGTGATGAGCACCTTAGCTTTTAGCTCTAAAGTCAAAAGGTCACACAGACACCCGAGGGAACAAGTCATCTCTGGCCTCAACCTGCCACCTCTCGTCACCTCCAAGTAATGAATTGACTAAGAATACAATATAAGCAGTTTGTGCTACTGATGGGCCATGGATGAAGATGTTTCTCATAAATTCATTTCATGTCAAAATGAGAGAATATTCTTGATAAAGTACCCTCATCAGAAGCACCTACTATACAGTTGTATGCAAAAAGATTGGGTGTGGACAAAAATACATCCCAAATTTGGCATGTGCAAAAAGAATTGCACATTTTATGTTTTCCAGTCTGTTAAACTGAGGAAATAAAATTGTGTACTAAAATATGCAGAACGTGCTTTTTACACTCATCATCAACAGAATAGTTGCACCCAGAAGGAAGTGAGGGATTGCAGTGCTATTGGGAAGGAAGATAAAGGTTACCAGGAACAGTAAATGATGATAAATTTAGATCTACACCTACAGAAGTAGTATCTCTCAGTATGGTGTCGGGCCTCCATGTTTGTAAAATGCAACACCATTGCAGTCTTAGGTGACACTGATGTGGTGTTAAGGGCAGTCGTCGTAACAGTCTGCATGCGTATAGTCCTGTGTTGTGCAGCCGTCTGCCAATGGTGCTGGCATTAAAAGGATGACTCATGGAGGGCATCACAGCTAGCTGAATGTCTACAGTTTTGGCTGTTGGGTCAGTCTGGTCATGTCTGATAATTCGTTGGTTCTCTCTCTCTCTGTAGTTCGTGTAGATCTCCCAGATCCTTCATATAGCTGGTGCGTGCCTTCTTCTTTCCACTGTTGCCCACAGTGTGCGGAATACATGGGTTTGGCTCAATACATCGATAGCACCATTCCACTTCCTGGGGCCCTATGTTGTGACCCCTCTCGAACTCTTCCAACTGCTCTGATTGCTTTTCTGACTCAAACTCTTCTCTGAGGCATACTTCACTTACTACCAACACAACAGCACAAGGCAGAATGGAAAGTATGCGCAACAGGACAACCTTATATAGTCAGTCAGGTACAGCAGTTAGGCCTGTCCTTGCTTATGTCACATGCGCATGAAACTTGAATCATTCACATGTCTCATGATGTCAAACCTGCCCACCAAGTTTCACTCCTGTCGGTTGATTCCTTCTGGGTGGAACTATGAATATTAAGTTCCCAGTAGAGGACTGAAAATGAACAAAACATGTAATTTGACTGGGGGTGTTGAAACTTTTGCATACTCTGTATGTACACTTTGTAGGTTTATCGTTACTAACTAGACCAACTGTTGCGGCACAATTTATCAGCCCCCCATGATCTAATCCATCAATGGAAAGGGACCAGTAAGGTAGTTGTTTTCAAAGAAGTGGCAAGTTAGTGATCCCATAGTGGTCCCTTTCTGTAGATGGATGGGAGCTGATCAATTGTACCGTAACAGATGAGCTACCGTTAGTAACCTACAAAGGATGTCTGTATAGTACGAGTTTCTGATAAACTCTAAAAACTTAAACTGTCTCCATAGATGCACCCTGGTGGTCAAAGGCACTGCATGCACTAGAACCAGGGGTTTCCTACCAGTCGTCAAAACCAGAAGTTTGGAAAGGCCTCCTTGCCGAGCCGGATGCAGGTATAACACGCTCAGAGAGGACTTTCCTTAAAACGTACCACCCAAAGGAATAACAAACTGGTTCAAACATCACACCGAACCCCTACAGGCTTCACACCTCATTATGAGCCAGAGCCAACTTCTGTGCTTCACTAATATTTAGTAGCCTTCTCATGTGACCAGAAGGAAGTACAATTCCTCTGCTCCTTTCATCCCGAAGTATCCCCAGGTCTTTTCGTCCCTGAGGACTGAACTTCACTTTGCGGTGAAGAACTTGTTCATTAAATTCCCCCAAGTGTAATTTTGCAAAAGCACAGTCGATATCTTGAGCAGCAGACGCATATGGAGTCATTTTCTGCTTATTGGTGATTTAAGGCCTGGTTAGTCTCGCCACCGTGTGGGAGAGCAGCTTTATCAGAGACAGGAGGTGCCAGGGAGGCGCGGAGAGTGGGGTTAAGTGCTCGAATGTGAGAGGGAGAGGGAGAGAAAGAAAGCGTGAGAGAATGAGAGCGGAGCGTGCAGATTTCCATAGCTATCAACCCCCTCAGCCGTGCTAATAAAACGGAATTAAAGTGGCTCAATGAAATGAAATTAATCGGAGCAAAAGGAATGTTTGCTTGAGACGGTGAGCTAGTAAAGTGTGAGATATGCTAGAACCCTGGAACGGCTTTGAAATGGCTCCCGTTTCCCTGAAAGGCAAAAACGAGTCACTTGAAGTGGGACACTATGAACAGAAGTGCTTGTTAAAGGCTCATTTACATTAGCGGCTGTCAGAAGTTCATTCATGAACTTAACTGCAAGCAACAGCAACTGTTAAATTAGGCTGAAAACTACATTCCAGTCAAGCTCTGAGAGTGTAATTGGGCTTTGCAAAGTTGAAATAAAGAATAACCAGGGATTAATTTGCTTGGATTAATTCACATTTAAGATACTGTACTGCTGTTAGGCACTACATCAGCTGATAAGGGGAATTAGTATGTTGTACAATTGGATTCTTTTTTCAGACGCTTTACTCTACGTTATCTTGTTTTAAGCCTGTCTTTTATCTATTATAAAGGCTCCTATTATTAAACCATGCAAATGAAAGTTACAGTACTGTGTCAGAAACCACTCGTCAAGTGTCTTATTTCCAGTCAACACAGCTGTTACATATCAGGAAAAGCAGAAACATATTTAAGAAATAAGCGTGCGCTCTTCTGAGTTTACATTCATTATAGCTTCCATTCTTTTCAGGAAACTTGCATTCAGTTTAACTGAAGTTGACAGAAGTTTTATGGGTTTTCTGCTTCTCAAGATCCAAGTAATCCTAAACACAGTCATTGGTGTTGAGGTCCAGGCTATTGGGTCAGTCCATATATAGATGGTCAGGCCACTGTTCAGAGAACAGGACAACGCCAATGACTCTAAGAGTCAAAATGCTTGAAGTCGGTTCCTTAACTCTGTTAACGCCACATTTTTTCATCACAATCAGCTTCTGATGGAGGCAAGAAAATTGTTAAGGAACGGAAAGTAATGACAATGTTTTTCACAGCACATTGTTGAAAAGACGATAAAGCTGAGATAGGCTCATTTTTGTTGGACGTTTTCATAAATTTTCACAACTTTTTCAAGTTATTAAAAAAGGAGTTCATAAATACTTCCTTTTCAAAGAATTCTGACTACAGTACTGATGTCTCGGTACATCACTCCTCACCCCTCTTTGTGAACTTCCATCATATCACTGTAACATGTAGCTACTCAAAAGTGGGTAAACCACGTTTAAAAAGGTTTCAGCTGTATCCCTTTATTATCGACTCAGGGGCTATGTGGGTTGAGGCGTCGATTCCATCGATTCCAGCAGCAGGAGTCGAGTGCTGGGTTCGACTCCAGGACACCCGCAGTCTTACATTACCACTGATAACACCAGCAGCTTATGTGTTCAATTTGCATTTTTTCTTCTTCTTTTCTGGCTTTTCCTTTTTTATGTAACTAAGAAGTACAGCAGGTGGTGGTACAACTTTTGCAGCACATTCATTCCTATGGGGAAAACAAACCCCATAATTTAATGAAGACTGCAAGAGTGGACCATGAGAGCTTCATATCTTCACTGAATTACCCTCTGAATAACATGTACTTAATGGTCAATTTGACTGGAAATTAAATAAATGAAGAGTGGCCTCTGACTTTTGCCTAGTACTCCATGTGTGCTTGTTTCTTTGCTAAAATGTCTGTTTTTATGTCTTTGAAGGCCAAGTAAACCAGAGAGTTGTGCAACTCAACGTGTCCATGCAACAGGTCATCCTCAGAATGCACCTATAGGTGAAAAACATTTTTCTGAAAAACCACTGGACATAAAAGGAAACTGTCAGTTGCTGTCCTCATCCTCAGCCATCCCTGAGGCACACCCTGGACCTCGCATCACCTTTCACAGTCCGGTGGTACAGGCTATATATCCTATCACTCCCGACACAACGAAAGAGACAAGGCAAACCACGAGAACTCACCAGCCTCCGAGACCAGTGTGGAAAAAGTCCCTGGTGAGCAACAGAAGAGCTTTTCACTTGCTGTTGGAAGATAGCTACTTCCCATGTCCGGGTGAGCCACACCTGTTAGAGCCACTGTCCGGCTTTCAGGAGCACCTGCGTCGTCAGATCCTGAACTCCCCACTGCCCTGCAATACAGCACTGCCCCAAGTCCACTCCCATTTCCACTTACAGCAGAGGGACTGCCCACACTTAGGTCCATACGACTCCACAGTGGGCCGCACTGTGGAGCTTTGCAACTTGCAGGGCAAACGACTTCCCAAAATCACCATGACCTGTCCGACACCTTCTCCAAAACACCTGCACCACACAGAAAAGAGGCACGTGGCTTAAATACTTGAATACAATTTTTAGGAAGTCTAAAATCTTCTTAACCCAACATGTTGATCAGTCAAAACATACTCAGTGTCCAGAGCTTTCTTCTTTAGTTTTGCATGTGAGCTACGAGGCTGATGTGGCTAGTGGAAGCTTAGTACAACAACTAACTTGCATCAAGCTGCTACAAAAGCTCAAACTGACTCACTTGAGACAAGCACCTACTTTACACAAGGCTAACTGGAGGTAAAATAACCAGATTTCCTAGATGATGATCCAGGGACATTTCCAGTTTGGTTATCAATATAATAAAAAAAATCATAAATATAAAGTAAGTGACCTTTTTATCTATGAAATATAAAGAGGACACAGTTCCACTTCCATCCATTTTGACCGTGGTAACTGTTGTATTGTGATAAACTATGGGCAGACTGATAAAATTGGGTACTGAGATGGCTGCTATCAACACATGCCATGTTCCATATATGGATGGCTGTAAGAAAGACTAATTCCGCACTATTTCTAGATGGCATTCACATAGATTGTATGCACATACGAATAAGATACCTACCTATTACCTGGTAGTATCATTCTAGTCTTGTAACACCACCTGTGTCTTTAATCCCTGGGTTACCTCATGTCAGAAAAGACATTTGTGGTTGATGCTGTGGTCTCACTCAACACTTGCTGGCTTCTGGTGAAGTTTTACACAGCAGTATTCTCTAAAACTATTCATGCAAGTGGTAGAAGTGGTTAGTAGGTAGGAGCAGCACTCTTTGCTGGCCAAACCAAGGACAAGACGTCTGCCCATCTGCTCTGCTGTTAGGTCTTAATTAGGACATTCTGGTATTTTGTTCACAGTTAAATTAACAGTTAAAAATTGGGACATTTTTGGGGACAGCTCCAGCCGAGGACATGCCACCAGAAACACAGACGTCTGGTCACTCTACTGTACTCATACTATGTACTACTGTCTTGGCTACGCGGGGGTTAGAACGGTACTGCAGTGTATTTCACTAGAAGATGATGCTGCTTTCCTTCTGTCCAGTACTCCTAATGTCTAAAATGACTAGATCAACAAAACAAAAAAATCACTTACATCGTCTTAAATTGCATGTTTTATGTTTTTACGTTATCTCAGGTAGACTAGCTAATATGGTTTTTGATCCTGTCATAGCACGCAAACCAAACATGTTTTTTGTTGATTGGGTTTAAGGGGGAAATTGTGCAAGTTTGCTTTTTTCTAAATGTTCTAGATTGTTCCTTATTTCAGTGGAAAATGACTCTCTTATAGTCAATGCCTTTCTTCTAGCCAATGCTCCAAGTTATGACTGTGGAAAAGCTCCCATCTTTAAACCAGCCCCCTGGAGATCTTTCAGCCATGTCAGTACAAGAGGCTCCTTTAAGGCTGTGGTGTGTAAAAGGAAGTCGATTGGAGACACAGGATGTGAGGGGATGAGGGTGTTTTTACATCATGCTGTACTTCTATAAGGGCGTTTGGGCTTCTAGCCCCTGGGGCGGAGATTCTTCATCTGTTTCACTTAAAAAGTCTATAATTGTTTTTCTCCCAGTAAAATCAATGCTGCTTGCTGAGTCATGCAGTGTTAGAGACTCTTGATCAGGGCCTGCTGTTATATTGAATACTGCACTCAGTGTATGGCTGTTAATGTCGTCTGCTAGTTGATTTTCTTTCTGATCAAGGCTTTGTAAAGAGCCTGGCACTCACTGTAAGACAGGTTGGGAGGCTGAGTGCCAGCGATTACTAGTTACATACACATGACTGTTCATACATCTGGTGAGAACAGCAATATGGCTTGACTGTGTTACTTTGTAATGATAAAATGGGGCTTGGTGGTTTGTGTTGTTACTGTTTACACAGTGTAAAACATGACAAAGGTTCGTAGACCAGCTTTTGACATTTTGCTCTATGACTAAATAAATAAATATAACCTTAATAATGTTTAGATTCTGTCATTGTGTTGACTTTATATATATATATAATCAGAATGTTGCTGTTTCAACACTATATGGTGTCATATCTGCATTAGTTTAAATATTCCTAATATTAACCCAAAGGTATCCAGACTTTCTGCTACTTTAAGCTGAATTAACTCCTGAGCAGCTGCACAAGAGACTAGGATCCACATGTCAGATGCCAAGTGCTGGCACCAGTGGGACTGTGTTCTGTGGGGTGGTGGAGCACCATCCAATACCTTCGGGATGAGTTGGAGTGTTTATGATCTAGAACTGAGCGTCCAACATCCATAGCTAACCTCACTAATGCTCAGTCAAATCCTTACAGCAATGTTCCAACATCTAGTGTAAATCCTTCCTAGAAGAGTGTAAGCTGTTACTACAGCAAAGGGGACAAACCCCCTATTAATACCCTTTATTTCAGATTAAATGCTGGATTAGCAGGTTTCTACATAGTTTTGGACGCATAGTGCTGTGCAAAGTAATTAAGTACAAGTTATTCATTTTTCAAATGATATTTCTGAGGAGATACAGATATATCTCCTGAATTGCACTTTACAGACACTGAATTGTACTTTATGACTTTATGCACTATTCATAATTATATATATATTTATAATATTCATATATATATATATTTATACTAGATCTGTTTTTTCTACCACTCCACTGTCCATAATTGTGCATATTATAACCTTAGATTGCCTGCTATGGTTACCTTCTGCACTTAAATGTAAATAATACTGTATTTTGCACTTCTGGTTAGATGCTAACTGCATTTCATTGGCTCTGTACCTGTACTCTGCACAATGACTAAAGTTGAATCTAATCTAATCTAATCTAATATGAATTAGTCAACTTGCAAAAGCAAGGAGAAACTGAAAAACATACATTTTAGAACAGGAGTGGTTGGTGTAGCTCAGCGGGTAACAGCGGGTAACACCACTACCCACCAGGGAGCCACCACTACATGTGGGAGACTGGGGTTTGAATCCCAGTCTGGGTGACTGTGCTGTGTTACACCAATAAGAGTCCTTGGGCAAGACTCCTAACACTACATTGGCCTACCTGTAATATGATTAACCTTGTAAGTCGCTCTGGATAAGAGCGTCCGCTAAATGCCATAAATGTAAATGAGTAAAATAAAAGATTAAAAGTATGTAATGAGCACAGTTGTGCAAGACCTGGCTGACTACCAAAGCTATACCCAGGTACCCAGTACTTAAAGCTTTGGCTCTCTCACAACAACATACCTGCAACCAACTGCTAAGACTGAACTTTGGAAGCATAAAAAAGTATCCCTTCAGATCTCTGAAAAACCAAACGCAAGTCTCCAGAAAAGAATGGATGGATGCAGTAAATACTTAAAATATTATATTTAGTTGTTGAGGTGTACTGTTCTGTCATATATGTTTTCTGCTTTTTTATGACACTGAAAAATGAATAACTTGTATTAAATGGTCATTTGTCTAGATGTTAATTACATGAAGGATGGTCTTTTGCACAGTACTATATAGTGTATGTATCTAATGTGTATGTATCAGATGTTCAATGCAGCTCCTATATGTGTCACTTTATGTTTTTCCTCAAATGTTACTTGCTCCCATAAAAGGCAATTGCTATGCATGCTTTCATTATGTGTATTCTGGTGCCAATTAGTGTTTATGGACTTGCAAGAGAAAATGAGCATTACATGCTAGTGACATGTTCTCTCCCCTGGGGTGCACTACGCTAGTTAAAGACTTGCCTCGTAACCACTGTTTAAGGTCAAAGGCAGCCAGGAAAGCTAACACACACTGACACACAATGCTGCAAGTTTGCCCTCTGATACGCAGCCTTAGACAATGAGGCAATGCTGTCACAACTGTGAAACGTAAAGGATGCCTGCACGCTCCGCTGACGCTTCTACGAGCCAAACAAAGCGAACAAGGAAGCACGCTGCGGCCTCCTGCAGGAAGGAAACCAATCCTTCCATGGGGGTTACAGAATGCCTGGTCTCATTGAAGTCTATTGTCTCTGACACTCAGTACAGTCCAATACAGTTACAGTTCAGCCTAAAATGAGATGTACACATTCCCCATTTTTCCCATTACTGCAAACACAGCCAAGACATGCTTGGTGCCTGTAGTTTGCTTCCTTAATTTGCACTGGAGGCTAATGTAGCTAACAAGCAGTTCAAGTCAGAAGCTGTTAGCATTGTACAATGCCTAAATCATCACATACTTGCTTGAAACTGTGTAGAGCTGTCAAGTAATTACAAATGCACTTGCTTATGTTGTTTCTGATGGTCTGATGGGTGCAAATTTGCTCCGATAAGTCGGGGAGTGCCTACATACAGTAATTCATATGCACCGTGATAAGTTACCAGAGGTAAACAGAGTAAGCCTACAGTTACATTCATCACACTGTCATTATGTATAAAGCTGTAGGAGCTTCCAGAGGTCAGTGCCAGCCTGTAGCATGTCGCTACAATATGTCAGTATTACAACACAAAAACAAACAATATTAATAACAATATCATCACGTATTTTCTGATACAGTGGAGAGATTACATTTTATAGTATAATAATAATAATAATAATAATAATAATAATAATAATAATAATGGTACCACGTTAGAATAAGGCTACCTTTATAAAGAGTTTATAAATGGTTTAAAATCAGTTTATTAAGGTTAGGCCATAAACACTTATATAGCAGTTATAACACATGAATAAAGAATTAGCAAGAACACTTATTAATGATAATTAAGCAGGAAAAGGAAGGACCATTAATTACAGTCATGCCAAAAGGTGACAAACGATCAATACAAATGTGTTGAAAATGATTTCATTTGTAACATCTTTCTTTTTATTTTGCTATAATCCTGTTAGAAAACAACCCAGCAGACCAGCATAGCTGGTCACCAGCAAACCCTGTCTTTGCTATGCCGTAGATATCCACGCTGAGTGACCAGATGCACAAGCACCAGACCAGCATAAACCAGCTTAGACAACCAGTAGAGAACTATTTTGGGTTTAATTAGAGTGTTACAGTGTATAGGAAATACTGTACATTTCTGATATCTGAAGTGATACCCCTATGAGCTGATATCCAAAAATATGTTTTTATGTAAGGTAACTGAAGGATCTGTTTAAACTGGAGACCTTTGCTGTGGAGCTAATGCTGCATATGTGGATGCTTTGTAGTCATTTGAATCTTCCTGTTAGTGCCAGCACCACTGGTAGACGACTGCACGACTCACATAGCTAAAAGCTGCAGCGTCCTGAGGCCTGAATTTTGTCCAAACTTGCTCATTAAGTTGTTTATCTACCACCTTCATGCAGAGGCAGATGTGTGTTGATTAAGATATGCTATGTGCACAATGCTAACAGGTGTCATAAGCTTCCCTTACTTGTTAGCTACAATGGCTTCAAAGCTCCAGAAGCCAATTTTGGACAACAAACATTTTCTTGTCTGATTGACTTCTGTTGATGAAAGATGGTACCCTTTCTCTCCACAATCAGCCAAGCCGGACCTCTCTGCTTGCTGCGCTGGTGGGCAAGTGTTTCAATGCTGTTATAGAAATAAAAAAGCCATTCTGAACATGTGTGGGCCGGATTGAATCTGATAGACTGTTTGCTTTTGCACGAGGTTAACAATGAGCCTAAAATACAGGGTTTGCTATGCTTGTAGCATTTTTCAGAGTACATTAATTATCAGCACAAGCTAAAAAAATGAGCTTTCTTAATCACATTGGTAAGATGGCAAGTCACCCACAAGCTCCATATAATTTACTTTATGTTTTCTGGCTCTAGCCATGTAAACATCCAAACGGACATCCTGCCTCCTGTCAGGAGAAGAGAAAAGAAGTCTACTCGTGTCTGACTGGCAAAACGCACTGCAGCAGTTGTAGTCATTTGCATAATATTCAAATCTGCTGAACTTTTTTTTTTGGCACATGGCCAGGCAGAGCTCTCCGCTGAACTGAATAAGATGGGAGTTGGGTGGTGAAGTGAAGTTACAAGCGTACAGTCCTGAGGTCTCCTCCTAGAGTGCCTAACTTTCAACCACAGATTACATCAAACGGATAAATACGTTACAATGAGAACTGTCAGCACAGTGGCCTTCGGCCTTACACAGGGGGTCCCTGAGTCACGATGTGGTGTATTTTCCAGCTTTTCGTCTGTCGTTCTAGAGGCCACTGGTTTCACGCTCTGATTATCTAGTGAACCATTACCTGAGGCTGCGCCCTCCAGTGGCCCCTGCACTGCCTGATGCCTGCCAGACTTTCCCGTAAGACATTGCAGCCAAACGTCACAGACCTATGATTATAATAATAATAATAATAATAATAATAATAATAATAATAATAATAACAATGGTACCACGTTAGAATAAGGCTACCTTTATAAAGATTTTACAAAGTATTAATAAGCAGTTATAACACATGAATAAAAAGGGCAAAAATGGTCTCTTCCATATAATGAATATGAATATGTACTTAATGCTGACTGACAGAAAAGGTGAAGTAAGATCAGTAAACATCAGAATCTGAGCTTTAACATGATAAAAGAACGTGGGTTCAGTGTCAGACTAACAACAGGTCACTACTGCCCGTCTTGTTTATGTGTTGTAACTGCTTATTAATGATTTTAAGGTGTTTATGACCTAATTAATCACCATTAATAAACTCTTTTTAAACTATACATAAATGCTTTATTAAGGTAGTCTTATTCTAGATTGGTACCATAATAATAATAATAATAATAATAGTATTCAGAAACCTCAAAAGAAACTTGATGTTATAAACCTGACCACGTCTTAGCAGCAGCCTATTTCATGTTTCTTGACATAATCCTAGTGTAACATTCTACAAATATATGAACTTATAAATGGATGCCTGAATAAAGCTGCATTGTATAGTTTCCATCAGCATGTAGGCCAGTGTTAGACTGACATGGCTGAAATAGCACACAGTTATTTCCACAGACAGTGCCTTGGAATTCCATGTGAATATACAGTCTTTACAGATATTGGTCCTATTTTTGCTGTAGTGGTGGACAAGCAATTCACCACTAGGGGGCACCACTAGTCTTTCTGCATTTTGACTTGCATGGATTGAGCTAGGTTGTGTTTTCACCACAAGATGGCAGCATCATTACAAGTAATGCTACCTGCAGTTTGTTCAGGGAATTCTAAGCCGTCAGTAAGGCATACAATACTGAGTACCAGGGTCAGGGTCTGACCTCCAAATGACCACAGTGTGAATTGAAGTACAAGCTGCAGTTACTTGCTTCGTGCAACAGGAACAATTAAGATGTCTGAACCAAACTGTGAACTCTGATTACAGGCACTTATATACTGGTAAAGATCCTATTTACGGTTCTTGAAAAGGAGAATCGTCAAACACACAGTCCACTCCATGTCATGCTTTAAGTAACATGTGACACTAATTAATCAGTGCCTGTTTGTAATCTAAGTGGTAAATCCTGAACACACTCTTAGAAATGATGACAGAACAGTGATGCAGTAGGAGTAAAGTATTTCTATGTTCTGATTCTTTTGCTATAGCGACGGAGATGCAGTTGAATTAGTACTGCTGTCAATGCATTTGGACGGTATGACGAGCAGTTCCCTAGCTGGTTAACACATTATTAACATCACTATTATTTTCTAGCACTGTTAATGCATTTTCCAAGTTTGATCCTTTAAGCTACCCATAACAGTCCGCACTGAAGCCCAGCTGTTGGTGTCTTGCTATGAAAGAACTGTAGCCTCCTTGATCGATGAAATATGGCTTTTCCGTCTCTTTCTGCAGGCCACCCCTTGGCCACTTCGCTGGAAGAGTGGAAATATTCCAAAAATGTAATTATTATAATCAAATAAAATATTTTCCTCATAACTCTTTTATCAGATTGACCAAGATCATTATAAACGTCTCAGAGCTGCACACTCTTGGCTTTTATGTGAAATGTTTTAAATGTGTTTTGAATATGCAGTGAGGGGTGAAGAGGTGGGGGTTGGGGTGGTGTTGAGAAGCCCCTACTGCGAATACAACTCACATTTCTCCATAATGACAGTCGTGCTCCGACAAAACGACAGCACAGCTGCAGCGCTATTCCTATCAAAAAACAGTACCTGAAAATATTCACAATGAAAATCAAAATAATTTGAACACAGAAACATATTTCTGTGTGATATTTCTGATATACACACATATTGGTTGGAACATAAAGCCACTGATGCTCTCACTGGATGAAAATCGTGCTCACCACATGTACAGGTTAATGTCAACCCAAAAGCTTAGGTTGTCCACAGAGCTATAACAGTACATAATGTAATGCTTTTTAAATGGTCTTTAGGGTCACAAATATGCCACAATGTCACAATTAGAAACACAAATTATGCCATTTTTAAAAAAATTATAGTTGTAGCTATTTCCATAAGCTAGTTAGGTCTCTCTCTATACCATGATGCAACAAAGCCAGGAGGGTGAAGTCTTGCACATACCCCCTTAGAGTAGGTGTGAAGCCACCTCATCCTTCTGAACTGCAACTAACACAATGTCACTGGGCAGCTTAACATGCTTGGAGAACGACACTCACTGCTAGTTCTGTCAGCTAACAGAAGCCCATGTTGAGTAACACTGCACTGAGTGGTGGGGGTAAGGAAGGGCAATACTGTCCACCCACAAAGAGGGAGGCCAGTTATGCTCTCTTGTACTCCCGGCAACGGATGGCTGTGGCATCACCAGGGAACTCTCAACATCCGAACAGAAGGGTACTTGTTTGACAGACCTATTCTTGGAAAGCTTGAA
The DNA here is from genome assembly GCA_034552555.1 of Semaprochilodus insignis. Classification (NCBI taxonomy): domain Eukaryota; kingdom Metazoa; phylum Chordata; class Actinopteri; order Characiformes; family Prochilodontidae; genus Semaprochilodus; species Semaprochilodus insignis. Next base: position 22,533,508 of record CM067474.1, on the reverse strand, counting down.
ATCTTAGGATTCAAAAGCCACAACCCATTTTATCATCCGTTATACACAGCAGGTCTGTCTCATTTGCAACATAAGCACTGAATAAGCAAACCCTAGCTAATTTGCAAGGTACGGGTTGTGCTGAGGCTCATTTGTGTCTGGTGAAGGTGAAGCAGGCCGGCAAACCATGAAAACTTCTCCATTCTAGTCTCTGTTATTCTTTGTCAGTAATTCATACAATTATTCGGGCTGTTTGGAAACTTAAGAGAGTTACTTTTCAAAGGAGATCACAATCATGATGCTAGCCCAAAGTATGAGGGAACCGCGCACCCGTTTAGTTGGGGAAGGTCATTAGAGGCAAAAACTTGGGGGAAAAAAGCTTGACAGTTAGTAAATTAACTTAGTTAAATTAATAAATGAGCTGAAAACTACATTTCTGCCACAAAGACGTGAAAGGTAAAGTGATGGAAAACGATATTTAATCTTCTACAAGGTGTACAATTTGAACCATGAAGTAGGCATCCTGGGTCCAGGTCTTGAGGCGTTCGGACCCTCACAGATCCTGCTGGATATGGAGGGCAAGGGCGGAGCCTACTCCCTGGACAACAGGACAGGGGCCAAACTGGTGCTGGGAGGAAGGAAGGAGGAAAACATAGAAACGTTGGCACCCGAAAGCAGCAAAACAGGAGCGTTTTTATTTTTTAAAGACAGGTGGCAGACTGCGATTGGCCAGAGTGATGAATGAATGAGTGACGTAGCATTGGAGTCTTCCTGGCAGAACTTGCACTAAAGCTTTCATTTCTAACAGGTAGCATGGTGATATTCTTTGCTCAGCATTGCTCAGCATAGATGGAACTCAAAGACGAACAAGGCAAAAACACGGCATAGCAGTAGAAATTAGTGCCTTAGTGGAGGCTGGAAACTGACTGGACTCAAAACTGTATTTCAAAGCTGTACTCTGCATGTGACCCTGCCCTGCCCAAAAGTGCAGTCTAAAAGCAGCACAGAGAAATTTATAGACTGAGACCAGGGCTATATACTACTTACAAAACCCAAGCTTTTAAACATTGTTAAGAGGTTGGAACATATGGGTGAGAGACATTTCTCTATGAACAGAGAACTAAACAATGCTCTTACAACTGCAGAATGCTTCAGGAGCAGCCTGACTCACTGCCTGAGTGGCCATTAGTGTGACACACACCACTACTACTCACGATAATGTGTTGATCCCATGTGTGTGTGTGCGCGCGCATGTGTGTGTGAACTCCAGTCCCGGTGTCATACGAGACCGTCTAGGGACCTCGGTGTGTGTGTGTGAAACCTTTCAGCAGGGCTTTCATCATTAGTCTAGTTTGTTCTGCTGCATGTATAGTAACATCACCTTCTCTGTTTCATCCTACAGCACACACATACACACACAAACATAGCACAGAGCACCTGTTCAAAGGATGCTACATCATATGGACACTCTTCTCTCTGAGGGAGCAGCAACTTCTATTTGCACATGCTAAGATTTTGCAGCGTGTCAATATGGCAAAGGAATCTTCTATATATAACTGCAAGCACAGCAATACCGCTAATGACCACCTCACTTCTCAGAATGAGTCCAATTCGTCCAATAACGTCAGTGTCAATTCTATTACTAGAAGGCCTCACCTCAGCGATAACTGTAGGACCAGCTCAAAAAGCCTAGCGGAGCAGTCGTCTTACCTCTACCCAGATTGGCTACTTTCTTCGTCTTCAGCTTCCTCTTTGACCTTTTCCCTAAAGCGAAGGTTTAAATAACACAAACTAATAACCGTGGGGTTAGCACTGTCCACTTGCCACAAACCGCATCAAGTTTGCTTATGTGCTTTCTGACAGGAACATACAACACCACCAGCTACAAAAATGGGCAAATGTATGGACAAATTGTGAAGCTTTAGACGGTTGCTGCTACTGTTTTTAGCTATGCAGTGTAGCCTAATTTTGGCAGAAACCACATAAGCCACATACGTTTATTTGAGATTCCTTGTAACTTGACATTACCGAAGTTTACAGACGTTGCCTTGGATGTTGCTTTAGGGGGTGTTCAAACAAAGCCTTTCCAAACACGGCTCCTCAAACACAAAGCTAAAAGGAAGCAGGACACACTTCTTGGTAAACGCATTTGACTGACAAGTACGTAGACATTGATTTCTGGGAACATGTAATGTGTGATGATAGATGTGTAATGTAGACATATGTAGATAATATCTCTGGAACAAAACTCTAATAAAGGAAAACACCTGAGACCAGCTTTTCCAGCTTGAGTGACTAAAGGAGGCATCCTCGATGTTGATTAGTCAGCTGTGGAAGACGCTTTTTTGTTGGGCTCTACACAAGCATTGATGGTGTTTTAAGCACACGATGTAAAACCGTTAAGTGTGCTAGGCAGGCTGGAAGACTGCTTTGAGTCTCCATAGACAGCTATGATAAGAACTGAGGTTTGAAAAGGCGAGTTGGAAGCAAGTTCGAAAAGTTCCCAAAGGCTGCTGTGTAATGATGCGGGTATTTGATTCACACCACTGACACGAGCAGGCATGCATCATTTCCATGTCGTCTGAATGACCACACCCGCTTTTGGGTGAAAACAAACCTGGTCAGGGTACCACACTGGAAATACCAGCAGCACCATGCCTAAAAGCTGTGTACATCTAACAATAAAAAATATATATATAAAGAGTAAATAACAGCACAAGGAGAGATCTGTGGATTCCGGACACTATATAATGACACTGATTGTTGAATGGTACTGACATGACATAACTGGTTGCCTGACTGGCCACAGTACTTGAGCTCCTAATAACTGTAAATCAGTAGGGTATTCTTATTTTATGCTATTAAATTATCAAAGAAAAAACTGACAGTCAAAATAGTGGGGCTGCTGTCATCCAAAAAGGGACAGGGGGGTTCTGCAAGGGCAAAGTACCCAGATGTGTTGCTCTCATCTATACTAACCTGACTAAAGCTTAACCAACACAGAACCAGTTTAAAACTAAAGAAGAACTTCAGACATCAACAAGCCTTAGCATGATTTTGAGCTTTCTGGCTCACGTGTGTGCACAGACCACTATTATGAGAAAGGAGGATCAGATTTTCCTAAAGTTTCCTAACTCAAGTGAAAATTCTTATCTTCTAGACAAGAAGAAAGACTACCCTGCTTAAAAAAAATAAAAAAATAAATGATGAATTCCATGCTGATCTAAACTGTTTTTTGCTCTACTGGTGTCATGATGGCTGACCAGCTATGCTGCTCCATGCTGATTTTTCTAGCAGGTATGTTCATCTAAATCCACAATGAAGTGCCTGAATGTGCACTCCTAACTCCTAGTTGCTTAGTTTTCCATTGTCATATTAGGCATTTAATGCCTAATAGACTGAAGGCATTGGTTAAAGTTTACTACTAGTTAAAATTTGAGCAGTGTCTGGCCAACATGGCTGGAATCAGTTATATATGCCCCGGCCTGTGCAAGCCGGACTAAAATCACAGTGATGATATACAAACTGGCTAATTCCTAGCCCTAATAAGGGGGTAGCCACTCTTGCTAATGCAGCTCCATAAAATAGAACGTGGACTCGATGACCGCGGCTTGGCTGTTGCCCGTTGCTTGCCAGCACTTTATGAATTGGTCAAGTATTAACTGCTGCACAGTCTGTCTGGCCTGTCCATCCTCTGGAGAGTCCAGACAGAGTGCACAAACACAGACAGCTGCCTGCATCAAAGCACGTAATCCCATAGGGTGTTGCATAGGTATAGAAGGTACGCCGGCCCTGTGCCAAAACCATTGTGTTCCAGAGAGTACAGGCATGTGGACTACATGCTGGAACCTTGAGCTAAATAGTTGCTTTATCATGTCAGTATCTTCTCATCACTGTAAAGAACTTTAGCCAATTATGCCCCGAGGTTCAAGTCAGTATGTTACTTTAAATGTGGTTTACAGCTTTACTTGTGTTGAAAACAGTACAGGCACTTTACACTAGTATGAAAAAGCTTATAATATGGCTAATTTAATGTTATTGTCACAAAACTTTAATAATCAAAACAATTCCATCAGATTAAATACACACGTTATCACCAGAATAGTTGCACCCAGAAGGAAGTGTCAGATTGCAATGCTATTCAGGAGAAAATGTAGACTGATATGGGCAATATTGAGCTACCACAACATGCCAGACATCTCGTCATGGAGATGTAGAGGTTCTTAATGGTGTCCTGTGATAATCCATCCCATGCAGCTTGAATATTCTCACACAGTTCCTGCAGATTTTGCGGTAGGGGTGGAGGTGGAGTGACACCAGACCTTCTGGACGTATGATGCGGGGCAGCAAACTGCCCATCATGGTGCTGACCACAGTGGCTCCACACACAGATTTGTGTGGGACTCGTCACTGAAGATGACCCGCTGCCATTCTGAGTCACTCCATGGCAATAAGGCACGACACCACTGCAGTCTTTGGTGATGTTGACGTGGTGTTAAGAGCAGTTGTCATAACAGTCTGCGTGCATGTAGTCCTGTGTGTTGTGCAGCCCTCTGGCAATGGTACTGGAACTAACAGGACGATTCATGGAGGGCATCACTGCTCACTGAATGTCCGCAATCACGGCTGTTTGGTCAGTCAGGTACAGTGATAAGGTCCGTCCTTGTTTACTTCACATGTGCAGCTGAGCGTGAAACTTCATCATTCACATGTCTCACAATGTTGAACATACTCACCAAGTTTCATTCCTGTCAGTTGATTCCTTCTGGGTGCAACTATTTGTGCAACTATTCTTTTGACGATGAGTATCTAAAGGAAAGTTGCCAAAGTTCTAGAGCAGCAAAGATCCATCCACTTCACTGCAATTTAATTGTGTTTTTCAGTTGTCCATTATTTAAATGTTACAAGCAAAACTGAGCTGAGCTTCCTACCTGTGAACCAGGGCAAAGGCAACAAGGTCATACTCAAATAGGGGTTGCATAGACTAGTCGGCTTGTTGACTTTACTGCTCAGTGATGAAGCTTTAGGCTTGATGTTGACTAGTCCACAACATTTCAACACATACCTCTCGACTGTTGCAACATCAATACTCAAACTTAACCAATGTTAAACATAAAACCAAACATGGGTGACTCAAGTGAGTTCATAAGCATGTAATCTTTTTGGCTGGTATCTTTTAGCACTGTTAGAATAATGCTAATTTCCACTAGCTGTATGATTCAGTCTCTTATAGGATTTGCGTGTCATGTTAGCCACACTGAGCTTAATACTATACAGTCCTACCTTAAAATCTGTACATATGTTTTCTTGTATTTTGTAGTTTCAAATCAAATCAAATTTGAGTAGTTGAAAGTAATAATGGAATGTGATTACAGTATGTACAATTAATATACGTAAATAAGCAATATAGAAATATAGAAAATGTACAATAGTGAGCAGTGTGGAGATGGACACTGCAAATTGCAAAATGTGCAAAAGTGAATGTGCAACCTAATGCTGTACGGTTGAGCAGGAGGCATTTATCAGTGGTTAATGTTCAGTGAAAAACATCCTGTGTACGATGTGTGTGAGAGTTAGTCTTAGGAGCTTTGGTTCAGAGCCAGAATGGCCTACGGGAAGAAACTCCTCCTCATCCTCTCTGTAATTGCCGTCAGGGAGAGACAAGTCTGTTGTTGGGATGGCTGGGGTCCTTCACAATCTTCCTGGCCTTGATCCAACAGCACTTGTAGTAGATGGTCTGCAGGTCAGGAAGGTCAGCTGAATGCAGCACCCCCTGGAGAGCCTGTTTGTCCTGGTTGGTGCTCTTCCCAAACCAGCCAGTGATTCCCTGTTAGGATGCTTTCGATGGTGCAGGCGTAGAGGTTCAGCAGCACCTTGGGTTCTATAGTCCCTTAGGTGTCGAAGGTGGTAGAGACGATGGGAGTTGTTGCGGCAAGACCATAAAAGGTCCTGCAAGATGTGGACTCCAAGCTAATTGTCTTCTCTTTTAACTGCAGCTCAGTTGATCCACCAGACCTACTCATCAATGGCAGAGATCAGACCCACCACAAAGTGTCGCCAGTGAACTTGACAGTGGTAGGAGAACTGGAAGTCATAAGTGTACAGTAAGTACAGCAGGGGATTTAGGACACAACTCTGGGGGGCTCCAGTGCTGAGAGTGATGGTGAGTGAGACGTGTTTGCCTACCGCACTGCATGTGGTCTGCCCTTTAGCAAGTTAGAGATCCAATGACATGGGGATGGATGAAGTCCCAGATCTTGCAACTCGGTTCTGAGTGTGGAGAGGATAATGCTGAGGTGTAGTCAACACCCAGCATTTTAACATAATTACCCCTCCCAGTGTCCAGGTGAGTCAGTGTTGCGTGGAATAGATGTGTGATTGCATTATTTATAAAAACGGTTGTGGCAGTATGCAAACTGCAGTCGGTACATGGAGTGGGTACATGGTGTCAGAGCCCAGAGTGTTGTGGATGGTATTTTCCAACCACGGTTTCTGGGATGTCCTGAAGGTGTTTTTTGGTCCACCAGTTTGCCATCAAATCCCACCACTCCTTCCCAAAACGCGTTGACACGTTAGAGCGGCGTTGAATCATGCTCCAGTCTGCATCATCCAGAGCATCCTGCAGGGCGACCACTGATTAGTTCACACAGTGTGCAACCTTGCTCTGAACTGGAACTTCCATGAGACTGGCCTTTATAACTGTTCTTATTGCAGTGACCCTGTCACTCCTGGTGGGGCGGTGATGTGTTGATAAAAGGGCTTGCTTGTTTGAGGTTGCCGCTGTTGAAATCCCCAACTACAATAAGCGCAGCGTCTCTGTGCTGTGCATGAAACTGTGTGAGATTTCATGAAGTTCACACAGTGCTGTATCTGTGTTCACCTGAGTTGGAGATGGTGCTGAGTGTGATCGATGTAAACTTGAAAGGAGAAACTTACAGGACGAGCAACTCCAGGCTGGGTGCACAGGAGCGTACGAATGCGTGCACCCGCTGCACTTCCCCTTGACATCCCCGATTCCACTGTCCTGTTCACACTGTATACCAAAAAGAACTCGGCAGGCTGGCTGGTACCGCTGGACTCAGCCATGACTTGGTGAAGCAGATATTACAGTGAATGTCTCTCTGGAACTTGATCCTGGCCCAGAGGCTGTCAAGCTTGTTCTCCAGAGACTGGAGAACATTGGCTAGCAGGATGCTAGACAGTGGTGCTTGTTGTGCCTGAGCCTTCAACCTGCTCCTGACACCGGCTCACCTTCTTTGGGGCTGCCACTTCAAGTCACGTCCTTTGTTCACCCTCAGGATCTCACTAGGCGAGCTTGGACCCAGAGATAAAAATGACACGATTGCAGACATTCAGCGAGCAGTGATGCCCGCCGTTAGTCATCCTGCCAGCACCATCATCAGACAGCTGCACAAACCTTTCATTGGTATAGAATTTTTACATTATGTATACATTTTTTAAAATGTGATTTATTCATGGCATTGCGCCAAACAGCTCCACAACCACAGTAACATTCATACACAAAAAGTTCCACAAAGCTGCAAATAACAGGAGCTCACTGAATGTTACCAATATTGCTGCACGGTGATGTCATTTTTTTGCTGCATCAAGTTAATTTCTTAACCCCTTAGACCACAGACAAGCATTAAGTACACAGAACAAGCAAGTACAAAGAAAACTGTTCACATCATGCAAAAGCATGCAAAAATACAGTGCGCTGCAAAGGTAGAGTTGGTACATAGGCCAGGTGCTAAAAGTTGTCCATTGTGATCTGCACAGTACAGCTATCTGGATTACAGGCTGGAACCTTGGGTTAGCATAATGGATGTCGGCTCAGATATTTTCAAAATTAGTATTATCAAATATTCTATACAATATTATCAAAAATTATTTTCCCTTTACCTGTAGGACACCGCTGGTGCTCTGTGTGCGAAATGTTGTGACTCTATGTTGAGCTGCTAGTAAGCAATGATGGATGAAAGGGAAACAGTGTAAAACCTTTGCTGTAGCAAAACAAGTAATATCTGTCCACATAGTTATGTTTTAAAATTGTTATAATTGTTGTCATTTCAAGGTTACTGAAGTTATATAATATAACAATATAATATATATATATAATATATTATGTTAATAATAAAGGTTTAATTAAGGTTCAATAAGCTTCAATAAGGCTTAAACCCTTTAACTATAGTACTTTTGCAATATATGCATGTTCTCAAACTCATGCATCACATTTACAAAGACTAAAGTTTCTTAATGGAACCAAAAGTAGTCGGTTTATGGCACTGCCCCATGTACCTTTACTTTTAAGAATGTAATTGCTTTGTAGGATGGTCCAGCTCAGTTGGGTAAATCTACACCCAGCTACAGTGTCATTTCTGCAGTCTATACAGTGCAGGCCAGTAAATGCACACTACAGAAGTTAACACTGGCAGTGTTTCTGCACAGAAATTAATGGAAATAAAAGGTATTTTTACAACTTCGTGATCCCATTAGGATTATTTGTAGGGGGTCAGTTCATTTCTCACCTACATAGACAGCAAGCAAGCACTGACAAATTAGTGTGAACACAACAGCTGTTGGCGTCAAAGCATGCAAACCTACAGGGCATTGCGTGGATAGAGATGGTACGTAGGCCATGTGCTGAAACCAGCGTGATCCAGACAATACAGAAATGGACTACAGGCTGGAACCTTGGGTTAAATGGGCGCTCAACAGGAGTCATAACTGATGGCATCACAAAAATACAGACATTTCCCTGCATGCCACAGCCACTCATGGATTATGTTGCCATGGCTGTGAAAAGCCTTACAAAAACACACAATTAATTCCACTCAGTTGTGGTGAAACACTGGCTCTTGCGAGTAGGCCAGGGTGAAAGAGTTCACTTGGCTTTGGTTCTCCGGGGTCCATTTTTGGAACCTGTGTCATTCGGGCCGTTTCATAAAAGCCTTTGCCAAGACAGCGCGAGCTCCAGTGGCCCTGCCTCCGTCAGCAGATGCCAGCAGCTTGTCTTAAAACGGCTGCACCCTCCGCCACTTCCGCAGCGGCGCGATGCACCCAAGGCCAGTGTGAGCTGACAAAGCTATTTATTTCTGGCCCTCCAATTTGAAGGCTTCTCCAAGCATGCGGGCTAGTTAATTTCCACTCCGCGAATTTGGCTTTACGCTGTGCCGAAATACCCCTCTTAAATAACGGGGTGTATTTCGATGTGATTGAGGCGTCCTGGCCTAATTAGTGACAGCAGGAGGTGCGGGATCACATGGACCTGGCTAGACGCGCATCAGCAAAGTAGACGTCCTTAACGGCCTCTCATAAATGAGAGATTTGATTTTTATGTACATCACTGACCATGCAGGAATAATTGGAGTGTCTCTAAAGGTCAACACAGACATCGTTATTTGAAGATAATGTTGAGCTCCGCTGTCAGCTGTTAAAGGAGATATTACTTTTTTATTACTGGCATGTTGTGTACACTCAACCTTTGCTCACTTTCACAGAATGACTGATTTCAAACAAAGACTTTCACTTTGGACTAAAGATATGGACTATGGACTATGGTGTTTTAAGGTGAAACAATGTCAACGACATGATGGTATGAGTTCAGAGCAGTGTGCTGTTGGCTGAACAGAACTTATTCTGAGAACCCTCTTTTGACTATGATTGGTCTGAATCACCACCGTATTGTTAAGATCAGAGACTTCCCCCTGACTGTGATTGATCCTGTTTATCAGGTTTGTTCTTGTGAGATTTTCCTCTGAACGTTACTGGTCATGATCACTGTCTTGTTAGTTCTGAGCCTTTGCCCTGACCTGATTGGTCCTAATCACCACTTTGTGTGTTCTGTGACTCCCCATCTCCTGCCTGGGATTGGTCCTAATCACCACCTGGTCTGTTTTGATACCTCCCACACTCACTGTGATTAGTCCGACTCAGTGTGCATGGTCGTACCCACCCTTGAGGTCACCAAGGTCTGGACCTAAGTATTCTTTTTAAGGTGTATATAATACAAACTGTGAAATACCTGCCTGAAATCACTCTATTTTGGTGCTACAAAGAAATTGTGCAACACAGCGATAACAGACTTTCTCATCTGATCACCATCATCATTGCTTTTCATTACATGGAGTGAATAATCGCCTTGTTGTTACTACTCATGACTGGATCTTGCATTATGCCAACAAACTGGACAGGCAGCTGAATCTGCCCAAGTATGCTACAGGAAACTAGCATTCCACGAACAGACTGCTTAGTTCAATGCCATTCAGTGCACCTGAGGTGCTGAAATAAATTGATATGTTAGGGTAATGTTATGTTTGCTACCCTCCTAACATCAAGGCTCCACTGTGTCAGCACATACGACTGTGTCGACTCATAACAGGATGATAACCCCATGCAGTCTAGTTCTAAAAGCCTGCTTTTGTTCATGTCACTGTCCCGTTTATTCTGAGACCTCCCCCTGACTGTGATTGGTCCTAAACACTCTGACATTTGTTCCGAAACCTGCCTATGATTGTGACTGGTACATGTCACCCCCTCGTTTGTTCTGATACCTCCTGCTGACTCTGACTGGTCCTGTACAAGTAGTTGCACCAAGAAGGAATCGACCAACAGGAATGAAACATGGTGCTAGGTTTGACATTATGAGACATGCGAATGATTCAAGTTCCACGCTTGTGGCCGCACTTGTGACATAAGCAAGGACAGGCCTTTTCATTGTCCCTGACTGACCCAACAGCCACATTCTATGAGCAGTGATATCCTCCATGAGTCATCCTGCTAGTGGCAGCACCATTGGCAGACAGCTGCACGACACAGGACTACATGCACGCCGACCTTTACAATGACTGCCCTTAACACCACGTCAACGTCACCGAAGATTGCAGCGGTGTCGTGGCAGACTGGCATGGAGTGACTCAGAATGGTGGCAGGTCATTTTCAATGACGAGTCCCGCTTTTGTCTTGGTGGAGATGACCAACGAATCTGTGTGTGGAGGCACCATGGCCGGCGCCAA
>CM067474.1:22502604-22522440 GCA_034552555.1 Semaprochilodus insignis | reverse complement strand
TGCAATCCCACCTTCCTTCTGGGTGCAACTATTCTTTTGATGATGTATATATATATATATATATATAGTCTACATATATAAGTATATATTTTAGTTCCATTTTTATATTGTCAGCTTAAAGGTGTCTTTTGGCCTGGCTTTAAAGACGTGTTGATTTATGAGGCATGGATTCTTGCACCCTTAAAGAACTACATATCATAATTAAATCACAGTGATTGCCTATGCTGTCGCCCTGCTGGCAGCATGAGCTTCCACAACCTTTGAGTCTGTCAACTGCAACCGACCAAAATTATGCAATCCAGAATTAACAAGGAAGTAATTCCAGCTAAACTCCACCTTCACCTTTTTATTTACATTTGTTTTGCGTGTGTTATCAGCTGACGACACATGGAGCTGGAGCTGGAATGTCCAATTGAAAAAAAATCAGGAATAGAAATGGCATCCCTTATACATATTGACATCAAATATGTCTTATCCTCATTCATTTACTACTGGTAATGTGCACCTTTAAAGATTGGCAAACCAGACTAAGAAACAAAACACGGTTTCCTTATAACATCTAAATCTAGAAGCTTCCCAAAATGGCTTATTCTGCCACTGCCGGGTGCAGGTTCTATCTATTCATTCTTAGCAGCTCCTCTATAGTTAGCAGTTCTGTAGTTCTGTATTCTTTATAATCATATCACACTAGTCTATTCTAAATAATCGTTGTAATAAAACGACTCACAAATGTATACATTTTACCAGTTCATGTGCACAGTCATTGCTCTGACATCCCACATCCAGCATGGGCAGCAGCACTGCTAATGGGATTATTCTCCATGCTTCAGGATAAACACACATTAAAGAGGGGGCTGGGAAATAGAAGACGAGAGAGAGAGTGGGGAATACAAAATTCACTTTCACTGGACAAAATTTGTACCTTCAAAGTAATCCTGAGCCTTTGTCAGCTCATAGGGTAATCTTAGAGGAGCTAAACGACTGAGATACCATATACTTGACAGGAAGGAATAGTAATGAGGGTGTGATATTTAAGTATAATTTCCTATTTGTTGACAGTTTTGTTTCTTCTTCTATATTTATACTTATGTCTCATCTGCACTGTTATGTTACTAGTATGTCTCGTGTGTTTGCCCTATGTTTATACTTGCACATCGGAGTTTGGAGAAACGCAATCTTGTTCAGCTATGCACTCCTGTTGTAAAGTCTGCATGACAATAAAGTTCACTTTCACTTTATCTTTGAGAGGAATGGCTTCTTTTAAGCCTCTAAAGGTGAGTGAATCATGTAGAAATATCAGGGTGCAAAGAAGCACAATTCTATTAGTTATCCACAAACTGTAATGTTATTTTCATTCTCTGACTTTTAGACTACTGAACTGCAATAAGCCTGACAGTCTGTCCTTACAGCCCAGCAATAATAGCTCTGAGCTGTTGCGTCAACAGCAAAAGGTGCTTGGTCCCCTGTGTTATTTTCAAACCTGGGCTGTGTGCTGCTGACAAAAAGGCAGTGCTGTTGGTTCACCTGCACTGGTGAGGCAGCTTTGCAAAGACCTTGCATGTGCAGCTCTGACCATGTATTTAGCTCTTTGTGGGGACCATACATCTTCAGAGTCATGGAAATCATGAACACCGTTGTAACGTTGTGGGGACATTTGACTGGAAAAAACACACCATTAATGCAACATTCATTTGAAAACGTGCAACGGGTAAAATGATTTCCTTACACCTGTGGTTGTTTTAGACATAGTCACATGATCACATTAAAACAATAATAGAGGAGTGAATGTAAATGCCCCTCCAGGACAGGAATACAAACGTTTGTGTCTGTGTGTTAGGCAGGCAAAAGGCAGATTGCTCCTGCAGAGGTAAGCTAATCCAGCCCTAAAGACAGCCCTGCACCCAGAATAAAAGACTTGTGTGTGTGTGTTGGGGGGGATGGGGGTTAGAGGACAGCTGGACGGCTTTAGCACTCGTCTAGCCATGCTGCAAAACGGCAGCCAAAAATAAAGTGATTTGTTTCTGGAGGTTAAGTCGGCCCGCTCGCTCCTTCATGGCTGTTAATAGATGTGCGTTCGCGAGGTGGGGTGGGGGTGAAGGAGGGTCCCCAGCTAAATCAGCAGGTGAAAATTGTCGTCTTTTTTTAAAATTGGATCACCTGTGCTCCCTCTGCTCCATCTCCAACCAAAAGACCCACCGGGGACAGGGGAATAGGTTTCCGGGAACTGTGAGGATATTTGTGGGTTGGGACAGGCCTGCACATGGGTCTGGGGCTCAGAATGCATTTGAGGGCAATGGAGACTATTTCCCAGCTGATCTTTACTGACTGGAAAAGAGGTCAGTGCAGTGTCACGGTTACGACCTCTGACCTTAAAGACCGTCAAGCCAGCCTGTCAATCAAGGACCCTCTAGCCTTGCTACACAATGATAACACTTTCAAAACACTTAGAAGTCACTACAACGTGACTCATGCACATTATCGGGGAAAGAAGGGGGTGGGGGGTGTGACAGTGTGATTCTGACAGTAACCAAGCAACACAAAAGCGGGAGCTCAGAAGTGGGATAATGTCAAGCTGAAGAGCAGTGACGGAGAAATCTGGCTCCAGACTACAAAAGGAGAGTCGCATGTATCCTGCTGAAGCTACTTCACACGTGTTGCATAAACTGCATTATCAGCAAACAGAAAAATATGGGCTTTTATGATTGGGTTATATTGACTCTTCAAACACACTTGAAGTGCAGCATCTACAAGTCAATACGCTAACAGAGCTCACTTGGCTGTCACCCATAGCCTCATGCTGTTCTCAAGCTGTGGACATAAATGCTGACTCCCAAGGTGATTAAATTTTGGTTGAACAGGGGAAAAGACCCATTTAACTTGTTCAGACTTGCCAAGCCCTGGTCTATGCCTTACCAACCGACCGCAGGTAAAAGAACGATTTAGACCCCTCCAGGCTTCAAAGACACAAGCTGTTTTTTGTTCCTTTCCTGAAGCTGGAAAAGTTTCAGTGTTTAAATTTATTCAAGATCACACTCAATGACGAAGCTCAGTGACAAAAGTACTAGAGAGCAGATTTATACCAGTGTAAAATTTAAAAGCCATGGTCTATCATGGTGCAGGGTACACTAGTGCCAATAGCACAAGTAGCTTACATATCGTCGCTGTCTAATGAAAAACATGTATCTCCATTTTGTTGATATTTACTTTTATGCATCATTTGATCACATGAGCTGACATTTACATTGTGTGAAAATTTCATAATGAATGACCCAACAGAAATGGCCCAAAGTCTGGTTCCATTGACTTACATTAGAATTAAATTAGGTTTTTGCCTTCTCCTATAAAGCTGCCATTTTGGAGATACATGTTTTTCTTTAGACAGCGACGATATGCATGTAAAGTCGCCATTCATGGTGAAGGATATATACACATGTCTGAGCAACATACGCTGTCTTGTAGACAAAGTCGTTTTCAAGGATGTGTTACAACCTGCATGGCTCCGGTAATCCAGACCTGTCTTTTATTGAAATCGCGCGGTACTTGATGAAGCGTCGAAAACAACATCGAAAGCAATGTATGGATGTACCACAGAAGACGAGTATAACAGAAGAGATCTGCTTTCTGGATCACTTTGTGTCTTCAGTCCGTAAACAATTATCAAGTGCTGTTAAAAGGAAAGGTCATGTATCACAGTGGAAAACATGCTCATATGCTTTTTTTGGAACATGTTGCGGCATCAAATTTGGAATTTTTAAAAGGTAAAACATCACATGTGCTGTTTTATACTGCTTCCAACTGAATTTTTCCTGATGGACCTTTAAACATTCACACTGAGCTGCCACCTCAACCTTACTATTAAAGGCTGTTAACACTGTTAAGAAGTTATAACAGCCTTACTGTTAAAGTTATTTTATTTGTTAACCTTACCTTCCGCACTTTCACCACATTACTGTAAAACCTTAACCTCACTCACTGTATATACAGTATGCACAGTCACTATAATCTGTACATTGTCTGAAGTTTTATTACTCTTTGTGGTTACATTTCTAAAAAATATTGTTCATTATATATGTATTGCTAAACGATTGTATAGTGTTTACAGTTACCATCATTAAGTATGTTTATAGTTTGTATAGTGTAATATTTTTCTACTTTCATCGATTTTTATTTACTTTATTGTCAGTCTGTACTGTTGTCCGTGTTGAATGTAGAAACTACATTTCATTCCTATCTCAACACTGTTCTACCTTGTAATGAAATGACATGAAAACTGACTTTGACTTCATACAGGTCATATAGAATGTATTAATGACTTTTTATGACATTTATACTGTCCCAATATTTGTGCAATTGAGGTTTGTACATTGTGTTGCTTAGCAACTCTGTCTTGGCTGATCAACTACATCTGCAATAAAAAGCACTTTTTTGGACTTTTGATTTCATACCAAATAGCTCAGACACACCAGCTTGCTGAAAGCTGATAAAGCCAGAGCTGTAGCAGCGAACCCTTCGCTACAGAGGGCAAGCCTTGAGCCTGGGGCCAGAACAGTGAGCATGTTGGTCATGAAGTGCATCCATCTGTGCCATGCAAACGATACATTCTTACACATGCATGCATGGCTATCTAGCCCGAGACCCTCGGCCATAATGTTTTCACTGCTATAGCAGCACAGATGGGTCCAGATGGCACGGTGGCGAGGGAGGATGCAGGCCTAACCAACTACCCGACTATGCTTGTACACATACTATGCATGCATAAATAAACTAAGCAATTCTTCTGAGCCCCATGTGACTTTCATTATAACAAGTTATCTTTCAAAGTTTCAGAGAATTCAAAGAAAGCTTTCAAACAATGGGGTTTACCCCTGAAGTTGATCAGCCAAGATGTGTTGGTGCCCAAAGTTTACTTCTCTGGTTTTGCTGTGCTGGGCTAATTATCATAGAACAAGCATCACACATTTGTCTCAAATCATATTAGATTGTTAAGAAATATCAAAAGCAGACTTGTTTATGTGGCTTCTGACACTGTATGACACCTAAAAATGGGCAGAGCACAACAGACTGCAAGTGGTTCATACTACTGTTAGCTATGCAAGGTACTTTTGTCCATTTCCATACATACTTTGTGCCAATCATTAAGCAAGTCTGTCAAATATAAATTTCTTAAAATAACTACTGTCATACAACAGATCTGATTACACAGTCTGATTTGATGAGAAACGTTCTTCAATGTCATTCTTCAGCTGCATTATCTCTCTGCCGAGCACTGGTTGATAAGTAATGAGCCCTTTTATGCTACAGCTGATGGATGGATACATTAGACGATTTATAAATTCCGGTAGGATATTTTATCAGCACAGAATACAATGAACAGAATTGTATATATTTAACTGTGAACTGCTTTACAGACTGACTGGAACAAAACAGCATTCAGGTTACTTTGGAAAAGTTCTGAACAAGCTGAACCTGATATTATGGCAGTTTCATGGCTCCATCTGTAAAGTAAAAGGCTCCTGCTCTTTTGGTGAAAGGCATTAATTCTTTCACCCATGCTTTCCTGAGGTGGTTTGTGTTGCCCCATAATGAACACCATAGAAAGTTGTGTGATATGGTTACTCAAACTAACAAAACGTTTCCTTTGTCATTGTGTTTGTCCTTGCTAAACTCTCGGTACCACACCCTTTCAGAGCAATTCCAAAAAAAAAAAAAAAAAGAACCGGTTTTCTGGCTTGATCTTTATACCTGACCAACAATTACAGCATACTGTCAAGTGAGTGATGTGGTTTGGGAGTGTGCATGCAAGAGAGAGCAGGGAGAACAATACACAGAAGTAATATCATCCAGGCTGTGGATTATGCAGTCAATCAGTTGACAATATGCTGTTATTGCTGGTCAAGTAGAAAGATGAAGATCAGAGCTTTTTCCCTAACTCACAGTGACAGCATATTGCTAACTGATTGATGTGGTTTGGGAGTGCGCATTCAGGACCATGCAGAGAGGACTACAGACATAAGTAACATCCTCCAGGCTTTGGATTATACAGTCAGTCGGCTTCTACAGTTAGAGGACAGATTCTTGTATTTAAGAAGCAGTTACAGTAGGAATACCAACGTTTAGATGATTCAAAGCAGAAAATCTAAATGACATGTTCCACTAAAGAAAATGCCCCAACATTACCATCTCCTCATCCTTAAATGTTGTAAGTTGAGTAGCAAAGGGAGTGAGAGTGAGTTGTGAGTGAATAAGCAATGGAAAGAGTGTGTATTTGACTCCAGTGAATGGCAAGCAAGCCCTCCACTCTGTATTTCTCTAAAGATGTCAGCAGTCGTTGCTTTTGCTTTGGTTAACAAAGTATCTGTGGTGCGGAAACGATTAGCCACAAAATGGCTGCCTAGCAGATACAGGCCACCTGTCCATAGATTTATGACCTATCTGTGTGAGCAAAGTTGCTCTGTGTTGAACACAACTTCCTCCCAGAGACGTCGCACAGGCATCCAGACATTTGCCAGTCACCTCTTCCTAGACAGTTGCTGTTTGTTTTGGAGTCCAAGTGTCATGCAAACTAATGAGCTTGATGGAGTTATGCTTATTTTCGTTCACCCTCACAGACACTTCTGGATCCCCCACTGGATGGCTAGATGTGCTAATGCAGTCACAAATCAATTGTCAGGGATTATTCTTCAGCTTAAAGTTAGTTTAAGTACAACAACAGACGATACAAAGATGCATATTTGCCCAATTTTATGCTGTATGGAAAATGATTTCTTTGAGAATTGAAGAGACGTTGGTCTGAGAAGGGAAGCCTTCTGTGATTTCATGTGGACTGACCATATTGGGTTTTTTTGTTGTTTCAGATTATGTTAACGGTCTCCTTTAGGGTCCATAGAGGAAGACGTGATGTGATTTTAATCAGGTGCTTTAAATGCCTTAACAATAGTTTTTGGTCTCTTGTTCAAATCAGGAGTTTTAAGCTACAAAACAACATGAAAATAACTAGACGTCTTTCACAAAAGCAACAGCACTGAAAAGACATCACAAGCACAAGTTTTCATCCCACTCAGTAATCAGTGTCCATTGTTCAAACGCTGACCAGCTAAAATATGCCAGCGCCTCTCTGATTACCAGGGTGATAAGGTAGGACATGACAGCCTGTGGGAAGTTGAAAATGGTCTTACGGGATAGCTATATAGACAGTCCCTCATTCAGGCTTCAGTGATAAGCACTGACCAGCAGCAGCCGTCAGTGGTTGTCAACGGCAACACTATCAGCAGCTGTCAGAATAAAAGGAACGGTCATCACAATGGACTTAAATTACGTGTTAAAGGGGAGGAAGTTTGACATAGTGTGGAAGCTATCAGGTGGCTGCTTACAATGGAGACGGCACTTGTTTATCTTTATAAGTCTTTATATGAAATAACACACAAAATGCACGTTGCTTTCAAGTTGTTCTGGCTGTTTCACATGTCCATATCTCCACAACAGTGGTGCGACTAAGGTGATTCCCGCTTGTGGTACAAGGTGATCAGCTCTTTATTTGAAGAGCCTTGTAGGGCCCCAAGGGGCCTCGTTTACATTCCCTATATATGGAAAGTTCCCACGACCATTACAAGCTTTCATTCTCAACCAGAGATATGACTCCCCCAAGGTTAAGGTCCTTGGTGGAACCACATGAAACTGCATGTTCAAGACTGATTATTACTGACTGTTTATGAACATGTTAAATGAACATGTTCTCGTTTGTCAGTCAGTGGCCAGGTTGTCTTTTTTGTCATTTGTCTGTCAGTCATTCACTGAACGTCCGCCCACCACTTTTGGAGGTGTGGTGCCACCCCGCCTCAGAATCAAGAACCATTCTGGAACCTTTATTTTTAAGCGTGTAGCACCACCAAAAGCCCATGCTTCCTCCCAGCACTGCAGACCTGTAGTGTTTTCACACCAAAAACCAGGATTCCCTTGGCTAATAAGGCTGACGTGTTTTGTTGTTTCTTCAGACTGTTAGGGTAATGCCAGCGCAGGTAATCCTGCTATTTCATTTATGCAAACAGACACGGTCTCTTAGCAAAAGGGTGGCAGTGAAAATAACACTGGAGTTTAACAGTAAAAGGTGGGTGCCTGAAACTGGTAATCCACTAAGCAGATCCATTACAGAGTGACTTACCCCAGAGAAGAGCTACCGTGAGTCACACATACACACAAGACCAACACAGAGGCTTGTTTTCATACAATGTTAGGACATGGAGGTCATACACATGTCATTTCATATGTAGTATATTATCTGTAAATACCTGTATGTAATTATCCGATCCATATGTCTTATGTATGTGTATTATATAGACATAGTAATGCATAATAAATAACTACATCATATATAATAGTACATATACCTAAAAATACATAATAAATAATGACATTTATTATGCACATGCATTATGTATATGTAGTAATATATTTCATATGTCTTATCCATAATTACTTATATGTAGTAATAACATGTCAGTATTTATCAAGCACTATAAATGCATGAGGCGTTTTATAGGATGCATAACACCTTACAATACCTGACATAAGCTTTGTATAATTTTGCTTAAGTAGTTATAACGGCAGGCATATAGCAAGAGTATAATGTCTTATATGACTTCTTATGGATAAAATCGGAACTGCATTATGAAACCTGACATTATAAACTTGTATACTCTTTTTATAAAGTGTTATGTATGTAATTACAACTAGTAGTTAGTCATCATAAAATCCTATGTTTGACATTATAATGTATTATATATTCTATGTAAATGTAAATATAGAGATATGTAGATATGTATGTATAACAAAGTATTTATAAATGCAAAATATATGCAAAACAAAATAGGTTTGCACCCTGTTGTTGGTCCTGATATTGTGGATTAAGTCTGTTTTTCTTGGTTTGACTACAAAGTCAGGCTTTCCTATGCTGAAAATGTAGGAAAACCAACCTGTGCAGACACACATGCACTCTTTCAACCTCATCAATTATTAAACGGTGCAATATTATGTGTCACTTGGTCACACATTTACTCTGTATTGATGCCTCGGGCCGACTCACATGAACGTAGCAAACAGAAAGCTTAGGTGACTTGAGCTGCATAGAAGGTTGTGGGTTGTAAGCTCATTCTAATTACAGCCAATGGGACAGAAGTGTGTGGAAGTCCACCTACACACCGGATCAACTGCAAGTGTGGAAGTTGTGGCTGTCCATTGCTAACATTTATACCTACCATGACAGGACATTTGAAGAGGAAAAACTAGAACCAAGCCAAGCAGAGTACTGTCCTGCATGGAAGCTGCATATTGATGGATACTGGGTATTGACGAACAGCTTCCAGAATCTTTGACACCGAGGTCATCAAGGGTCACAGATCTCATCTAAGGTAAGTTTAAAATCATCACATTCTACTTCCTGTTACATTTAAAAGGACGTGAATAAAGAGCTGGAACACGGTAAGGCACATTGCTTGACTGTGCAGACGAGACGTCAGCTACAAGTTTCTAAATGACATTACAAGGAAAGTGAAATCTATATGTCTCTCTTGGGGAAAGGAAAAAACAACGAGAGAATGGGAAAATCTTCTATAATGACTTACAGTGGGCTGAATAATTGAATGAGGGTGTGACCCTCCATCTACTGCTGATTTAATTAACACCAATGGTCTGAACTCTTTTAACACTAACATTTCCTCTTGTTTTGCCGTCATAAGTGAATGAGGTCTGTGTAAAAGAAGTATTTGCTGAACGGCAAAGAAGCTTCTGAGCGTTTAAATGGTTCTCTGAGTTGGTACTTTCTGTATACTGTCTTCACTAAAGAACCCACTGTAGAAGCTCTGAATGTAGACAAATATCATGTCCTAATTTGCCAACAAGGCAGAAATGAGTGAAGCAAAAGTGAAATAACGAGCACTGGCTGGATGTTAATCCTCTGAGAGACACCACCCTCCAAGCAAACACACATAGGCAGCCAGAGGGACACCACACCCCCTCTTTATCTCCAGCTGATTACATGATTCACGGTGATCATTTCTCAGCTGTGACCAAAAATACACCTTATGCAGCTCCTTCACGCAGGCCGCGGTGGCAGAGACGAGAAAGTAAACACAGCTGCAGAGGAAGTGAGATTTTTACCCAAAGAACATTTTGATCTGACATTTCATAATCTATTCTATGTGGCTCCTCTGAGTTCGGTGAAACATTCCCCACCTGAGTCTGTCAGGCTAAGCTAAATGCTGAGCAGCTCTTCTGGTGTTAACTGTAGGTCGGTTAGAACGTCATCTCCCGTTTGCTGCTTAGCCTGAGTAAATGTGCATGACTTGTAATGCCTGGATGGATTCTTGCCGTGCGGAGCATACTCATAAAAGTCATGATAGAAGTGTCCTCAAGACTTTATGATCACGCGTATAAACGCTGCTTATCATGAAGGACTGCACATGTTGCTTCTGTCCTTTGGACTCAAGAAAGGGGAATTCTAGTAATTATTCAATCTATTTTCAAACCACTGGGATGTAAAGAAAGTGAGGTTTCACAGAGGTCTGATGTCAAATGGTTCACTGCAGTGGTGGTGACAGGAACCAGGAGTCATAATGTCTACAACACAAAAGTAGCCTATTTATTCCCTATCTAAAACCACTAGTGAATCTACACGTCTTCTGAGCGCATTCATGCATCTTCTAAGCTGCTTATTCTTCTGGGTTGTTCTGTAAATAAAGCTGCAGTGTATTGCATAAATAATGTTATTGTATAGAATATCTTATCACTTGCTTCAATCAACAAGTAGAAAGAGGATGTAGAACAGAGCTGACAGGACATACCTGCCCTAAGGCCCAACAAATGACAGCACATCAGAGCAGACAGCGTGCCACTGAAACATGAACATTGTTTTCGGAGGGTTCTCTTGCGTCTGCTTCAGGAATGCATTCAGACACCTGGGGCAGTTTGTTTGTAACCAAAGAGTGACAGGTGGTCAGCGCTGGAGCGTGCTCAAAAGTGATCCTGTATCCAGCACTGGGGGTCCAGTGTCTTTTACGTAAGTGCAATGGAAGCTCTACTGCTGCCAGAGTCTTATCTCGCAGTTTTATATCTCCTGACAGGATGACACACTTTATCCATCACTCCACTAATCAGTTCATTGGTTGATTGCTGCATAGTTAAACTTGTTTAAGGCAAGCGTCTCTGGGTAATTGAGTGCTGGACTTTATCAGACAAAGTGATGGGACGCCATAGTTCTTTCGGATAACATCCGGCTTTGTTTTGATCTGACTGGTCAGCACAGAATAAAAAACCACTGATGAAGTAACCTAATGACCGCTTACATTTTTCAACCCCAGTGCTCTATGGACAAGTGACGCAGGGGGTCAGTATGCAAAGACAGCATGCAAAGTATGTCACTCCCAATGAAAACATTAGAAAAAGCCATCTCATGATGACAATTCACTGCCAGCACATTGATGGTACATTTGTTTAGCCTAAATTAAAACTTAAGAAGCACAGCTACAAAATCAGCACCCCCACCCTTTTCTTTTTTTGTTGTTTGTTTGTTTTTTGTTCTGTTGTTACATTTGTTTTGTGGGTCTTGTTCCTTTTTTACAATTAGTATTATCATTTTTTTTATTTGAATTATTAGCATTTGAGATCTTCATATGTTCATAGATATTATTTATTTATTTATTTGTTATTTGTCCTAAAAAAAAGCCATCTCTGTATCCATCCCTCATGTCAGTCCATACTTCACATCCTTACTCACATTAATACATACTACTAGTTACTGAATAATTCACCTTATAATAAGAAGTAACCAATTGTATGACAGCCCAATGTACCATACTCCTATTGTATTCATTGATTATTACCAATAGTTTGATCTTTACTTCTATTCCCAAATGTTAAATTCTGTAGAAATCATATAGTCATTCTATTAACCATTTTATAACCTCAGAAACCCTCTCACAAGCCTCAGAGATCTGAATAATTGTGACACATGTTTCATAAAAATCTCCTCAAGTATTGTGATATTTGTGTCATATTGTCCATCC
Source organism: Semaprochilodus insignis (assembly GCA_034552555.1). Lineage (NCBI taxonomy): Eukaryota > Metazoa > Chordata > Actinopteri > Characiformes > Prochilodontidae > Semaprochilodus > Semaprochilodus insignis. The sequence goes on along the minus strand of CM067474.1, from coordinate 22,510,384 downwards.
TTAATTTGCACTGGTTACTGGATAATCCTAATCTGACTCTGTAATCTCAACGTAATAAGACCTAATCACTAAATAAGGGGTTAATTTCTAATGAACTTTGTGAACAAATGCTGCTGTTGGATCCAAACAGTCCTGCAGCTACTCTCCATCTGAGACCTGTCTCGACTGATAAAGCAGATTCAATGTTGCTGGGCAACGGATTATTTGTGCAACACAGTCTTGGGCTGGTCTCAGTCCTGGACACTCGTCTCACTTCTGTGGAAAGACCATTTCACATTTACATAAACATAATATACTGATGGCTCTCATAGCAGTTCTGGATCACTGGAAGGAGATTATAGACAGATTACTGGAGTAATATACAATTGTGTAAATGGTGGCTGCCTTTCACTTTATTCCTGGAACGTGCATCAGCATTACTGGTACATGGTGTCTATTCTCGGAAATGCACTTGCAATCATTTCATGTCGACAGCATGTGAAAACCTGTTATGGACGTAGGCACCACAAGCAGGCAGAGTACCCAAAACGGAGGGGATTTGATTCTTTAAACTCTATGCTTATTATCCATTTATTAATCTTAAGGCTTATTGATCAGTAATTACTATGGACTACTGAGCAAGTGCTAAGAAATTAATATGCCTGTTGTAATTAGGAGCATGCAGAATTGAAGTTTGGGCTTCAGTTCAGGTCATAATGGTAAACATTTGCAAAAAGCATGTAAAAATAGTGCTAATGCTGCTATAAGCTAACAGAGAGTAGCATGATACATTAATATATGGTTTACCTTGTGTGGAGCAGTTTTACAGTGGCTCTCAGTAAAGAGTTGTCTAATTGAGCTGCCATTGTTTTCCATTTCTATCTCACTGAAAGGCATTCATATTTGCAGTTCATTGACACATCTAGGCCTTCTAGACTTCTAGTCTTCTAGAGTAAAAAAATCTTTCTCACTGGAAGTCAAAACGCTATTGGTCGATACCAAATTATGATGGTAAGCTCCTATAGGCCTAACCAATAGCAAATTTGTCCATACAGATGATGTTTTTCTATCAACATTGCATAGCTGGTCAGTGCATGACTATTCCTGTCCTAGCCAAATCTTCCTGTAGGTCCTTGGCAGTAGTGTGGGGGTTTTGCTTTGCATGCCAGACAAGTCTAAGAGTGGCGGTTTTCTGAGATTTTTCTTGGTCATCCAGATCCTGTCCTGACTTGACTTTGTCCTGCAGTTCCACTTCACTTAAATTTCATAACGACATTTTAAACAATGAAAATTACAAGCAGGCAGTGTTTAATAAGGGGTTGTATAACTTTCATGACAGTTATGTGATGGAAGTTACAATACTTAAGTAAACGTGTAACAACTTAACATTATTTAACCATTAGTAATGCATTGCTATATATTAACTAATGCATTACTTTATGTTAGTTAGTAAACACTTAATGTAAGGTGTTACCAAGAGGTTTAAAGGATCACAGTAGTTTTTACTCTCTGGAACTGACTACACCTGGCTTGCATTAAGCCAAAGGAGTCAAATAAGCTCTGAGACCTCACAGAAATTATTTATACCTGGAGTGCGCAATGTTCCACATGCATCTGTATGCCAAGTAATTGTGAACTGTTTTTGAAAAGAAGAAAATAACAACTGAGAAAGCAACTTCATGCACAAGTTGCCTGTCCACACGAGTCTTCCCTCAACCTGTGATCGCCCTACTAAGAGTATTTAGCTTCATGCCTGTGGGCTCGAGGGTTTCCCTGCGTGGAAAGCTGCCAGTCATCACTGGCCTCTGGTCACTTCAGTGGAGATTCTTGTGGTCAGGGAAGTGGCTGTATGAGATGTTAGAAGATGTGAGAGGGAGACAGGCAAAGAAAGGGACAGTAAGAAAGAGAAAAAACGCTGCCCCTCTGCCTCAGGCTCTGAGTCACTAACTAATGCTGCTGTTTGTGAGCTCTGGGTACTCTTCCCAAATGAAGACACATCAACCCCCATCAGGCTGTGAACCGCCATGTAAAATCCAATAACGGACCTGCAAGCTTCCGGAATGACCAATTATCGAACGATAATGACGAGGAAAGATCACAGCAGATGTTGTCTCGAGCCATAAAGGCGTAAAAGGCCAACATACATGCTAATGTGAGCACCATCACAGCAGTGTTAAGCCTGGCTGCAACCTCAATGGAGCAGATGATATTGCTCTTAGAGTCAGTGTGCCAGTGCTTCTCGCATGCACACATGCATGCGTCGCTACACCATGCTTGAGTCACCACCACTGCTACCGTAAATAGTCAACGATAATGATTCCAGTGTAGTTTCTGAGCGTTTCCACCAGCTCCCACCAGATGGCTACAAAAATAAACCCTGCTAAATATGTAGTGTGTAGGTGAATGAATAGAAGTATGCCTGCAAGCCCCGGGCAAGGTGCTATGGGGGACAAAGGGGTGGATGAGTGTAGCATAGACAGAGGCCATTCATTTTTTACCAGCACATAAAACAGTCCAAGCTAAAAATAAGCATTTTTAAAATGCAATTTTATTCTCTTACATACTAAATAACATAAATGGCACAACTACAACTGCTGAACTGCTTTATATCACTGTTTATATTCAATTTACATAACACTTGTAACAGCTTGTTTTTATATTTAAGCCATAGGCCACTGGATGAAACTAACTGTAAAACATTTTGATTTCTTATTACTTTTATTTTATTTTAGCTTTACCAAATTAAAATGATAAATTATGTTGTAAATAGCAAATATATAAATAGCCAAGTAATGTACATACAATACCGTATTTTTATTTAGAAAACACTGTAATGCTTACATAGAGCTTCAAAACATAAATAATAGTTTCCAGTTGGTCCAAAAAATGTGTCCAATGTTTATTTTTGTTATTAGTGTTATTCTAAATACATGACAATGATAAATTAAATTAAACATTAGGAATGTTTGATTGATTAAAAAAAATGTTATTTGGTTGCAATTTAATATGTTTATTTGAAATTTGGCAAATGGAGCTTTTACCATAACACATAACCGTAATGTGTTGGAACTGGTTGACATAAATGCACAGCTTGAATTTATGAAAGCACTATTTCCAGGAAATATTTTCCAGCATTTAAAGTGTTTGTTTTTAGTTAGGATGTTTGCATTTGATTTCCTGCTAGCTGACTTACTCTGTTGCATTCGATTCCTGAGATACACGTCACAGGGAAAAATTGACCAACCAGCTTTGATCTCTTTAAAGGAGCAATTTGTAAGAAGATGGAACCTTTGTAATTCATACTTTAAGCTGATAAGGGGAAACATATCAACAGACAGTTCTGGTGTCCACCCCTAGAACCAAGGCAATGCACAGTCCCTCCTCCGTTAGCCTTAACATCTGTTCACTTATCAGTCAAGAAATGTGGTTCAGCATTAAGCTTCATCCGTTTACTTGCCAAACGCATCTCCAGTGGTAAAACGGAACGCCAATGTTAACTCTCATCTGTTTGAGCGTATGGTGGAGAGCTTAATGGTCGCGTGCCAAGAGCTTCAGCCATCTTTGTACTAATGCTTTCATTGGTTATCTGTCCTGAAATGATCCGGGAGCAGCACCTTCAACATGATTGGTAAGATGTTACAATATGCCGTCTGGCCACTTTTCATCCTCACATGTTGACTCAATGGACAACACTACAGTGACCCACTATCACCTCCTGAGGTACAATGTGGTATTGCATGGGCCAAGGCTAGCTGGTTAGCATTATACTTCTGTAGTATCTCTTCAACATTCATTTTAAAATGTATGCACAGTCAGCAGTTATCGATCATACACCACAGATTCTTTAGGGAACCAAAACCGGTTCTACTAAGACACTGCTCCAAAGACTCCTTTTGGCATCTACACTTTTAATACCGCACCATCAAATAGGTCTGAAAACGAATAGCTCCGGATATAGGTTCCTGATTGTCTGATGTTTTTGAAGAGGGACTTCATAAATAGCTAACAAGGGGTTTATCTTTGATGAAGGAAAGTTCTACTAATTATGGTGGATGGCAGTAATTTCAGCTTTCTATATATAAGCGCTCTGCGTAAATCACAATTACACCGTTCCTACACATTCATTTTACGTAAGGGAACGTGTATGTTACTTGGAAACTCCCACCTCCCACTGTTCCCCAAACACAGAGAGTTTTCCTCTAGTAGTCATCCCTTCTGTGTGCTTGTGTGCGCGTATGTATGAGGGTTTATGTTTGCTCTGGCCGGTTGGGTGGGCATGCAAATGTGTGTGCATGCAAATTACACTCCATAAAATGAATCAGTTGTTATGTAACCTGCCACCATTTCGTTAATTTGCTCATCAGACGTGGCTGGGTGTCAGATGTGTTGATTTACAAGGTGGCTGTCCAGATGGTTATCTACTGATTTTGCTATTTTGGCCTCATCGATGGGCCACGGATCAAATGAGCAAGAACCACAAGGACTCTTTTTAAAAACCTGACTTCTTTAAGAACCCAAATGAAAACAGTACTTTACAAAGCTGATCTTTTGTCATTTGTCTCTATGAATGGTCATTGTGCAGAAATAGGCCTGCATGTACTGTACTGTGCAAAAGTCAGACAGTCAAAAACAGTCATTAAGAACAAGTTAGGAAGCGTCGGACTGCAGTGATATTAGGTTACCAGGAACAATAAATGATGATAAATTTAGACTGATATGTGCAATATTTATATATCTACAGGTACAGAAGTAGTGTCTCTCAGTATGGCATCGGGCCACCATGTTTGCCAAGGCAACATCTGACGTCTCAGCATGGAGTTGTAGAGGTTCCTAATGGTGTCCTGTGATGATCCATCCAATGCAGCTTGAATATTTTCACGCAGTTCCTACAGATTTTGCAGCTGGGGTGGAGGTGAAGTGACGGGTGGAGGTGGAGCGGGACGTGTGCCGCATGACAACAAACAGATCTTGGTGCTGACCATGGTCGTCTCCACCAAAAAAAAGTGGTACTCATCACTGAAGATAATCAGAGCCACATGACGGGCACGACAGGCCGTTGCCGTCTTTTGTGACACTGCTGTGGTGTTGAGGGCAGTCGTCGTAGCAGACTGCGTGCATGTAGTCCTGTGTCGTGCAGCGTTAAGGCCTGTCCCTACTCACGTCCCATATGTGGCTCAGCAAGTCATTCGCACGTCTCACAATGTCAAACCTACCCACCGAGTTTCACTCCTGATGACTGATTCCTATTGGGGGCAACTATTTGTGCAGCTATTCTTTTGATGATGAGTGTGTTTATCAGCATCAGGAAAAGAAGCATAAAACATATGTTTAGCAGAGAACTACACAGAAGACTCAACAACAAAACATAAGATCAATTCGTCAGTATTTACTGTGCATACAGTTTATTACAGTTTCCATTCTTTTCAGGAGACTTGCTACAGGGGGATTTTTCCATACCTCCAAAGTTCAGTCTTAGACTTTGGTTGAGCTGTCTGCTTCTCACAATCCCTATATTCTCCATTCTGAAGCAAATGTGGAGCTTGATTTTGTTCTGTCTCTCCAAGATGAACTGCTGCGTCTGATCCACTTGTATCAGCGGAACACATGTTAACATCCCACCACGTCAGTGTCACTGCAGTGCTGAGAATGATCCACCAACTTAATAATGCAAAGTATGCAGAGAAACAGATGGACTACAGTCTGTAATTGTAGAACTACAAAGGGCACCTGTATAGAAACAGGAGCTGATGAAACAGACAATGACTGTAGATACAAGGGAAGTGTACCTAACAAAGTCTTCGGTTAGTGTATCTCCTTTAATGAATAACTCACAGTTAATGGCTGTTTTGACTAGAAAAGAAAAAAGACTGGTCTCTGACTTTTGCACAGCACTATATTCTGAGAGAGGCAACTTTATCCTTTTCAGACGGTTTCATTGTTGGTCCCTGGCTAGATTTGCCTTTTGAGGTTAATTCCTTTTGGTGGATTCAGTGACACATAATTGCGCTGTTATATAACAGGATGGGGCAAAGTAATGCTCATGTCTGTGCGGCAAGACATGCAGAGTGGAAGAACTGTGTGATAGCTCAGGTGTGTGTGTGGGCGGTGAATACTCTCAGGTGTAGCGTCTCTCTCTCTCTCCCCTGGTCTCTAGGGCTGGAGATCATCATGAGGTGATTTGTCGCTTGGCTTCATTTTTGTTGTAGCAGAACAGGTAACGTTACACACACTCTAATTAATCATCAGGGGTTATGGGTAGGGAACATGCTACAGGGATCATTATAGTTCACTCAAGCTTTTACACTACAGTGACTGTAATTATTTGAGCTTATGGCAATCGTTTTCCACAGTTGTTAGCTTTCACAATCATGTATTTATGTCACAACAAATAAAATGTATGCTGGGAGTCTTTTGTCAGTCAGATCAGGCAAACACATCTGAGTAAAAGAAAGCAGAAAACACACTTACTGAGATCATGGGTTGTCCGAAAACCACAAAAGTTCTAACTTCTGACTTGGCACTACAACACCTTGAAAGGGCAATGGTGAGTCATGTTTATATATTAAAGTATTGACAGCTTGGAAGGAAGATAATCAGCTGCTTTAGGCTTGTACTTTTGCATACAACAAACATTAATTTATTTGTTTATCTTTTGAGTGGCTTCTGGGTCATGGGGGTGCTTGAGCCTATCCCAGTGCTTATTGGGTGAAAGGCAGGTTGACAGTCCATCACAGGACACACAGACATACACATTCCCTCACACAACTATAGGGGGAAACTTAGCATCCCTAATTCACCTGACTGCATGTCTTCAGACTGTGGGAAGAAACCTGAGCAACTGGAGAAAACCAGCACAGACATGGGGAGAACATGCACACTCCACACAGACCCTGGTCACCCCAGCAAGGAATTGAACCCAGGCTTTGAATCACCAAAATATATAACTAGGTTTCCCCTCTGAATGTACTGAAACCATGCCCAGCCATGGGAAAAGTGCAGCCTATGTCAAGTGTCAAACACCACTATGACCTTAAAAATGAATCCTAGGTAACTGAAGCCACTAATTAGCAATGTCAAATAGATTTGCTTAGGTGGTGTCTGACACGGAATGCTGTTATCTTTAAAAAAGTTGTCTTGGCTGATCTGCATTTGGGAAAAATAATGTACATTTAGTTTTGGGCCAAACCATTCAAATGCATATCATCAGAAAACTGAAAAAAAAAAAAAAACATTCTGCATTTTATGTCATGAATTTAAGCAAAATTACATCTCCTTTCAAAATAAATCTTGGATTTAATATGGAATTAAATTAACCCTTACGATAGAGAAGTAAAGATTTGTATGTAGGCAAAACTATGGGTTCTATGATGGAGTTCTTACAGGAATATTAGCCATGAAATAAACCCGGTGTCATGCCTGCTGGTTCTCCTCTCATCTCCGATCTCCCGGACTCCATTTCCCCAAAACCCACCACCCGATGACCTCACTGATGACCTCATTGTACAAATACTCCTCTCTCCCTTTGACCCATTGTGAAGTATTGCCATTGCGTACTGAGCGTTTCTCCCTGTTGTTATTCTTGTGAGCTTTGGTTTGACTCTCTTTTGACTTTCTGGTTTACTCTTTTGTCTTTTCCCTTTTGATGCTGTTGCTGGTCTGGTTGTTTGCCTGGTTTTGACTTCTGCCTGTTTTCTTACTCTGACTCAGTCCTTGCCCCTTGCTTATGTCAGCTTTGATCTGGTTGCTGCTGTGTTGTACTACCAGTCTGTTTAATAAACATCGCTTTGCTTTTAGCTCAGCG
>CM067474.1:22438634-22502226 GCA_034552555.1 Semaprochilodus insignis | reverse complement strand
TTATGGACTATGTCTATTAGTCCACTCAACATTAATGGTTTACATCAGGGGTGTCAAAACTTCTTTGTTTGTGGTGGACCTCATAAGTTATATATGATAGAAAATATGTTCTCTCGGAGGTGAGTGGTAACTTTCTAGTGAGCCACATCAAATGCAATCTTTGGTCCACGGGCATCACTATAGGCAGCCAGGGACTACACAGTGTGAAAAACAGACATGGTAGCCAGTTAAAAACCTAAAAACCATCTCTGTCTCTGTCCCAAACTGAAGGCAGCTGTCTCAATGCTCTGTTGCCTGCGCTGTCTCCTTAGAAGGCAGCGTTTTCCACTGTGTCAGTGCTCGTGTCTTCTGCTTTTTTTCCCTAACCGAATTGGCGCTGACACAGAGTATTATGGGATGCGTAAGACAGTAAAGGATACATCTTTGCTGCCTTCATAAAACAGCCAAACAGAAGAACCTCAGCAGGCGGGATTTTATACAAACATTGGATTCAGACATGACTGGTTCTCATGCTGCCTCAGAATAGTGTATAAGTAGCCAACATTTATGACATTTCAAACACAGCCAAAATATTCACCTGAACACAGAATGCAACTGCAGTTAATGTTGACATACTGACAGTTTGTAAGACAAACAACACCCTTTACTGCAAAACTATGTCCACCTAGTAATATACTAAACCGTTATAGAATTTGCATGTCCATGATTCACACCAACTAAGCTTTTAGCAGGAGATTCAACAGCACCTAACACCTACCACTCCAAGCCTAACACAACCCTGCATGTCCATTCACAGCTTTTAGCCTCTGGGGCAGTTTCACACTGGTGTGCATGAGTGAATGGGTTTCTGCCAGCCCTCTCTGATAGCCCATTATCACAGGCTACAAGGTAACGATGTGAGACTGACATGAGCTCTTGCTCAATCCTGTTTTTTGTGTGTTGGTGGAAACGATCAGTGACACAGTTCTTCACATAGCTCCTGCCGAGGCTTCCTAGTAACCGTGGTGACAAATACCCAACCAAACTGTCCTAGCATGCTCTACATCCTGTGGGGTACAGACAGACACGTGGGCCACATGTATGACTGCCATACTGACTGTAATGTATTTACAGTACAGCAAATATATTCACATATATTGTATTTAGTGCCAGAAGATAAAGTCTGTGCAGTGAACTGTCTACTAATGTCATTAACATGATGGCTTAATATATTTAAACGTGACCTTTCAGCAACTAGCAAGAGCACAGAGAGTCATTCGTGTGTTTCCTGTGGAAGATGTTTATTTTCACTTAGAAAATCAACATTACATACACTTCCACCAGCGGTGCCTGGATCACTAACCTTAGATACCTGTTTACTAAGGTTACCTATTTGTTGAGATACACAAATCATAGCTTTCTGTTTAAGTGTAATTTGTTCAATTCATGTTGACTTAATGAAACTGAATTTGTTGGGTAGCAGGTATATATATATACAGGTGCATATTTCTTCCATCCAGACACTCCCTCTGAAGCAGTTTATTGTTGGGGGCATGTTTTACCTTGTGGGCTCCATCTAATAATCAATCATCACAAATCAGCTTCCCAGTCTTTCTTATTAAGGTTTTCCATGTTTACATTGACCTCTGTGGCTGATTAACAGACACATTTCTGATGCATGCAGTTTCAGCTTTGGAGATATCAGAACTTTGGGTTAATGCAGTTTGTTTTAGATTTTTTAAAATATGGACAGATGTGATCGTGTACTTGTATGCTATGACAATGGGGTGGCTAATGTGATCTGACATAAAACAGTTCTAGACATTTATTCTCCACAGTGTTGGTGACGTAAGACATCTTCTCCCTCTATAATACACTCACTGAGCACTTTATTTACCGATGATACTGTCTGATCTACTCATACCAGTGCAACACACACTTAACATGCCATCACCACTGCAGTGCTGAGAATGATCCATCACCCAAACAATACCTGCTTTGTGGTGGCCCAGACCTTTGACGACCAGGGTAAAAGTGAGGTTAATGAAGTATGTAGAGAAACAGTGGGCCTATAGGGTCAAGGAGTGTAGGTACAAGGAAGTGACCCTAATAAAGTGCCTATAGTGAGTGTATGTGCTGCATGCACTAATGTATGTGTTGTAAAATAATATTATTGTCCTAATAATGTTATTATTAAGTACCTGCATAACCCCTCACATACAGATAAATTCCACTAAACTATGACTGTTGAGATCAGTTAGCATTTTGTACAGCACGTGTACATTCATACTGTACTCTGTAGGGATCCTCACGTACTGCAAGGGAAACAGACAGAAGGCCTAGAGCTACTCTCCGCCCTCTAGTGGACACTGATTACTGAAGTGTGAGGAAAGTACAGACAGAACTGTGCACGTTACAACCAATTGTCCAAAGAGGAACACGTGTACCAGTCAATGGCATATATGGAGATAAATGTTTTTATAAGCAACTTGCTGAAGTAACCACACGATCTGGCAATATTACTGTGTGTGGTGCTTCAGCATTAGACTACATCAGGCATATACACTGCAATGCACCTCTGTAATGTAATGCCACTATGAGAGAGTGAAGTTAGATATGGGCCAATTTTACCAACTGCATCAACCACGTCCCTTTCACCTCTTCAGGGGGGTTGAGGTTGGGAGGGGGGCAAATGGGGACGGAAGACCGGGGTGGGGGAGGTGAAAGAGGTGGAGGCGAACGGCAACGATAGATAAGCCAGGCAACACCCATAGTGCCTTACAGTGCTTTCCCCATGAGTCCGGGAGGAGAGTTGGTGTTAACATGCAGCTAGGAAGACTGAGGCTTCGTGCGCGTGCAGTGTGGAGCTGTGGCTCTAGCAGGGCGCTCTTTCCGTCGGCCGCTTCCGAGCGATGGTAAGCCAACTCGGGCTTGTGCCGGAGGAAGCAGCCCCCGTTGAGAATGCGAGTCTGGATGTAGCTGATTGGAGTAGCAGAGTTGGTGGTGATCGCCCAGCGGAGGAGGGGGAGGAGGGGATATTCTGAAGTGGGTTTTTTTTCCCTGTGTGTGACTCTCCAGCGGCCATGTTAACCAAGAAACCCTGCGCTGCTGTCTACCCGACTGGTAAGGAAGCTAAAGTCTGGGTTTGGGGGGGACCGTAGTGGAAAAATACCGGGGCCCGTTTAACTCGCAGCACCGGACGCGAGACTGTTTATCCGGGCGTCTAGAGCTCGAGTCCATGAGGCGAGGCTGAGCCAGGCGGCTTCGCGTTTGATCTGCCTCAGTTGGAGACTGAGGTAGGCTGCGGTAGCTTAGCTTAGCTATAGCCATGGTCCGTTTGGGGCAACCCGATGGATGTTTTACTGGATCCATTTTCCCAGTAAATACACGGAATAGGCACTAATGTAGACAGGTCGTTCTGAAAGACTAGCTACCTCGGTGCTAATGCTAACGCTAAGGGTACTTGTCCGAGATCAGCTTTGTTTGTGCTGACGATAGTTTTCATTTGTCAAAATGCATTTCTGCCGTCCTGTTGTTCACAGAGGGGATTTTTCTCATTCGTCAGAACCCCCTTTCCAACATTTAACCATTGTATGTGCCCTGTGGCTTGGTTTAAACGAATACAGCCACGTATCCGTGACGCCTGTAGCCCCAGCTCTCCAGTCTGTAGACCTGGTGGCTTTATGGAAGCCTGTGGCTCGGTTTGCTACAGCGCCTCTGTCCACTAAATGCTATTTAGACGCCTGTTTCAGATGTGTGCTGCTGTGGAGGGTCTGTGTTTATTAAAATGTCGTTTTCTTGGACCGTAGGCAAAGGGGGTGAAATTTGCCAGCCGCAGTCTTCCCCCGGCATCAGCGTCGGGGCTCTCCGGGCAGGGACTGAGCCCACACCGGCATCGCCCGTCACATTACCGCCTCTCAGGAACACCAACTCGCTCACGGTACGAAAAGCACCACACATTACACATGACATATACCTGGCTTAGCAGTATCACCCACAGTCACCGTCTAACCGGATTTTAAACCTGCTCAACCCAGTAGACGAGGTTGTTGAAATACTGGTCTCTAGCTACATTCCACAACCATCCCTTTAGACACTATGGGATTTCTGTAGTGCTCTACTACATCCATATTCCTATGTTTAATACCTATAACATAGTAATAATATAGTAATAATGTAGCACACCTAGTGTGGCCTCCTATACAGAGATGGCCTGATCCCCCCTTTATCTTCACTGTTCAAGCTCGGTTATGCTCCCTTTATGTTTGAAACTAAATATGTCTGTTTCACACCATGTAACAGTCACTGACCAAATAGCTACCTACTTCCATGCATCCCTTAAATTGGCATGGATGTTAAGCAATAGAGGGCACTAGCGGTCAGTCTAGAGTCTGGCCTTGTGTCTCGCTATAAGTATTGCCCCCTCTACATATGTGCTCTTTCTCCAAAAGATTATGGATTCAGACGAAACGTAGCAATACCATCATGGGTATTGTTACGTACTGAGGGTATTGTTACGTTTCGTCTAAATCCATAATCTTTTGGAGAGCACAAATACGGACGAAACTCTGAACCCAGAGTATGGACAGAGCGCTCTGTCTATATCCATATTTAACTCTGAGCATAAGTGAGCCTTTACCAGTATACCAGTTACACCTTGAGATTCCGCTGAAGCTAAGCCTATATTTTTCCTAAAAGCTACTGAGAGCAGGAAGAAATACATAGACAATAACATGACATCACACTAGGAGTTAGGGGTGGGGGAGAAATCGTGATTATTTTGCATGGCAATATTGTGTCGGTACCTGGGCACCAAATATTGATATATTATTGTATAAATGTAAAGTAGGGTTTTTGTGATACTGTTAGTCAGTCTGTCTGCTTGGCGATCCCATTTTGCCACAGTAAAAATGATTGAGTGAGATGAACAGACTGGAAACTTTACCTCCTTAGATAAAACAAGATGTTGATAAAGGTTTGAAAATAAACCATATATTATTGCATATATGAAGTTGAAAATAAACCATATATTATTGCATATATGAAGTTGAAAACAAACCATATATTATTGCATAACTCAGCATATTGCAGTAGTCACAGTAATAAGTCACAGTATTATCATGTGATAATATCGTATCAGGGAAGCTGTGGTGATTCCCATGTCCGCAGGGCTGTAAGCAAATATTGATACATATATTTTAATTAATAGTTTACATGCAAAATTTGTGGTTTGTTTTTGTGTTCCGAATAAATATGCAGCCGCTAGACAGCAGTATTGTCATATTTCTTCAGCCATTACAGTCTTTCCACTCCAACATAAAATGTAGCCAAAGGGTGCACTGCTAACATTAGCAAATTAACCTTACAGTTAACATTACAAACCGTTTTTCTAAAATTAGCTAAAAAATCTTGTTTACTGTATTGCAGTATATTGAATCATAACCCTTGTATCATGATACATATGGCCAGGTTCTTGTCAATACACAGTCTTACATCACGCATGGTATCTGCACTATTGTATTATTTTATTTGTTTACACCACTGGCTTAGACGTTTTTTGTGTGTGGTCGGGATAAAATCGGGATCCAGTGATTTAAAACATAAGAGCATTCGTAAAAGTCAGGGGGAAAAGAGATAGGGGCTCAAGCATGTGGAGTCTGCGCTACATTCAGTAGTGCTGCATTAAACTGAAAGAACAGAAAATCCTTTGGTGCGATTTGTGCACTGATACATATGTGAACAGTAATGTTGTTTAACTGTCATTGGCAAACACAGGCGCTAGACACAATTAGCCATGGGCTAACGTATTGTGTGTGGAGCTGTGGAGCTTGCCAGTGGTGGGGGATGGGAGAAAACCAGTTGCCTGTAGGCTTATGCTTAGAACAGTCATCGAGGCCTGCGTACGTCTTTCCTGTTTGCTCATATGAAGCAATGAGATTGGTAATCTCCAGTTAGTCGAGGCCTTCCATGTCTATACCAAAATGTAAATCAACTGAATGCTGTGAAACAAAATGCTGAATTTTGCATAAAGCTGATAGAATGTACGAATGCCATTTCACTACTTACTAAGACGCTGTCATTATAATTATCATTATAATTATTATTCAAGTCATTATAATTATATAGTCATTATAATTCAAGTAATTATAGACGCACAGAAACCACAGCCAGCATTGAGGCCCAAATAACTCAATTAACTGATCTCTCTGGTGTGTATCTTGCAAGAATAAACTCATGTCACATATATTTGGGAAAATATACAACATATTATTCCTTGTCGCATTTCTTCCGACCGTGGTTGAAAAATAGGAAAAGATGAGTTTAGGGTTTAGTGCCTCAGTGCATTTTATCTGGAATAAATCATTCTTTTTAAATTATTTCCTGCTCTTTTTGTGATGCACACCAGGGATGTAGAAAGAAAACAGACATTACGTTAAACACAAACGTGATTACGTTTTTTGTATTTTCTTCTGCTGTCAGAGCCACATTGTTTCTGTAGGAAGTGAAGTTGTACTGTATATGCTGTTACAGTGTCGTTATAGAACAATTAAGTAGACTATTATTATGATCTCTAACTATGATATAACATTAAAAATGATTAAGATTTTAAGTACTTTAAAATACTACTCTTGAAGCAGAAGGACAACAGAAGGCTCCTTGCTGCTCGAATCAATGATTGATTTTATTACCTGCTGTAGAGGATTGAGTTTGTATAGTGACTCAAGAAAAGTAATGTCCAGGCTTTAATTAGACACTGATACTGAACAATGTTATGTAAACTGGCTAAGACTGCAAGTAGACCTGCTTATTTACATGCACCAAAATGTCAGGGTGACATTATCAGTGATCCTGCACCATGCCATCTTTTACTAATAGTTATTACTATTATTATTATTGCTTGTCATCGTGCCCATTCATTTATAAGTTTATTTCAACATTTCTGTCCTCGTTTGACCTCTAGTCATATACGTTTGTGAAGGCTGTTCACAGATTTCATTTTTGCTAAACTCTCCCACAGAAGACAGAAATAGGGTGGGGGGAGTGCTAAAATAATTGTCATGCCTCCTGTGCCCTCGAGACACACCGTGTGTCTTTGTCCAGCTCCCATTTGTGTGTCCTTTGCAGCTGTCAGTACACGTGCCCTCGCAGTGACCCCCCACCTGTCCATATTCTGAATTAACCTTAGAGAGCTCGACAACAAAAGGTGGATGAAATGGTCCAAGCTTCAATTCACACTCATAATCATGTGTAGCTATGTGAAGTTTGTCACATTAGTAAGTTACTATATACATATATATATATATATATATATATATATATTTATATATGCATTTGCAGCACATAACAGTAGTATCTACTGTATGTACACATAGTACTTCCAATACATGACGTAATGCGTCAGCCAGGTATTTGCCTATGCAAAGCTCAAGAGTTGATGCCATTCTTAAATTCTGACATGGTTAAACAGAAAGATGTGGCTACACTTCAGATGAGGCTCTGTCAGGACTCTGCAGTTTAGAGTCAAAGCCAAGCATTACTCTTGATCTTAACTGAAGCGATATAAGGAATTGACATGTGGAGTGATAAAATGAAAAAATATAGAATGTAAACAGAAGTCTCATATTCTCTTTATTATTCTGATGATTTCCATCCATATCTGTTTGAAAAGCTTAGGATTAAATGGAGATTCCACAAATATTTCCAAATGTATTCATAACTTATTCATAAAACATAGTCATTTGTGTGGTTTGATGTAAAATGTGCCATTCTAGAGAAAATGTGGCTAAAGCTGAACGATTTAGGGTCTATTGGGATATGTCATTAAAAAAGAATGCCCCCTTTTAACAAGAAAGACTCATTATCTTATTAATTTGAAGATGGTTGAAAACGCTAACTCTTTAGATATAATGAGATACTGCGTACAGTTGTGATGGTGAAAACAGGCTGTACCAAAAGAATAGAAAATTTCACCCTTGCAGGACATACATGGGGAAAGACAAACCTCTGACGGAGGCAACAGGATATCACAGTGAAAACAAGTTGCAGAGACAATCACATTATCCAGGAAGCATGCGTCTTTAAGAAGGGGAGCTCCAGAAAGCAGGAAATACATGCCTAATGTCTTTGGTAAACAAAGGTTGAGCTTATCTCTCAGAATTTGAGGACAAGCATGAAACACCGAGCACACAAGAGCAAGTAAACCATAGCTGTGGATCACACATGAACTCTACTAGTCTACTTGTGCTGACCAAGTCCAGGAAAATTGACTCCAGTCCTTTTTAACAACACTGACATTAAATCCTTTGCACCAGTTATATGACATTGAAAACTGAATGAGGTTAATGTTTAGTGCTGTATAAAATGAATACAATGGCCTCTTACACAAATCAGAAGACTGTTTATGACTGTGAGGTCATAAATGAATGCATCATTATGAATGTATGGTCAGCAATCTCTGCATTAAACTTTACAAGTGGTCTGTAGGTCAAGCTAGGCAAGGGCAGTATCACAATAAAACCCCATGTGGACCGGTATTTGTTATTTGTTGTTTATTTATCTGCCATTTATCTCTGAAGCTTTTCTTTCCATAAATAGCATTCCAGGGTATAGAATGTGGGAGTTCCTACTAAATAGACCAGGAAGATGCAGTTGCTCCGTGTTGTCACAAGTACGCATTGCTTACTGAGTAATTTAAATTCCAAACCTAGGCAGTCAGTGTCCCAGTGTATTCATGAGAGTGAAAATGAAATACAAATGAATGAAACATAAGGTACACACAACATAGTGGAAGTCAAGCTCATAACTTCTCTCTCGTGTGTTGCCCTGAGTGACCTTCCACTGCCCTGTTGAGAACAAGATTTGAATGGTTTATACGTCAGAACAGAAGACAGGAAAATCCTCCGTAATAGCTGCGGTGGTGCTGTTGCCTTGGTGCCTAAAACAAAGCTGTGGTGGACAATCTAGAACAAGGGTCACCGATCAGATCCACAAAGGGTCGGCATGGCTGCAGGTTTTCATCCCAGTCAAGCAGAAGCACACCTGATTCCACTTGTTGGTCTGAGGGTTCAAACAACGAATGAGTTGTATTAGGTGTATTAGAAATTCAGTAACTCAAAGGGAATCACCATAGATCAGTGTTTCCCAACCCTGGTCCTGAAGGCACCTATTAGTGCTGGGTTTCCCTGCATTAACCCAGGCACGTTAACTGTGGTAAGTGGTTGTTAATGCTGTGATTAGTTGGATCAGGTGTCTTGGGAAAAGGCTTTGGAAACACTGACACAGGACTTCAGATCTCATTACATGTAATCTTAAGATGATCAGTCTGTCACCATGTCACCAAGTCATTTGTTGTTTATATTGTTCTTTGAGGAATCCTCTAATAACGTTTCTCGCTTGTGCTTTTGCTAGGTTGGAGGCAATAAGCACGCAATGAACGACCATCTGCATGTCGGGAACCACCAGCAGATACATGTTCAACAGCTGTTTGAGGAAAACAGCAATAAGCGGACAGTGTTGACTACGCAGCCGAATGGGTTGACACCAGTCAGCCGAGCAGGTTTGACCCTGCCGGAGCGGCAACAGGAGAGCAGCCAGTGTCGTCAGGGCAGTTCCACCTCCATCAAATCAACTGACAGCAAGCCCAAGCCAGCCCCATTGACTCCTGAGCAGGCCATGAAGCAGTACCTGTCCAAGCTTACAACATTTGAGCATCAAGAGATCTTCAGCTACCCTGAAATCTACTTTGTAGGCCCAAATGCAAAAAAACGGCCGGGTGTGGTCGGGGGCTCCAACAACGGAGGTTATGATGATGATCAGGGCTCCTATATCCATGTACCCCATGATCATATAGCCTATAGGTATGAGGTATTGAAGGTCATTGGTAAGGGCAGTTTTGGACAGGTGGTGAAGGCCTATGACCACAAGGCCCACCAGCATGTGGCCTTAAAAATGGTACGCAACGAGAAGCGGTTTCACCGCCAAGCAGCTGAGGAGATTCGGATCTTGGAGCACTTGCGTAAGCAGGACAAAGACTCTACCATGAATGTCATCCACATGCTGGAGAACTTCACATTCCGCAATCACATCTGCATGACATTTGAACTACTCAGCATGAACCTCTATGAGCTCATAAAGAAAAACAAGTTTCAGGGCTTCAGCTTGCCACTGGTGCGCAAGTTTGCGCACTCCATTCTGCAGTGTCTGGACTCCCTGCATAAGAACAGGATCATTCATTGCGACCTCAAACCTGAGAACATCCTTCTGAAGCAGCAGGGACGCAGCGGAATCAAAGTGATCGACTTTGGTTCCAGCTGCTACGAGCACCAGCGAGTCTACACCTACATCCAGTCACGCTTCTATAGGGCCCCAGAGGTCATTTTGGGTTCTCGGTATGGGATGCCGATTGATATGTGGAGCCTGGGTTGTATCTTAGCGGAATTACTCACAGGGTACCCTCTCTTGCCTGGGGAAGACGAAGGGGACCAACTAGCATGTGTCATAGAGCTACTGGGCATGCCCTCCCAGAAGCTGTTGGATTCCTCTAAGAGAGCCAAAAACTTTATCAGCTCGAAGGGATATCCCCGTTACTGCACAGTCACGACTTTGCCTGACGGCACGGTGGCGTTAAACGGTGGGCGATCACGCAGGGGCAAGCTTCGAGGTCCGCCAGGAAGCAAGGATTGGGTAACAGCGCTGAAGGGCTGTGATGACCCCCTCTTTCTGGACTTCCTCAAGCAGTGTCTGGAGTGGGACCCGACTCTGCGCATGACCCCTAGTCAGGCTCTCCGCCACCCGTGGCTAAGAAGACGCTTGCCAAAACCTCCCACTGGGGAGAAAACGACCGTAAAGCGGATCACTGAGGGCACAGGTGCTATAACATCAATCTCCAAATTACCTCCCACATCAGGATCAGCCTCAAAATTAAGGACTAACCTGGCACAAATGACTGATGCCAATGGGAATATACAGCAAAGGACAGTGTTGCCAAAATTAGTCAGCTGAATACTAATAGATTTTTTTTTCTTTCTTTAAATGGTGATATAGTTGTGGAAGGCTGAGCATTCACAAGTGTGAGAATTTTTAGAAATACAGAGTCTTTAAAGCATATTCACCATTTATTTACAGCTTTGTAGCACCTTTTTTCGTTCAAAACACTTTTTAGAATGACTAAAATGGCCAAGAAAGAGGGAACAATACTTTTAAGTTTTTATCTCAGGACTGTGTGGAATGCTACACCCATAGGGCATTCATACAATCTGGTCTATTACTAATGGAGTCCTAATCAGTTTCCTTGCCTATGTCTTGTAGCACAAAAGGCAAGCAGACTTTTGAAAAATGAAGTTAATTTGGGTTTGATGTATATGCTAGCTTTTAGTTCCTACCTCTATAATATCTATATCAGATCAATAGTGCATTAATGGAGGAGGACTTTAAATGGTATGCTAAAAGCTATGCTATATGCAGTTCTGTAGCATTTAAAGCTATTATCAGTTGTCGGTATCATGAATAAACGGTTACGATGAGATGTTGCTTGAAGACGCTGAGGAGAGAATTGAAATTCATAGTGGAGAAGTGAATGTTTCAGACTGTTAGGAGGCAGAAGGGAGAAAAAACTATGTTTACATGATAGACTTGGTATGTGCCTAAAAATCTCTTGACATTCCTTATAAAATTGAAATGAGGAAAAGAGAGACTTCAGGATGGTCTACCTTTCCAAAATAGACGGATGGCAAGAAAGAAGAAATTTATGTGCTTTGACTGAGAGGAAAGTGTTGTCGGCAGTAACTGACAGGCTCATGTGTATGTAACTATAAGCTATTCTCTGGAAGAGCTGCTGTGATCACGTTGTTGTACTGTCTAGGAGAAAACCTTTGGTGCTTTACCTTTTTTATTTAAAAGGTATTTTTTTTACTATTTTAACGCCTATGCTCATGGAACAAAACGATGTCGTGAAACTAACCCTAGTGAGTTGAACAGTAGTTACAGCAATAGGGCTGAAGATCTTTTCAATCACTTTACTCTCCCTTCTAAAGACTGCATGTTTTGCAGTGAGTTAGAAAGGTATGTGCTGATCACTTATTGACAGGCGGTTTACTTGAATCTGAGCCAGTATTAACACTATCATGGAAAGTGTATGGTAGAGAGGGGCACTTCAAGCGAGGGTTGAAGTTGTCTCATCCGGTTGTCATCTGTAATCAGAGATCACCTTCTGGAATTCAGATCACTTTTTCTATAATTAGCTTCCTAGCGTGGACTCGCTAGTATGCGGCCAGAGTTTAAATTCTTAAAAGCTTGTTCCCTTCTTGAAATGACATCACCTTTTCACCCAAATGTAGAAAAACAACTGATTTAGAAGTGGATATATCAGAAGACTGGCCATTTTTTGTAGCATTTCTTTGAAATAGTATGGTAAAAAAGACAATTAACCGATGGGGGTCTGAAAGCTTTGTAAAAGTTTAACTTATTTATTTCTTGTTATTGTTTCTCAAAGAAGAGCTAATATAAACAGAAACGGTGGCCTGATGTGTGCTGTTGGCTTGATATCAGTGGAGTGACTTATGATGTAATGCACAAGAATTCTGTCTGCTACTACTTCAAGACTCTGCTCAAAGGAAGAAAAAAAAAGCATTCGTGCTTTGCTCTCGACCAGTTGCGGATGTGGGAGGTGGGGAAAGAAAGGGGTCGGACAATGGGCTTCTAAGTGACAAAGCAAAGCTGTGGCGCTCACGTGGGTCTTGAGCACCCCCCACCCCTTGCTACTGGTTGGCACGGTACATGGCCTGCTGCACACTGCCCAGACCCCTTTGGACACCCACCGTACACTTGCAAATGCACAGTAACCTGCCAACGTCAGCAGGCCGTTCACATTGTACTTTATACGTTTTTGCTGTTTTTGTGGATTAACAGTGGTGGGGAGTAATTGTGCCCTTAGGTTTTAATACAATGTGCCTTTGGTTATCAATGCCATTCATTTTTTCGTCCCAACAGTGATTACCACACCCCCCCCAAACCCGTTCACTTTTCGCTCTTAGATATAAAGAAGTATAAGGAATTATAAAGATCTTTTTTATTGGTGATCCTCTTGCACTTGTCGGAGCATTGCCCAAAGATCCTCTTGGAACCCATGCAGTGGATTCTATGAGGAGCGTGGCTGCACAATGGAGAGGTTTTATATGCAGTTTAGACACACAAGAATTTCTATCCCACGATATGAGAGAAGAACTAAGACCCTTTGCCAACAGGGACATCTCACCTTTAGTGAAAGCTACACTTACTGAGTGAGAAACGAGTCTTTTCTACCACATCCATCTTGTCTTAACATCAATTTCAAGGGGTTACATTTTACTAC
Organism: Semaprochilodus insignis; assembly: GCA_034552555.1. Taxonomy (NCBI): domain Eukaryota; kingdom Metazoa; phylum Chordata; class Actinopteri; order Characiformes; family Prochilodontidae; genus Semaprochilodus; species Semaprochilodus insignis. The sequence goes on along the minus strand of CM067474.1, from coordinate 22,488,899 downwards.
TCTAAAAAGAACACATTTTACTATTTTACCTCAGACTGTTGTGATATTCTTGTAATTTATAAACCCAGGGCATTTGGTATATACCAAAGTGCATTCTACGTTCGTGGCTGGGGGGAAAAAAAAGCCAGAGTTTCTCCATTCAGCCGAGGAAGTGGCTCTCAAGCCACTTTTGCCACTCAAGGGCCATATCTGGAGAATGCTTATCTTCAGTCAAGAAGGAAAGGTAGGAGAGGGAGCCTTGAGGCACACCACCTTTTAATACGTCTGAACGATGTAGCATACCTCCTAACGTCTGTTGTTTGACATGGTTGGATGTATCTTTAGCGCAGTTGAACACTGCCGCCCCAAAAATCCACAGCGAGTCAATAGTCAGCCTGGTGTGCAATACTGTGGTAGCGTCTTTGGGGCAGATTGAAGCAACTGGCTGAGTGTTATGTTTTGAAAGGTTGTACCTTTTTGCTACGTTTATGTCAAAAACGTTATCCCAGGATCTTGAATCTAGCTACCCACTGTCAACTTCAGTCAGTCCTTTTTTTTAAAAGAATCTTTAAATAAGGAAACAAAGTTGACTTTCATTTCTATTCAACCATAGAAACGTACTGTACATATGTGAAATTGACTAAGAATTCAATGTGGACGTGTACATATGTATAATGTTTTCCTTTTTGTGAGATGCTGCTGGTAACACTACGTCACTTCTGTAGTGGATTTTAATCTTGGCGGCCAGTTTTATGATACTGTATGTATTGTACAGCTGATGGAAGTAAACTTTTTTTTTCTAGTGATCATTTGTTAAATTTTATTGTTGTGGCCGGAAAATATTAATAATAAAAGTTTTAATGTCATTCTTTACAAAACCTCTGTTTCTGCTGACAATGCCTTGTACTGTTTGTATTTACAGATATAAGGCAGGCCCTAAGGGACATCATTAATATGGTTTTCCTGTTCTGTTCTAAGTGCAGGGAAATGATTTTCTGTAGTTATAGTAAGGCCGAGCAAGCACGCAATAGAGATCAGATATTAGCGATATTAAAATGACATAATACCTGTAGATAATTTCATATCAGACTAATAAAAAGATTGGTCTAGACTTTACTGACATTTCACACCAATACTTGATAAGGCGTTTATTGTGTGCTAGAAGGCCAGAAGGGTAAAGTGCTAAAAAGAAGGTTTAGATGGGTTACTGGGTTACTAAGCTAAAATAAATGTGATTAATTTTACCACATTTGTAACCCTATATGTTTCCGTAATCCTGACCCAGATAGATTTAGTCCCAATTTCTACACTTTATGAATGTTTATATCTAAGCATCAGCAGATAAGTCCAAGAAAAATGTCAGATATCAGCATCAACCCACAATCCTCATATCTATAACGTTTTGGAGTGTTTCTTTAAATATACGGGGATCTCTGATTGACAATCATGAACCTTTATCTGAGCACAAAGTCTGTTTGTGTACAGACTCACAGATTGGGGGAAGGGAGCTGATGCCTTTGTCAGCAATTCAGCACAGCTCTAAAGGTCGAGAGAGTACACATTTCTTCCGTCATCTCCTTTCAGGCCTAATTGTCACTGATACAAGTGAAGTATGTAGTACAAGATTTGCCTACATGGCAAACTTCTGGATCTCTGAAAGACAGCTTAAGGCAGGACTCAGCATGCATACAATTAAGTCTTCTTCCATTAGATCAAGCCAAATTCCGAAATGCTTTACTCGTTTCACACTCAAGGAACAAACAAGACCCAAGGCTCTCTTGAATAAATTCAACCTAAGGATCAAATTTAAGTCTCAACTGTGTTGCCTGTAACAGGCAAGGCAAATGAACAGTGTTGCTGTTTATGAACAGGAACCAGATGGGTGGGCACTGTGTATGTTAACGCAGAGTGTTCGTTTTGGGTAAACGTGGGATGCTGTTTATTGCTTACAGACCAAGAGTTAAGGAACTCCCACGACTTAAATTAACAGTACAAGCCTCAACTAACCATGGGTCTCCACAACCGCTGTTGATTCATATCCTAGGGCAAGATATCAGTGAGTGGGCCTCATAGTAACCAGCATAATCACAACAGAAGGCTGCAACCAAGTGAGTCATAGTCGACCATATCCACGGCACTATGATCAGGTTTCCACACAAAGACTCACCTAAAATGTAGTTCTGGATGCTAGGACTAACAAATGAGAACAAACGAGAACATGAACACGATATATTATATTATTACTTATCAAATGGGTAGTACTCACTTATTGATTTATTATTGACTTACTGTCTGGTCAATGTGTGATTAAACATATCTTTATCTCTACTGGGAGGGTTATCTAATATATTGAACCCACACCAATGGAGCTTGTACTGTTCCTCCACTGATCATACGTGCCTTCCACATGAATGAGTGGGCCCAGACTTTGAATTGTCTGCTAGAGATATCACTTTATCACAGAGACAATAATTGTTTATACAAACAGCACAGTGCATGCTGAGCTTGTATGTATATATTGCACTAGCAATTACCCTGACCTGTGTACATGTCTATATATATGCGTATCTGATAAGTGTGCAATACATTACTGCCCGTTTTTTTTCATCCTTACCTTCAACACTGCAGTCGAAGGCATGTGTCAGCTATGGGAGGACATGTATTTTGCTTCTCCCAGCACAGCCAAGCAGATGTTATTGTAGAAACCTGGCAGGCTTAACAGGATGGAGTGGGTTAGGTTCACTTGTTCAACAGGTCAGTACTGCTTCTGCAGAAGATGAATAAAACAACGTATTAAGGCTACACTTCTAGAATTTCCTACAGCAGAAGGTAATCAGGCTGCGGTCTGCCATCAGCAGGCTTCATTGTATAAATGATCCTGTAAGACAGTGTTTCTCAGCCCTGCTCCTGGAGACCCACTGCCCTGCACTTTTTAGTGTTTTCTCTGCTCCCAACACACCTGATCCAACAAATCATCTCATTAGCAGATCTTTATTGACTTAATATGGGTGTGCTAAAGCAGGGAAAACACAAAATGTGCAGGGCAGTGTGCCACCGGGACCAGGGCTGAGAAATAGTGCTCTGAGATCCCCCACCACCCGTGTCTAACTGTTTTCATTTTTAATGCACAAGCTGGTGTCAGGAATTTAATTTAAACCAATGTCATGCCTGAAATGGTCTCCAAATTGCTATGCGCTACATTCAAAACTCTGGATCACCATATAGGCCTGGCACACTATTATAGAGAACAGAATTTGTGATGGTAGTAAACGATTCCAGATACTGGTTTGGTCATAACCTACAAATAATGGGTGTTTGCAGTCTGCAAGGGTTGTACTTGTCCACTGGTTGTACTCTTCCTTTTGTGCACTGTGGGATTATTTGAGTGGGCTGGATCTTCTGCACTATGGCTGTGTCTCAGTTGTGTACTACTGGCTGCTATGGTTTAGGTTTTCTTACTAAATGCTAACAAATAAATGCATTATACGCAGTCGACATTTTTATGACCACTTCCTACTTTTGATGGAGGCAGCGCGTAGCTCATGAAAGAAGTCAGGCTTTTTCGTGCCATTCTCTGGGCCCACTTATCCACGTGGAAGGCACTTTTAACTGATTTGGGTATGAATCCTTGCAGATCAGATACACCCATACATGCTGACTGTCTTCCCTGGGGTGGACAGGACCTTCCTGCAAGACAATGTGACACGTTACTTGGTTAGAAATGTCTGACATTGGTTGGAAGAGCATGACCAAGACTTCCAAGTACTACCCTGACCACTAATTCCCCAGACCACCTAGACCACCTTGATCACTCCATGTTTTCAGACACCACTACAAAATGGTGGAACCCAAAAATAGTGCACTATATGGCGAATAGGGCACTTATTTTCTAATAAAATGTTATTAGAAGTAGTGAAATGATGAATTTTCCATGTAGAAAATTTAATTCTAACATGTCAAATTATGATGGTATATCATCACAATTATGATATTATGATGGTAGGAACCCATTTATTTTAAGAAAAGAACAACTTCTACAGTTTTAACTTTTTTTCAGCTTCTCCAAGTAAGAAAACACATTTGGCATCTAGAAATTATAATATTGCATGTTGAAATCGATGTCTGAATTTTGACGTTAGACATTAGCATGCTAATAGCTGGTGCTAATGTCTAGTGCTCATAGCTAGCTAACTGGCTAATTTACCTCGATATATTTTTAAAGTGAAACTAGAAAAACAGCTTTCTATAATTCTATCCTTTGCCGAGGCAAACAAGTGAAGTCTGTAAATAACAGTAGCTTTAAAGAAATGATCAATTACAGCAAACAAGGCCGAAACTTCCTATTCCCCAGCCTCAGGCGCCAGAATACAACTGCTGCGCCATTTAAGGTGGAATAGGAGAATTCCCACAAGAAGCCAGCACGAAAACATATTTCACATTCTAAAAGCTATCTATCTATCAAATCTGATAGTTATGTGACTAAAAACATGTCTTATCTTGTTAGCTTAGCTTTTTTCAGCCAGCTAGCTAGCTAACGGTTATGAAGCTAGCGTGCGCCCTCTCCCTTACACTGCAAAACGGTCAGTAACTAGTCCATTTAATGGGTTGCTCCACAAAAACGATTGTGGAGATTTGGCCAGTTAGTCATGGTTATGATGCCACAGCATACAGTTGTTTGGTTGCAGCTGATTAGCTAATCAGGCAGTTTACAAGCTCTGATATTGGAGTAATAGTCCACGCCCAATACTAGATTGTTGATAAAACAGGCTATAATTAAAGTTACATAAATTTGAATTGTAGTTTTGATATAATTGAATAATCTTTCAGGTCTAGGTAGAGTGGCATTAAGCCCCCCAACACAAGTATAGGAACTGTGTTCTGGTGAGGGATGGAGCTCCATCCAACACCAGTGGGATGAGCTGGAGTTTTGTTTGTGATCCAGAGCTTATCATCCAATATCAGTAGCTGACGTCACTAATGCTCAATCAAATCCTCACAGCATTGTTCCAGCATCTAGTGTGAAGTCTTCCCAGAGGCTGTTACAGCAGCAAAGAAGGAACAAAGTCCCTATTAACACTCTTGATTTGTGAAGAAACACTTGTTGTATACAGTGTACAGTAGCTTCCTGTCTGTCGTTAAAGTGGATGATATGGCAAAAATACACTGCCTGGCCAAAAAAGGTCACCACCTGGATTTAACTAAGCAAACAGGTAATCCCATTGGATAATTACTGCATGGGTGATTATGTTTCAGCTGGCAACAGGTTATTTAACCCTAACTGATGCAGTGAGTAGCTTCTCATTTGTTTAACAACCCTGTCGAAAGACGCATCCTGTGGTCGTGGAAAAGATGTTAGCAGAGAAAAGATCTAAAATCGGGTTAAGAACTGTCCAACGCTTTTTTAAAAAGTGGAAGGACGGTGGGGAAACATCATCTTCGGGGAAGGAATGTGGTTGGAAAAAAATCTTGAATGACGGTGATCGGTGATCACTTAAATGTTTTGTGAAATCAAATCGTAGAAAAACAGCAGTAGAAGTCAGGGAAATGTTTAATAGTGAAAATAAGAGCATTTCCACATGCACAATGCGAAGGGACCTCAAGGGATTGGGACTAAACAGCTGTGTAGCCTTAAGAAAAACACTTGTCAGTGAGGCTAACTGGCAAAAACGACTTCAATTTGCTAGGGAGCCTAAAGACTGGACTCTGGAGCAATGGAAGAAGGTCGTGTGGTCTCATGAGACCAGATTTACCCTGTTCCAGAGTGATGGGCGCATCAGGGTAAGAAGAGAGGCGGCTGAAGTGATGCACCCATCATTCCTAGTGTCTACCGTACAAGCCTGTGGGGGTAGTGCTATGATCTGGGGTTGCTGCAGTTGGTCAGGTCTAGGTTCAGCGACGTTACGTGCCCAAAGAATGAGGTCAGCTGACTACCTGAATATACTGAACCACCTGGTTATTCCATCAATGGATCTTTTCTTCCCTGATGGCACGGGCATATTCCAAGATGACAATGCCAGGGTTCATCAGGCTCATATTGTGAAAGAGTGGTTCAGGGAGCATGAGACACATGGATTGGCCACCACAGAGTCCAGACCTGAACCCCATTTAGAACCTTGGGATGTGCTGGAGAAGACTTTGTGCAGTGGTCCAAATCTCCCATCGTCAATACAAGATCTTGGGGAAAAATTAATGCAACTCTGGACAGAAATAAATGTTGTGACATTGCAGAAGCTTGTAGAAACGATGCCACAGCAAATGTGTGCCATGATCGAAGCTAAAGGCGGTCCAACGAAATATTAGAGTGTGAGACCTTTTTTTGGCCAGGCAGTGTATAATACAGCGAAAAACAATTTGGCTCAATGAGTTTATTCAATATTTGACTTAATGTGTTGCGCTAAATCCATTTAAAAAAGACTTATTTTGCTCATTTTATAATGAAACATGAAAAGTTGAAAGTTGGTCAGTGTTCTAGTACTGATGATATGCAACTGAAAAAGCATATTGTATTGTATTGGGACAATATCAGTTTATTGTATTGTGACAATATCAGTGTATCCAGTTTGCCCAGCCCTAGTATTGTAGTATTTTTCTAAGACCCGATCAGAAAGATCCTCTTGCACAATTCCAAGGTGCACACAGAGCTGGGACTACACCCGATTCCTGATTTAAGCTCCTGTACAGCTGTCCAAACATAGAGTTTGCAAAATTTCCTCTAGTCATGCTCTTTAGTATCTTTTGCTAAGAGTTGTCAAATTGGACGCATGGGACACATTTAAAGCAGAAGCTGAAGTGCATTTCTTTCTCAATACTGAATTCTTTTTGTCCATTTTTCAGGCTGAGCTGCTGTGGGAAGAAGGCCCATGTGACAGGCCTCTGTAAACAAACAGAGCGGCTGATGTCACCGTGCCGGAATGCAGAGGAATGCACATTGCAGTGAAAGAGTGGATTGGAAACAAGCGGCAGAGGTAGTCCCCCAAACAAAACGAAAGGTCCATGTCCAGATCTGCAGCGTATAGCTTATGTTCTGAGCCTGAATGTACTTTTCCAGCTCTCTAAAATCAGTACACATGAATGGCACATGCACTCTCCACTTCTAAAGCTGACGTGGGTTTTAGGTACCAGAACAATATTTACATGACATCACATTTTTTTCCTATCCTGTAACTGTTATTTTTTTAGACCTATATATATATAAATGGTTTCTATTCTTATTGGCTGCCCTGCATTGTGCTACATTTAAGAAGCAGTCTGGGCTGACTCCCTATAATGTTAATGGGGGCTGGGAGGGGGGACGTCTGTAGACTGAATGCACACATGTAATGTGACACGTACACATGTTTTTCACCAAGAGGATTTTGGAACTCAACAAAGTTGACAGTTATGTGATAAGTTGACTAATTGCTGATGACATCATGAATAAAACCACAAAAGGACGGAATGCTTTGCAAGAAACGACTGCATTGCTCGACTTTAGAAAAACGGAAAAAAATATGCACCACAAAATCACCAGGCTCCTCACCTGTTGTCTTCTCTCAGGTGTTCATGTTATTATTAATACTCGACTACTAACTATTCGACACAGCATATGATTTTTGCCTGTGACAGTATTATCATGACAATTACCACACAGTGTAAGTGTGAAAACAGAATTAGGCAATGCATAGTAATGAGTAGAATTTTAATTCTCGGCCCTTCGATTTGTGCTCTCTCAGTCTATTTCCAGCTTTCTTCGTAATGCTACATGTACAGAATGTGCTTGTGCTGAGTATTTCTCCAAAAAGAAGTTTGATTACAGTCATCATAAATTGGGTAGAAACAGCTTTCACTTTGAACTCAAGCACTGTGATTTATTCCCTCCAACTCAAATCACACAAATGCCTGTGCTGTTGGCGATTTGACAGACTGAAATGACAAGGCTTATATTTATAATGTTCTCTCACCTCCCTGTAGCCTGTTTAGCAGTACACCAGTACAGTGAGTCTGGCAGTGCAGTTGTCTTGAAATTCAGGCTGCAATGAAAGGAACACCAGACTGTGCTAATTATGTCATGATAGGAACAGTTCCAATCAAAGGGAATACACAGTCACGACTAGAACGAAGGTGGGGAAATTATCTGCATCGATGGGTCTGTAAATGCATGGCAGAACACTGTTAATAACTTGAAGAATCTCTTCCTATCAGAGATGTCAGCATTACTGGATTTGACGCAAGTATGATTGGAAGAACAGGATTTGAGGAGCAGGCCAAGCTTAGTAAAACACCGGAATGAAACAGACTGAACCCCTCATAGTTAGGGCTTGCTCAGTTAAACTCAGTTGCTCAATTAAATAAATAAATAATCAATTGAAATCATCGATGAATCGTCCATGATTAGTTGCCTATTTGCATTACGATATAAGAATTTATAATGCATAATATAAATTCCTATAGTGTTCTTTCGTCCAGTAAAAACAGTGTCTGACACATCAATTTGTATGCGTACAATTCCCATGTAGTGCTTTGTAATTTTTTTCACCTACTTCCTAGACGATTTGGAAGTAATTAGAAATCATTGAAAGGCTGTATATTAGACATGGTGCAGTACAATTTCCTCTTTCTATGATGATATTAAAACATTGATCAATACTGATCCAGTATTTCTCTTTAAAAACTTCTAAGCTTTAAAATGTGCTGTTTGGTTTGAGGAGGATCATGCTCAAATGACTGAAACACTCTTTTACCCTACAAGAATAAATACACATATACCTGTTCCATTGGCTGCTATACAACTTTAAGGCATAACAGCGACCCTCCACGTTTAACAGTTGACAATGTGTTCTTTTATTTTATCTAATGCTGCTTCTTTTTATCTTCTAAAATCTGTTCTGTGATTTTTTTCCAGAATGCCTAAAACTTATTTTGCATACTTCAGTTTCCTTACAATGCAGATCATGTTAATGCAAGCAATGCTATGCAGTAGAACGGTGCACCACCAACTCCACTGTCCACTATATCTTTGTGCAGGTCTGTTGTTGTCATATGGAGGTTTTGCTTTGCCTTTCTGGCCAGCATATGAATGGATATCAATGATCAATGGATATCAATTTGATATCAATTGACATCAATTGAATTTGATATCAATCTTTTCATGTCGTTCCCTTCATAGGCATTAAATAGCTTCATTTTCAGAGCCTCAGAAAGATGCTTAGAGGAGCTGATGGAGTGATAGCAGAAGGTTTGAAGAGTCAGAATGTATTATACTCTGGAATTAACATCACCTGACAATTCTTAACAATTACTGACCTGCCTAATCAGTCCAAACTAATTAATTAAGATCATTCATTTCTGAGACTCTAACATTTTTAATTGAATCAAATTTAAAATAACTGTTTTAACATTTGCAATTTTTTATAGTTTGCTGCAGAGGTCTTATAAATGATTTTATCTTTTATAAGCTTGATTTTTGCTGTAATGGCTCAGTGCAGTTTTATTTATATTGTGTCGTCCTCATTAAACATAGAACTGTAGACTGCTCTTTATGTATGACTGCAGCTACATGCACCAAGGAAAGAACCAGACATTGCAGTGCCTGACCTATCAACATTAATGGGCCTGCAGCCCTTTTTAGTTAGTTGATTTAGTGACCGGCTCTCACCTCGGGAGGCATTTGTTGTGGGCGAGACTGAAATCCCCCTCCACTGTTTGTGGCTTTTATGCCTTTGATTCACTACCCATGTCTGGACTGGGGGCCCGCCCGTCAGTCTCACGCCAAGGGTACATTTCGTACCCTTCGCCACTGCCAACCATATGCACATTGCCCCTTAGCCCTGCAGGGCCAGGGCTTTCCAAGAACCTAGTTGAGTAAGGATTCTGAGAGTGGATGTCAGAGAATATAGAACTGTAATGGATGCTTCCTGTCCCTTTAATGCTGGCCCGTCCCTGCTCAAACACAAACACTGCCAGACAGCATCTGATACTGCCCTGAGATTCCCCTCGGACTGGGACGATGTGGCACTGGTTAGCGTCTGCAAGCCAAGCGTTGCTAGAAGGATGCAAATTCTTAGTTGTGCACCTTACATCTGTTTTGGAAATTGCCACCTGCTAGCCTCACTTTTAATGTGGCTTCAGACTGCTGGATGTAGTTTCTTCCTGTCTGGAGGGATATATGTGCAATCTTTCTATTTTATCCCGAGTAAATATCTCTAGATGAGTCAGAAAAGGAAATGATGACACTTCCTGTGTTGTGGCAAGTCTATGAAGGTTTAAGCTTTAAAGAAAAAAAAGTTTCCCTGTGTAAGTCGTAGCCTGTTCCCTCTGTCTCTCCTCTGTCACAAAGATACTAACCTCTGTCTGGAGTCTCAAAACACTTAGGACTCATAACGCAGTAGGACCGTCATATTTTCCCAGCCAAATATCATGCCATTTTGTCATATAACTGGTGGGCGCGATTGTAGTAAAGTTTAGGACCACCTCAGCATAGTCCTAGCAGGATTTAAATTTAGAAATATTTATGATCATTCATAATCATGAGGAACGTTACTCTGAACTGCACTAAAATGAGCCCATCTAAGGTCATGAAGAAAATATTTTGATTTGGCCTGCAATATGGATGACTAGAAAAGAAAAGAATTATACATCCATGTATATGCATTGTATATGCACTTATGCATATGTAAAGCAGAAATAATACCACTGTTTACACTAGGGTGAGGGCACCGGCGTACCATGAGGACTCCTTCACTTACCTTCTGTTGTTTGTGTGCATATTGGTCGCTAGCTGTTCACAGAGCATTGTAAAGTCCTTTGTAACGTCTGTTGTTGATAACCTCCATGAAGCTTTGAGAGTCCAGCCCCTGAGAGCCGTCTTTTCCAACTTCCATGGATAGACGGCTCAACATCTCTACTTACATGAGTGATGCTGCTATAATAAGAGTCATAATAACGAAATAACTTCAGTAGTGTAAATCAAGTTTATTGAAAAACGACTCTGTTCAAGTTCAAATTAAAATTACTGAATGAAGATTCAACGTTTGACGTTTCTTAGGTTTACTGGCCTCTTCAGCTAACCTTTAGCTAGCTAACAGATACTAACATAAGAATAGAAGCCTCACCTATTGTCTGTTTAATTTAGACTACTATGGGCAATATTTACTGAGCTACACATACAGAGGGAGTGTCTCTCAGTATGGTGTTGGGCCACCATGTTTGCTAACGCAACATGCCGCAGGTTGCTGTGCAGGAGTTGTAGAGGTTCATGTTCCATGCTTCATGTAGGTCTCCCAGATTCTTCATGTTGCTGATGAGTCCCTTCTTCTATCCACTGTCGCCAATAGCGTGCAACAGGACAACCTTACATAGTCAGTCAGGCACATCGATAAGGCCCGTGCTTGCTTACGTCACATGCACAACAGAGCATAAACCTTGAATCGTTTGCATGTCTCATGATGCCAGACCTGCCCACCAAGTTTCATTCCTGTTGGCTGATTCCTTCTGGGCGCAACTATTTTTCGATGATGGGTGTAAATGTTCTAAAATGCAGTACCTATTTAGCTATAGGCGGTCGGTCAGCTAGCTAAATCTTGTCTTAGGCTGTCAACTTTTTAAAAAGCTGTTATAGTTTTCAAACTATGGCAAAATAAAGTTTTTGTACAAGGGAAAAGTACTCAGGTTCTGTGACTAGAAGGTTTGTTACTTGTTACTGATACCCTCCTAGAGCACCTCTGTTCTAACTGCTCACTTGAGCCTTCTTGATCTACCAGACACCCTTTGCCTCGCTTGTAGTAAACTCGCCGAGCTGCTCAGTGGTCTGGAGTGGATGTCGGGGGGCATAGGATGGTAATGGATGCCACCTGACCTGTTGTAGCTGTAGTTAGCTGTAAGTGGTTATCTGCTGCAGTGAGCTTAAATGAGCCTCACAGCTGCAGTGGGCTGAACTCTGTTGGAAAAGAGGACCTTCATGTGCCATTTTTAAAAGGGTACCTGGGCCTACTGCACAGGGCTGCAAGACTTGCACTGCTTGGCTTCTGGCCCAGAGTCAGCAGTAGCAGGTGATCATTCAGGAATGGGATCAGCTGAACCATCATCAGCGATTCCATAACATCTTGGGCTAACCCTACATAAGCATACAATGTTGTTTAACCATGCTGAAATATCACCTTTTCTGATAAACAAATAGAGTATTTTATATGCATGGAAATGAAGCTGTTAATCTTTGCTGATTTGGTTTCAGATGGTTTATATAATGTTGCTGGGCTCACTGCGGAGAGGTTAATGGTGATTAATGGTAATTTATTTTAGAGTTGTGTATCAATGAAGCATCAGATTTCCTTTTGTAATGGACTGGGCCCGTCAAACTGAAATATTAAAGTGGTGTCTGGAAGTGCGGCGTGTTATTTGTGTTTTTTTCCGGTTCTGATGAATGCCATCAATCCAAATAACTGGAGTTGAGCGGTGACAGGATAATTAACTCTCCATAGAAATCGAGAAGCCAGCGGCCTGGGCCAGGCTGCTCACCATATTAGGAGCGTGTGAGGCCGAGATTAGGGGACTGCTGTGATTCGCAGGAACTGCTAAGTCAGTCGAGTGGAAGCAGCTATTTTTAGCCTGCCTGCGCCCAGGAGAAGGGCAGCTTGGAATCAGGGACAGGGAACCAGAGGGCCAGCACACAAGTCAAGACCTTCTGACCCATCACAGGACCTGCTGGGAGAAGTAAACCTTTCCCTGCTGATCCCACCATACACACTGCAATGTCCAATCCCAGAGAGAGCTTGCTAGCCAACACCCAGAGTTTAAATTATATTAGTGTGAGAGACTTTTTTTGTATGTATATCCCAAATTTATACATTCATATGTATATAAAATGTATATCCTTATATTTTAGTCCATATCCTTTGTCCCATTAAGCTGACAACCTTCTTTTTCTCCTCTGTCTTTTTAGTGTTTGGATCAGTTGTGAAATAATAAAATAAGTTTTATAATGAGAATTATTTTAGCTGGTTTTCACTGAAAACCCATGCTCATGTTAACAGGAGTGAGGTAGTTCAGATAGCTGGCAGCATTTGCCCTGGTTTTTGCCACTGTGTGAGGCTGAGAGGCTGTGAGGGGGTCAGCTGACCGTAGTGCACAAAAACACACACGTACAATTCAGGCTGCAACAAACGACTGCTTTGATAGTCATATAATCTATCGATTATTGAAACGAATAACTGATTATTCAGATTATGAATAGCTCAATTACCTATTAAGTCTTATGTCGCTATCAGGATTTAAATTTAGCTTAAGGTTATTTTATACAAAATGAACCTTCCTGCTAATACAAAAGATAAATGAAACTTAAAATACATATACATTTTTAAAAGCAAGGATGAGCAAATTAGCACCAATAAAATATAGCAAAACTAAACAAATTTAAAGTAATAAAACAAATCAATCTAAATTTACAAAAGTCCATTCTTTGCTTTGTGTGTTCTGACATCAGTCCTATCAGCCCTACATACAATGCATCTCTTGCTCACATGTGAAGAAATTACAGTCAGTTCTTTTCTCCTGAAGTCTTTTTTTGTGTGTGTGCTAAAATATAAGAAAGGAGTTAGCAGGCTAGCCTGCTAATCAGCATATCACCCCATCTCCATCTTAAAAATGCTAAATACACATTAAAATCAAGCTTTCGGCCATTAATGAATCGTGTTTCAGGTAAATATTGCAATACTTTATTTTTGGAGAAAATCAGGTTATTTTTCCATTTTGTTTTTCTTAAACAGATGGAATGAGTTGACCGAGCTTGAAAAACTTCTTATAACTTAAATGTGAATATGCGAGGCTTAACTGCTTTAATAGATAGAGATATGTAAATATGTTGATTTGCGACACACATCACAAGACATTTAAAATTGGCTCCTTTTTTTAGGCATCCATATGTGTACCATATAGACTGTGTGAGCGGGGAAAGTTGTTTTTCGGCTCTTTAATAGGTGCATTTTCACTCACACTTTAAGTAAGGCAGTGTGTATATACTTCTGAAATGGGCAGGGTTTTATATTTAGGTTAGCAAATGTAAATTAGTAATATCTCTCAGGATTAGTGTTAAGTCTAGATTAGTAAAGGTAGACTAATCATAATACTGTAAATCCAATGACTTGATTTACAAAGCATAAAAAGGGACGTGTACCTCTGCACATGGCAGTCAGTCTACGCGGAAACTGTACTTGGGCTTTTCTCATCGTCTGTGGTAACTTCCCTCTTGTCACTTCTTTGTTAACAGCAGTGCTACAAAGGCCTGAAATGTGTGAAAGAAATTCTTTGAAGGATTAATATAGAAGTGAGTCATAGCTGCTGAATGTCTCCTCCCAGGCCTTACTGAGACTGCTGCTTATGATGGTTAACACTTCATTATGGGTCAACGACATGGCTTTTTGTTAATGCTTCAAGAGCAAAAGTAATTTCTTCATGAAGACAAGCCATTTATGTTGATAATTATTCCTGAGTTATGCAGGATAACAAGCTGACAGTGTTCCCTTTTAATTCATAAATTCAGTGTGCACTGAGAATGTTGCAGCTTATTACTCCCTGAAACCCTGCAAAGCAACTTTTACAACAGTCATTAGTCTTGAATGACAGACACTGGATTGCCTGCTTATTAGCCACACTTTATAGCTACATTAATTTGATGGCTCTGTTCTTCATCTGAGAGGGAGAGCAAGTTCAGCTCCATCCTTTAAGTTAATGGTTTCCGCGTAACTGCTACTCTTCTGAGTGAAGTTACCGAAGCTGTCTTCAGTGAAACGTGCACTACATATGCTGGTTGTAGATCAGTTTTAATGTTGATGATACCTTAAAGAAAGCAAAGTGTTTATCCACTTTACTGCTGGATGAGCATCCAGGGAATGCATATACACGGAATGAACCTCAGATGTTCGCAACACTCAGCTAGATGGATAGCTGGATAGCTAGCTAGATGGATGGCTTATTAAGATGCTTCTAAATTAGCTTTAGCTCACTAGGTTGAGTCATGTTAGTCATGTTTCCTACTACACAGTCACATTATTATGACCTATGTCCTTCTTTTGATGGCAGCAGCGCATAATCATATTTTCCTGGCATTCTCTGGACCACTTATCCACGTGGAAAGCACTCTCAACCGATTTGGGTAGGAATCCCTCCTTGCAGATCATGTACACCCATACATGCTGATTGTATTCTCTGGGGAGGATGGGATCTTCCAGCAAGGCAATGTCACATGGCTAGTTTCTCCAGACTTGATCCCAGTTGAGCATCTGTAGGACCACCTTGATCGTCAAAGTTTGCTCGTACATTTCACTTGAATTATATGAGACTCTTATTGTGATAGCAGTACTTAACCTGCTTAACACAAGTGAAGTTTTTGCTAGTAAAGTGTTGGCAAAGCCATTAAATCTAGTTCTGATTTAGTCCTCAGTGGAACATTTGGTAATTCCTTTTATTTGTTTCTTATTTCTGACGTGATTTATCTGCTACTAGGTCATGAATGAATCCACAAAGGCAGATTTAGCTAACTGTCAGTCTAATTGTTGCCTACAGTATTAGCTCCTATAGTTAGTTAAGGCTAAATGATATTCATACCCACTCAGCGTAAAGTGTTCATGTTGAGTCAGGTAGTTGTTAGAATGGTTCTCTTGCATGCATCACGCCTAATTGTTTTTAACACTGTAAGCAACAGCCTAAGCTGATTATCTATAGCTTATTTTAAGTATGAAGCCGTCTCTGGCTGCTAGTATTAGACCCTTGCTCTAACCCCTCTTTAGTGGTCAGTCTCAGACCACAGGACCGCTGTTGGGTGGTTATTTTTGGTTGGTGTGACACTGAAGTTCCAGTAACACTGCTGTGTTTGGTTCACTCGTGCCATCATTACACACCATAACTAGCTGCTGCCGTGTTTGTTGGCAGCAGCTAGTTATGGTGTAGGTTAGGTAGGTTTGAGAGCATGAGACATGCGAATGTGATGTAAGCAAAGACAGGCCTTATTGCTGTACCCGACTGACTATATACAGTCGTCCTGTTGCTCATGCTTTCCATTCTGACTGTTGTGTTGGGAGCATTGTTTGCAAGTGAAGTATGCCTCAGAGCAGAGTTTGAAAGCAATTCGAGCAGTTGGAAGAGTCCGATAGGGGTAAAATCGTAGGCCTTATCAACCTATTGCATACCATACCTATCGTGCGGATATTACCATATCACGCTGTTGGTGTCAGTGGATGGAAGAAGGGATTTATTATCGACATAAAGGATCTGGAAGACCTACACGAACCATGGAGAGAGAAAAAAGGCAAATTGTACGACATGCACGGAGTGACCCAACAGTCACAATTGCAGACATTCAGCTCGCAGTGATGCCCTCCATGACTCATCCTGTTAGCGCCACCACCATTGAAAGACGGCTGCATGACGCAGGACTACATCCATGCAGGCCGATACGACGACTGCCCTTAACACCACGTCAACGTCACCAAAGACTGCAATGGTGTCGTGCCAGACTGTCATGGATTGACTCAGAATGGCAGCGGGTCATCTTCAGTGACGAGCCCCGCTTTTGTCTTGGTGGAGATGACCAACGAATCCGATTGTGGAGGCACCGTGGTCAGCGCTAAGATGAACGGTTTGTTGTCACGCGTCACATGTCCCGAACGCCTGGTTTCACTCCACCTCCACCCCTACTGCAAAATCAGCATCAACTGTGTGAGAATATTCAACCTGCATGGGCTGGATTAGCACAGGACACCATTAGGAACCTCTACAACTCCATGCCGAGATGTCTGGCATGTTGGGTTAGCAAACATGGCGCCCCAACACCATACTGGGAGACACTACTTCTGTATGTGTAACTCAGTAAATATTGCCCATATCAGTCTAAATGTATTTTTCCTGGTAACCTTTATCTTTCTTCCGAATAGCATTGCAACCTGAAACTTCCTTCTGGGTGCAACTATTGTTTTGATGATGAGTGTATGTGGTCCATGGTGGTCCTGTGGTGGTTCCCCACATTGTGAGTGGGGGAAAGGGTGGGGCTAACAAATTGTGCCGCAACAGATAGGCTACAGCCAGTAATTGTAAACCTACAAAGTACATATATATGGTATATATTTCTGATAAATGGTCAATAAGTGTAGATATAAGGTACCTTATATCTTCCAGGAACAGTAGGTTAATTAAATAAGGTGTTCTTTTTTGCTTGTTTAAAAGCAAAGTTGTATGTCATATAACGTCTGCCTGTTCAAGAATCCCCAGTTAGGTTTGCAAAAGGTGTGCTAACGAGCTCATTCCTGTGAGCTCTGTCAGCCAGTATCTGTAGTAGAGGTCACTGCCATTGGCAGATCATGTCTGTTTAAAGGACAAATCGGTACACTACCCCAACTACTGTAGCAGATAACGAGAGAGCCTTGACCCCCTCAAGTGAGCCTAGGCAATGTGGGGAAGTGGCTGATGGAGAAAGAAGTGTAGAGCGGGGAGGGTGTTAGTAAGATGATTAGGCACCAGACGCTTCTGACATCAGTATTATTCCAAGAGGATTGTGTTTCGAGGAAAGTCTAAATGCGTATGGGCATATGCATGCGAGTAAATAAGTGACCTTGTGCGCTCACATATACGGTGGCTGCTCATAACTCTCATGGTTAACTGTACACCAAGTACATGAGACACAAGACTCTTCAGTGGTTAATTTGGGGCTGCAGAGGCTCAGTGGTTTGAGCCTGCCGTGTGCACCAGGGACTGAGATCATGAGGCTTGTAGGCTCTTATGTGCTTCCTCTGCTATGCCATTGAGCAAGGCACTTAATCTCAAATTGCTCCAGGGGTGCTGCTGTCTGCCATTATTTTCTCATGTACCCATCCCAGCATGGCAGCGCTCCAGAAGATCTACCAGAAGCAGTCTTATTATGAAACAACTATAAAATAGTGTGGGGAAAAAAGGAATGAAATAGTGGTATTGGATTGACTGGCAAACCCAGAGTTACCATGCAGGAACTGGCATTCGGTCAGCGCTACACATTATTATTTTAGTGCTTCTATTTCTTGTAAAGATTCCACGACTGCCATTAGATGTTGTTTGTCTTGCTCTCTCTATTAAAACACAAAGTGGCAAGCCGCAGGATAAGACTCGAATAGACTCTTAAGGGATATATATGCAGCATAGCAGTCAAAAGACCTCCATATAGGATGGAAGATAGAGGCTGAAATGGTAAATATAGCTTTTTATCACAAATATTTAGCCCATTTAGAAACAAAATGGGTTTAGTTCATAGCCTTTTCTTTAAGTTGTACAGTAGAAGCCTATATTCTATCAAATGTATGAATCTTTGATTCATAATAAGACTGTTTTTTAGGCACAGTCATCTTTTAAGTGCACTGTATAAACAAAATAAGACTGAAATTAATAAATGAAGCATAGTGGTGTAGAGACTCACACAATGTATATCTAATGACAGTGCACACAATATTTTTTCTTCTGACTCTATAATGCTATTTCTTCCATTTCAAACAAAAATCATACATTGAATACACTGACCACTAGCATGTTTCATTATTCATATATTGCAGTTTAATATGTAGCAATATGTAAAAATATGTTGATGATATTATATTTTTGCAATATCACCTATCCTTACTATGCTGACTGTTACACCAAAAAGAGAAACCATTTAGGCCTACAAAGAACATCAACATAATATGATTTATTGCACCATAACATAACAAGTACAATATTAACATTAATAACAAATAAGAAACAAATGACAATAACATTAGTCTATTAGCACAAATCTGGCAGTCAGTTATGTTGAATAGAGTCACGTCCTGTCTAGTCTAGCCCCCTGTTTTTCTGTTTTCTCCGTTTTCTGTTTGTCTTGTCACATCCATGTGCCCTTTTCCATGTGCCTCTGTTTGTTTTGGTTTTTGGCTCCTCCTGTCTCCGCCCCCTTGTCAGTCCCCTCACCTGTCCCTAGTTTGTAGCTCCGCCCCTTCCCAGGTGTTCCTTGTTGGTCTTTGTTCTCTTATACTCCCTGTAGTCCCCTGTGTTCTTGCTTGGTGTTTTGTTCCCCTGCCGGTGTTTTATTTCCCTGCCAGTCGTTTGTCTCCATGTCGGTTGTTTTTGTAATCCTGTTCAGTTGTTTCTTAGTTTGCTAGTTTGTTCTTTGGTTTTGTTTTGTCTTATTTGTTCTGTTTATTAAATCCTTGCACCTACATCCTGCCTCCTCGTCTTGACCCCACGTGACAAATAGACCACTCTTGGCTCCTCCTTAGTATCAGTTCTTATAGAGCATCTGTTGGACAAGCTCTATAGAGCAAAATCACACTTGTTTTTAAATTCATAAATTATTATGAATTATTATTATTATCCCATTAGGCTGTTATGATGTTTAATACATTACATAATGTTCAGTTTCCTGTTTAAAATGCTACGCTGCTGAGTCACCAAGCTAACATTTTCCACTTGGACTACCATTATGGAGAAATGTAATGGATATAAAATGTACAAAATGTATAAAATTACAAATGCAATAAAATGAATGAAATGCAGTTGATCTGGCAATTAACTGATGGAGATGTTTCGATTTGGTCTATATTTCAAACCAATATTTAATGAAATACGGTAGTTATTCCAAAGGGAAATGCCAAACATGTAATAACACTGGCTTAATGTGCTAAAATGTCGATGGTTTATTTCTTGTCACTACATTTAGCAGTGTTTATCTCTTCAGAATGCTAATCCAGGTGGATCTAGACCCACATCCTGCATTTAATGAATGAACATTTAAGTATCAGAATCAGCATCAGCAAAAATATTGGATCCCCATCCCACAGTTTTAATATTGATGCATCCCTACCAAAATTCATGTGCGGCTGCAATGTAGTGCTTATAATGACACCCTATGTGACAGAATGTCATAAGGTGTTCTGAGATGTTCCTTTCCTGTCTGCTCCTCTCTGCTATTGTTCATTGTGCACATTGATCAGCCATGTAGAAGGTCGTATTGTTCAAGCATGTGAACGGAGTTGTGGTGGTGCTGACTGGTTCAACTGCACAGTACCGGTTTTGTTTTCCCCACCTGCAGACATTTAGGAGATTCTTCAAAAGGAGACGGCTTCTCTCGGTGCTCTGGGGCGGTGGCAGCTCGCCAGTTCTCAGTCGCCTTGGTGATTGTGTTTTGAAATCAAATTAGTGTTTACCTGCCGCTGCAGAACAAACAGCATGCAGCTGTCTCTGTACAAAGGCCCCGCACTGAATGACCTGTCTATATTTAGCCCAGGTCACTCTCTGGAAGATGTTCTGCTGCTGCAGCACGCCTGGTTCACCTCGAGGTTAGATGGACACAATGGAACATCTAGTAATAAATCAGTTTAAAGTGTCGTGAAAATATTACGACGCTTAAGGTCAGCGTTTTATTGTTATTGTAAGTTGACATCAAACGCATGCTGTAACTGTCACAAAGCAGCCCTTTTTGCACTGGCACTTACCCTGTCAGGAGAATTTACAGTGTGTGTTACGGCATCTCTTTTTATTTCCATTCCAGCCACTAACTTCATGTCCTTGTTAGCAGAGAGCTAATTATAGGGGATCTGACCTACTGAATTAAAACTTTAAGCCCCCCAAAGGAATAAAGTTGAACGTTTGATATGGTAGGATTTTCCTATAATTACTCGTAGTATATAATTTTCATATTAAACACTTAAATGTGAGAAATGCAACAGGGTTGCCAGCTAAAGTGAATACAGGTGTTGTGTTAAGCAGTGCTTGCTTTTTTCCTGTACCGTCAGTCCGTTTTTGGACAAGGCGAAAGAAATCAGAGTAAGGGTATAGATGCAGTGAGAAAGTCGAATACTGAGCTAAAATCCAGCTTTATTATTGGATTTCTTAATCACAGAGCTTCTAGACCTTACTATGGTCCACATAAATGTGTGCTGTTTACATGACCATAACATGAAGTACATGAATAACCATTACATTAATAATCAGATAATTGCCCGAATCTGGATATGATTGGAATATTGAGATCATGTTAATCTACTCATTGATTGGCTGTTTGTAAATGAGTTCTGGTCACTGCTTTTCAAATATGCGGCATTCTGGATATTTGTTTTATTGCCAGTTCACTATTTATGATATACAGTTTTGATGTACAGTTTTGTTTTATTACAGAATCAAGGTTCTGTCTAGCATCAGACATTTCTCACGCTTTACAGATTCATATAAAATATTGGTGTCAAATTAGAATCATATACCTGTATCTACACCTAAATTGGTTTTATACACTCCTCGCCAGAAGAATAGCTGCGCCCAGAAGGAAGTGCAAATGGGAAGGAGTGACACCAGGCCTTCTGAACGTGTGACGTCTGACAACAAACATTCATCTTAGTGCTGACCATGGTGCCTCCACACATGGATTTGTTGGTAGTCTCCACCAAAACAAAAATGGGACTCGTCACTCCATGATTCTCTGGCCCGACACTGTAATTACATCGTAATTACATTGTAATTACATTGTTGGTTGATTCCTTCTGGGTGCAACTATTTGTGCAACTTTTTTGTCAACAATGAGTGTATGATTGAAGACAAACTTTTGGATGGTGTTGGCTGGTAGTGAATACATAGAATCCCTGTACAATCACAGTAGGAGAAAAAGCTGAACCCCCAGACTTCATTCTGTCTCAAGTCAGACTCTTCCTGATAATATGATAAATCCAGCAGTATACAGCTCATTAACTGCAGTAGAAGTCAGTTCTTTTCTTATTACTTTGTGGCACAATTTGTAATATCCGTAAGTGTTGATCGCGTGTTAGATTGTAGAGTTCATCGTCTGGCTGTACATATTGTCAGTTTCCACTATTCCAGCTTAAGGAGCAGGCAGTGATTAATGGCTCAACCGAGAGTGTGCGCAGTCATTTACTGAAGCATTGTAATGCGCTCCGATCGACAGAGAGAATGTGTTTGTGAGGGCTTTATTGGATTTCGCCGTAGATTCCGAAACTGGAGACGCCTCAAGAATCAGCAAACCCAGCCCAAACAGCTGAAAGTTGGCTCGGCCTCATACAGACATTTTAAAGACAGGTTTCACAGGCAGTCAGAACAGGCAGCCAGCAAACACATTAGTGACCATAATGGTTGCCTGTAACACCTGGAACACCTCCCCCAGCTCTTCCAAAGGCTCAGACTTATGGACTGCTGTTTGCCTGAGCTACTCAATGAAACTGATGGACTTTGGCTTACACACATACATCATTTTCCTCCACAGACTCAAACAACAGGGAGGAAGGCAATGTCCATGAGATATTTTGTTTACTTGTAGTTTTGCTAGGTTTGAAGATAAGAAGACTTTCTGAAAGCTTTGGTTCCACAAAGGAGCTTTTTCATGGGTCTATCTGAAAATCAGGTATTTAACCCCTTAAAACCAGGTTTTTTATTAAGTTATTAATTTTAAGACATACTACACAGTAGCACCATTAAGAGGTTGATGCCTCTATATACATATAGTACTACTGTGCAAAAGTGTTAAGCAGCTCCATCCACTTATCTGAGCTATAAACATGTGTTGCTTACACAATGTTAGTAAAAGAATAAATACAAATAACATTCATACAAAAAATAATTGTAGTAATAATAGTATTCATTTAGATTATGCCAGTGTTTTCTTTTAACCATTTCCAACCCCCTCCTTGTCTAGTAGAGTCTAGTAGAATCCAGATCCTGGTTTCATTGGGAAATCATTCATCAAAAAAAATTTTGTATTTCTTGTGGAGTACCACAGGGGTCAGTTTTAGGGCCTCTGCTTTTCTCTTTGTACATGTTACCTCTGGGTGATGTCATTAGGAAGCATGATGTTAACTTTCATACCTACGTGGATGACATGCAGTTATATATCTCAATTCCTGTGGATAATCTAGACTCGGTAGAAAGACTTAGAAGCTGTGTGTCACATATTTCTCAGTGGACGTCACAGAATTTTCTACAGCTAAATGAAGAAAAAACTGAAATATTGATTCTCGGTACTAAAACACAATGCTTTATGACAAACTCGGTTCTTTAGCTACTGATGTAAAACCTGAAGTATGAAACCTGTGCGTGATATTAGACTCTGAGTTCAGTTTTATCCCACATGTAAATGCAATCACTAAAATAGCTTTTTATCATTTAAGAACTGTTGCTGAAGTTCAGCCTTTTTCTCTCAGAGCGATGCAGAGAAACTTGTTCATGCGTTCGTAACAAGCAGAATTGATTTCTGTAATGCTCTCCTTACTGGGGTTCCTAAGAAAACCGTCTATCCCCTGCAACTCGTACAGGACGCAGCAGCTCGGATCCTAACAAAAACTAAAGAGAGAGCTCATATCACTCCTGTTCTGAAAGAGCTGCACTGGCTACCTGTATGTATTAGAATAGAGTTTAAAGTTCTGCTGCTGGCCTGTAAAGCTCTGAATAATCTAGCACCTGCTTACATCACAGAACGTCTCTCTGTTTATGTTCCAGCTCATGATCTTAGATCTACAGATGCTGGCCTTCTGCTGATACCTTCTGTAAAATACAGGAAACATGGAGAGACCTCTTTCAGTTATTACACTTCTAAACTGGGGAACTCAATTCCAGCTTCTATTACACAGTCGAGCTCAGTGCTCACGTTTAAGAAACACCTAAACACATGTCTCTTCAACTCAGCATTTAGTTAAAACTACATTAACATGGTATTTATGTGTATGTATGTGTATAGGTGTATGTGTGTGTATGTATGTGTATATATACATATATGTATGTATTTAATTGATAGTTTACATACAAAGTTTGGCAGACAGTGGTTGATTATGTGTTGTGTGTTAAACTCCTGAGTGCTAGATAGCAATGTTATAATCTTCAGATTTTACCATCTTCAACTCTAATGTAAGCAAGTAGTATAAGGACACATTGCTAACGTTAGCATCAGCAAACCTTAAAATACATATGGTGGTGTGTTTTTATCTATATAGCCACAATATATAGCCTTGCTAACAGAATCACAATATTTTGAATCACAACCCTGTATCATGAAATGTATTGAATCACCAGCTTCTTGCTAATATACAGCGCTAGAAGAATGCAGAAGAATGAAAAATTTGAGGTATTTTAGCACAGTAGCTCAGCATCACCTGGTTGTTTGCTCTTTGGGTGTAGAATAAGTACATCATGAATATTCTATCTGCTGATCAGCTGATATGATTCAGATATAATTCTGCATCCCTGTTATTCTGTATCTACTACAAATGATTAATTACCTACTATGAACTACTACGTAGGTTATATAGTTATGAGAGTGAGGAACTGAAGTCTGGGCCCATGTACAGGGTAAAGTAGACATCAGTGCTGCTTTCTGCAGTGTTAATCAGTTGAGACTTAAGAGGCCATGTGTGCGTTTTTTCCTTCGCAGCCACAATCAATCATTTGTTAATCATTATCACTATATTAGTCTTAACAAAACTGATGAGGCTGCAATATGCAAATGAGCCCTCTGATCAATTGTGGGGTAGGGTGCTGTGAGCATGCTAACCTGTCCCTAAAATGTTTCAGTTGCAGAAGAATGCTTCTCTGGGGTGTTGAGGAATCAGGGCATTTGTGTCACACGACAAAAGCCAGTTTTGGCAAAAGTAACCCGTATAACCCTGTCACACTGTTGATTCACTGATGTGCTTTAATGTGCTACAATAGCAGTATGCCATTTTGTCATGCAGCTCTACCCTTTAGATGGAAAGCAATGCGTTAGCAGATGCTCTCCATTTCCTTGTTTTGTCAAAACAAGCAATGCAGAAAATACAATGCAGGCCCGGGACAGACCACGTGTTGCTGAGTGGTTAGTTTGTGTATGATGTTGGGGGGGG
Source organism: Semaprochilodus insignis (assembly GCA_034552555.1). NCBI lineage: Eukaryota > Metazoa > Chordata > Actinopteri > Characiformes > Prochilodontidae > Semaprochilodus > Semaprochilodus insignis. The sequence goes on along the minus strand of CM067474.1, from coordinate 22,464,081 downwards.
GGGGGGGGTCAGGATAAATGGCAGACCCTGAGGAGTGGCCACCAGCAAACAGTCAGCTGTGCTGTGGCTCTGACACCTACTGTTTATATATTCTCACCCAGTCATTCTTTCTGCTGCCCAGTCTCATCTGTCTCACTCTTATTTTCTGTCTGTGTGTGGTGCCATCTGTTTGTCTCTCTTTAACTGCCTCTTTCTGTAGGCCCCTCTTCTAACTGCCCACTAGTGTACTGCCAGTGTCAGTCTGAATGCACTTGTAGTCTGTAGCAAAATGCACTGTTCTTTTCTCAAAATGAACAGAACACCTGTAGATATAATAACATGCTACAACTCACCATTCTTCTATACATTACTTCAGGGTACCAGGGCTAGCATAAGTACATGTATTTGTTTTAGACCCCTGCCAACTACATCTAAGGTCACTAGATAGGTTGCCCTCTTTGTGTTCAGCTCAGAGATGACTGTTGCATCACTCCATGAAATGAAATGCTAGTAACCAAATTTTTTTTTGGTACTGTATGATTTTGAAGGACTGAGGGGGATGAAGCTGAGCAGTGATTTTGGAAAGGGAGCGCATGGATCATGTGTCAGGGTCTTAAATGAGCAGAAGTTCAAATGGTGTTGACGTGTCTTGATGAGCTCACCTTGAGTTGGGGGCAGATATACGATCAGCGCGGGGATCTCCGTAAGCCAGTGCCGACAGATGATGTGGGGGTGGGCTCCGGTGTGTGCTGCCATCCTGTATTGCTGTTAAAGCATTTGTGTCACTTTTAAATCCATCAATTGCACATTTGTTTTGAAGAGAGAAAGTATTTTTCATTGTTACAGTAATTCTCCAAGGCTGCTACCACTGTGTCACGATAAGCCTAGATTGAAACCTGTAAAGCCTGAACTTAGCATTCAGTTATTATTCTGAGGAGTTTTATTCAGTACGCACTACTGAGTGAATAAAAATCATTACTGAATGGCTGAGTTACTGTTTTGTCAGGCTCAGGAATAAAAGCTGAAAGCCTCAGTAACTCAATATAATACAGGCTCTTTCTGTGACCTGTGTTTTCAACCACTGACTTTATAATAGCGTGCATTAATTTCAGGAGACCTGCTTTCAGCTTTTCAAATAAATCTACAGGGATCTTTTTTTCTGAAGTTTATTTATAGAAACTGGCTGCATTTTCCTCTTTTTACAATCCATGAAATTACCATTACAAATTCAGACTGATCAGTCTCTAAAATCTTTTCCTTACACATCTTGGGTTCCCAGTTTTGGTGTTTTTTTGTGTGTGGACTTTTGTTTCTCAGGAACAGATTCTTGACAACTAGACAAAACGAGTAATAACTTAACATTGTTTACTCAGAAATAAGCTGTAGGATGTATGAGCCTAGGAATTTAAATGAACTGAATTGTAGAATTGTCCATGCGAAATCACATCCACATTTAATGCAGGAGGCCTCACATGCATATCCTTGCTTTTCACAATCCATGTAATTCCTATTAAACAAGTTCGACTCATTGGTCTCTAAAATCCTCTCTTTATACATCCTGGAAGCCCAGTTTTGATGTTATAGTGCCAGTTTTCTTTTCTTGTGTGTATTTGTTTCTCAGGAACAGATTCTTTACAGCTGCACAAAATAGCTAATGACTTAACACTGTTTGCTCAGAAATAAGCTGTGGGGTGCAAAGATCCAAGGAATTTAAATGGTTAAAAACTAGACTTCTATAAAACACATGCACATATAGTTGATGGTTGAAACCTCATATCTGTTTAGGTTTCCCTTAACATTGAGACAAAATTCCATGATGAATGGACCAGTAGAAATGATTCAGTAAATAGTTTAGTAGATAGTACAATAAATAATTTCTCCTTTTACTTCCATTAGAAGTTTTCCTTCTCTTATACAAGTAACTTTTTGGAGCTAAAACGTTTTGTTCCAACCATGAATATACACATTCAGCTGTTACGTCTGATGCTTCATTTTAGAGTGAGGGACTAAAATGTGAACCCACATATTTGAGCTGGATATTTAAGGGGTTAAACTTTACTCCTCAAGGAAGATACTACAAATAACCTGTAACCAGGCACAGCTCGTTTGACTGTGCGTTTAAGTGAGGCTAGCTATACTGACTGGTCTCCATGTAGTTTCAGACATGCATTTCCCATGCAGGGAATCAAACCCCAGCGTACAGCGTGCAGGACAGAGGTTTCATACTGCACTATACCAACCGCTATATAGATGGTTCTTAGCAGAGGATGGTTCAGATCCATCAGCCTTTGGGTTATGGGCCCAGCATGCTTTTGCTGTACCACTCTGATAGCCCTGCACCCCAGATGGTGCTTGGACCCACAGTTTAGGAGACCAGTGCCTTATCAATTGAGGCACTGGGGCTCATAAGCACAGATAGCTGTGTTAATTGCCATAATAATAACACCCAGCATATGCAGCCTTACCCCTGCTACTTCAATAGAGCAAACTTTTCCTACAGTGCTGTCTGTAATCAAAGTTAATGACCGATGTTATTTATGACCTTTGATTTGCAATGAGATATTTTGATTTATTGTATGGTTATAAGGAAACCTGTTAAATTATTCAGCTGAGTCATGCTATTATCTTCTTCATGAAAACTCACAAGACGTCAGTAGCCATGGCATATCATTATACTGTAGTGTTACATATATTACTCATCATGGCTGTTTACAATGAGAACCCATTGCACAATGTCATAAATGTCATTGCATCTCATCACATCCTATTTTAATCTAGCACTGCATCATCACACTCTTTCATCCAATGCCATTGTGGTGGTGATGAATAGTCTTTTGTTGGCGTGCACTTGCTCGGCGTCCATGACACAGTCGTGAAAAGATGACTGCCTTTCTCCCCACGTTGTGAGACGGGCGAAGGCCCAGGTGTCAGCGCTAATTAACAGCTATTGAAATAGCCTCTCTTTCCTGGGCCCAGCTAGTGCCGTCTATATAGGGGAGTGAACTTTATCTGCACATGGCATGTGCCATGGAGCCCAGGCTTCAGGTTGCTTCTGCTCGTAGCCCTGGGGCCCTATTTAGGCTATTGGCAGTGTTTGAAATTTTGAATTTCGTGCCCACATAAATCTCTGGCCTGGCCACAGCAGGGGCAGGTTATTGGTGCAGCTGGTGCCTTTATCACTGTTTGTCTTTGCTCTGGTCCCTCAGGGAGCGCAGGGAGGCAGCTCAGGTCTCGTAATGGGCAGCTGTCAAATAGAGATGAAAGCCTTTCCTGTCAAAGCTTCAGTCTTGCCAAGAAACAGTTCTCCCTTGTGAACAATGCTGACAAATATGTAGAAGCTCAGCCACCCCAGACCTGCAGCATCCTGAGGCTTGTATCAGCCTCATATGGATAAAAACTGCCAGGTATTGTTGTTTTAGCTGAAGTAATTGCTTATTGGTAATGAAATGTTGATAATAATTTATTGATAATATTTAAATTAAATGAAATATATAGTGAGCTATGCATACATTCAACAATGTAAAAAACTTTTCATTAAATGTATAATATTGTAATATATCTGTTCTACTTACAAACAGATATTTAGTATTGACTAAAACTTCAGAAGCTTCAGAATCCAAAAATCCTGTTTCTTTCAGTAAGGTACAGGTGAGAAATATTGAATTAATATTGCTTTACACTGTGCTTTTGTTATTATTGCCTTCAACTGCAGCTTATAAGAGTTAGCCTGCACAGACCCAGGGACAACTTGTACAAGTGCCTGCTTGGTCGCTGTGTATAATGCTTGCGTTTTATAGCGGTTCTGCCACTCTCCAAGATCCGTTTTAGAGAAGCTCAGCTCAGCCTCGTCCTGGGAATAGAGCCAGAGGATCGACTTGAGTTCCACAAGCGTCATTGCTCTTGTGTGCGCTACCGGATCACCACAGTGTTAGAAATCTTGAAACTTGAACAAAGACTGAAAATCTCTTTAAGAAGACTGTAATGTTGGCAGTAGTAAGGGGTGTAAATAATGTTGACAGTAAGGGGTGTAAAGAAAAAAAAAATTCATTATCTGATAAAATAGGGGTTTTTATGCGTCTCTTTGGAGTTGCACTGGAGTTCCCTGCTGATACAGTAGTGTTAGTGTTTTGGGGTGCCAAAAGAAGAACCTCAAGACTACACTGCCTGTCTTGATAAGATTAGATTAAAGCTACACTATGTAAGATCTGGGGATTTGAAGATCTCACTTGTGGATGTGTGTAATTGCACACAACATGATAAGAGTATTCAAAGAGAGGCCAAAACTTATAAAGGACATGTATTCCGAGGGTGAGAGGGAATTAGCTACTGTTGTCATCATATCTTCATCTGTATATTGTTGATTTTGCATGTACGGCCTCAACACCGAGACAGACCTTCTTGTTTGCTCGGTAGTCCGTGTGACGTAATGGTTAAAGATGTATGATGTGGTCTGAAAATCTCCCGTCAAATCCCATCCATTATCTCAGGCTTTACAGGGCGACTGGTAGCAGCGTACAGACCATTTTAGCATGTATTGTCCTCCTGACTCAGTCCTGCTACTTCTTCTTTCTATTTGAACAAAAGATCTCACATAGTGCAGCTTTAAGTTTAATACACGTTCATGTTGCCCTCTTTTCACCTCATTAACCGTAATGTCTGTGCTCAGATCTGGAGTTAATAACCTGTACCTCATCTGATTTGATTGTATCTCATTTTTAGCTGCAGTCCATTTTCTTTTTCATAACTTTTTTCATTGTAGGGCCCTCACAGACCTAACCACCTTCCGTGTCTGTTGCTGTGTCTTTCCAGGCTAATTTTGTGGTGGAAGATGTTTAGTCAGTTATTGTCATTAGCTCTCTTCATACTTGATATAAATGCCTCTTTTCATGTGTTTTATGTCATTTGATAACACTAGCATGTGTCAACATTTGATTGTGTCTGGACCGGAAATGACTAGGAATAAGATCTCATTACAGGAATGAACAGTTAAAGTCAATAACATTGTTTCATTCTTCTACAAATGTACCATTTCGTAGATACAAGGTTTTGCTATGACAGTAACATACTTTATCACAGCTCCTAACAGGGGTTTTATCAGGGGTTTTCTTCAGGTAACATTGCCATTCTAAGCTGAGGTTTCTGTTGCTGCTAATAGACGTGTACTCTTAAGCTCCTTGAGCAGGAATCCTGCAGGCCAAGTATACCCCGAGTGGCGCACATACTTTTCGGCCACACAATATATGCATGTCTTTCAGTGCTTGTCTTTCAGTGAGTGTGGATATTAATGTCCTCGTTTTACAACCCCACCATTCACTAGAGAAATGTGACACTGCTTCACAAATAGAGTCACGGCCATAAATTGTGTATTTGTGACTTAATCGATAGAACAATGTGGCACAATCAAGATGATTGTGCTGGTAGAGAAAGGTCACAGAGATTGGCATTATCAGAAAGGCCAAAGTGTAGTTAAGGTCAGAATTCGGAATGCTGGCCTCCTGTAATATGCGCACAATCTTGGTAGTGTTTCAGTTGGCAAACATAATTCCACCCATTTGTGTTTCTGTTGGACTAAATTAGATAAAAGCTTGTTGAACTGATAAAATGCATTTATCAGCTTAGATGGACTGGGAGAATTTTCCTAGTTCTGTACGAAGTCAGTCGTCTGGCTGTTCTATAAAGCCTGCTATACTCGCAGCTTAGACCACAATATAATCCTTCCAAACATAGACTTGCAAAGTCAGTCTTTTCTATCTAGTAAACCATAATGTGTTAGGTACATGCAGGAGGTGGGAGTGCTGAGGGGGCTGCCTGTTTTCAGAAAGTTTATATTAAAATAATAATAATAATAAAATAATAAGTAAGCACAAAACTGTCCTTAAAATATTTGCAGATTAGTATGTGTGCTTGTTTTAGGTTGAAGTTTATAGTTTTTTATTATATATTTTTTATGTATTCAAACTGTTGGGCACTCCCCGGTCACATTTCTATGGAAACACACTTCTGTGGAAGTCAATGGACAACTATTGTTTGTGTACTAAAACTAACATATAGGGAAGAAATAAAACTAATGTGACAGACATTTATGGCACATTTTATATTTTATGTTCTGTTTTCTTTCCAATATGCTACACAAATAAATCAAAACTGTGCACAAAACTGCCATATTTAAGTTTATGTCCTGTAGAGGATGTCTTATTTTCATCTAGAAAATCATCAACATAAAAAATATAATTTTTTATTCAGTTATATAAAGTTCTCGTTTGGCATGATTTGTAAAACTTAAATGAAAACAATTTTTTTTTTTTTTTTTTTTTTTTTTTTTTTCAACCCCCTAAAAAAACTTTTGTCAGCAAGTTCTTACGTCCCTCAAATGTCAGGCAACACAACCAACAATAGGACTTTTATTTTGTCATATTTTTGACCCCAGTAAAACTGTAAAAAAGTGTAATTGTTATAGAACTGCTAAAGATTAAACACCCAAACATCTTATTTGCAGTATGGGTTATTGAAAGAAGCATCCACTGAAAAGTGGTTCTTGTGTTTGCATCTCACCAAAGCACTCTTTCTGGTAGCTTTGAGTCTAAGGCGAGTCCTCTTAATCCCATTACTTCACTAAAACTACAAAGTATCCTCATCAAAACGCTACACTGGCTGTGCAACCCTTTGTTTGCTGAAGAGCCTACACTCTCACATGACCTTGTAAGAGTGCAGGCTGGGTTAATATCTTGTTACCTCGCCTTTTGGGGACCTATCATGTTCCATCAGCCTAAAGCAGCGGCCGCGTTTGGAATAGCAGCACCGCCAGGTCGTTACTGGCCTGCATGCAAGCATTTATCTGATAGGTGTTTAAAAGGCTAATCTAATCACGATTAATGAAGACATCTGTGACGAAGTGGCCCCTCATGAACTCTGTCTGCTTATTGGAGGAAAGATTTGCTGTGTTTTACGTCATGGGCCTTCCTCTCAGAGACACTTTTGGCTATGCCATTGCAGTAGGAGAACAGAGCAGCACAGATAATCTGCTTAGATGGCGTCTAAGCAGGTAAAGAACAGCACGCTTCATGCAGGGCTGAAGACTGAAATGGAGCATCACTGAAATGCATGCCAACTGAAATACAAAAAAATCCTAATATATATATATATATATATATATATATATATATATATATATATATATAAGGTATATATACTCAATGTTAGATCTTAGGACAAGGTGAAATGTGCCTAACTTCAAGCTTTCTTTTATACATAAATCTCTGCATTCTTGCAAAGTCATTCAGTAGGATACTTTTGACTGCTGCGAAACAACCTTCATTGATTGTCCTGTTTAGAGATTCATTTGGGTCTTCATGCATAAACTTGAAGTCAATAGCAAGATAGGTTTGCTGTCAATAACAGAGATAATGGGCGAGTCGTGGAGTCGTCTGATTAGCATTAAATGCATTGAAAATCCATTCAAACTCAAAATCCATTCACCTTTGTGCATGGACATTGCCTCAAGTTCCTTCCTGCTTCAGCATGTAAATGATGCATTGCTACATCATAGTTCTAGTTCAGTGTCCAGAGTGACATATTTGACCAAACCAAAAGTTAAGTGAACTAAAGTCATATGAACCTTCAGAACCTCAACGTCCTCTGAATTCACCAAGCTTGTATGTTTCATGTACGCTGTGCAAAACCCAGACCACCCTCTCATTTCTTTATATTCCATTCAAAATGGCCATTAAGTACATTTATATATTTTATTAGCAGATTTTCTGAGGACATTAGAGAAGGAAGGGGAAAACCAGTGAAAGTGAAAGTGAAAGAAGCAGAAGTTTACAAAAGTTCAGAAATGAAAAAAACTGGGACTTCTTAAAACTGTGCAAGACCTGGCAGACCATTAAAACTGTCACCATCTAATAAACAGTACTTAAAGCTTTCATCAATGTGAGAGAGGAGAAAATCAAGCTCCATACTGCCTTTAGTTCTGAAAACAAGCCCACGTGTTCCACTGTGAGCTCAGCGGTGTGGGTCTGAAAGGGACGTGTGGCTGTGAAGAAGCCCTCACTGAGAAAAGGAAATAGACAAAAACAAACATTTGCAAATCAAGCAAACAAGTTGCTGGTGTTCTCAGAGCAATGACTGACTGACCACCCCAGGGTCCAAATCCTAACATAACTGTAAGTGATTGTGATAGCAGCTTGGATGCTACAAAACTGCCCAACCGCACATGGGGGTAAAAATCATTGTTTTAGCAGTACTCAAACAGCATGAGTTCATTAACCTCATTCATTTAGTGTCACTGATACTATGATATATTTTGTATTTACAATATCATTATTGTAATATCAAATTGTATTAATGCCATCAAAACATGCTGTGATTTTGGCTCTTACCAATATTTACAGTTGTTTATTTAATAGACTTTAAGGTGAACTAATGCATATCGCTGTTTCGATGTGTCTAATGTACCCATTCATAAACAAGAGAGACCAGTCTCTGTACTTGAACCATTCATAAATATCAGTTTGTGTAAACACTAATTTGTTATGTTTTATGGGACGTATTTGAGTATATCCTGTGATATTATCATTAGGTTGAATCAACAGTGATGGAGGCAGAGCAAAAGGAGCTTAAATCTATATGTTTAACGTTACTGTTAACACAAAGTGCCTGTGTTTGTCATCGGTGTCATCGGTGGAAGCACTCTACCAATGTAGCCTGCATTAGCAGTTTGTCCTCACATAGATGATAACCCATAAACACAGCTTTAGAGACTCCTGGACTAATGTTGTTAATGTGATGCCAGGTGGTTTAACTCAGTGGTGGTTTCATTTCTGGGGTGATCTTATTTTCTGTCGTATTTTTTATGTTTCATTTTTGGTGTTCTAATATTATAAAAGTAATGTCTTTAATCTTTGTACCACTTACAGAAATTCTGTAAGTTCTAAAGGTAAACTTTGGCCAAACGTGCTAACATAGCTAACAATGAATGAAATCCAATAGCCACAAGCTAACATAATTCATTTCCACAGTGGTTGATGAATAGTTTTTGTTAAACAGAAAAGTATCTGAAGTGCACACTCGGAACTACATACAGAAGCCGCAAACTAATGTAACTTATTGTGTAACTCACCAAGTCACTAAGTATGAAATTATGCAATTACATTTAAATAGCATTGCAAACAAGAGTCATAAATGTCATAAATGTCATCTTCAAGCATGTGTGCTCATATGCTTGGGGATCAGTGAAGTGGACTGGCCACTGTGCTTGAAATACTCCCACAAACTTCAGAGGTACTAAACACGTCCAATAGGGTTGAGTCTCAGAGTGCCCAGTATTCCAGAGGTCTACTTACATCTCTTTGGAATGGTGTCGGAATGCAGCACTTGCTGTTCAAGTCTCCTTGGCCATCTTCAAAACGGCTGTGCTACACTTTCCTAAGCTGCTGCATTCCTTCTGACACACCCCTACTATGCTTGGACTACTATCACCCCTCCTCAGGTTGGCCTTAGCTTATGCACGTGACCCCTGCAGCATCTGTCCCAGATCACTTTACGGGTCCAGTCGAGGTGGGAGATTTGTTGGGATCGGGGTGGGGAAAGATTGCAGGCTTCACCACATGTCCTGACGGTTGGTCAGAGTTTGTTTGGAAATTAAATGTAATAACTGTAACCATAGAGGACTCTGATTTGTAGCTGTAATGTCCGAAGTCTTGTACGGAAAACGTAATGACCATGTTTCCTCAGCTTGTGTATTGTGCTCTACACAACATGGTGATTAAATGGTTTTCATCTCTTCAAGTGAATCAGAAGCACATTTTACTTTTCTACTGTGACATTTCTGAGTGAAATACAGTGAGTTTCTGAGCTAGCTGAAGCGTTTCAGGGGTGGTGGGAGGCGAGAGGTAAAACATGATGTTATTGGTTTATATGGCTGTAAGCGAGAAGGCAAAAACGGATTAAAAACACTCACATACATACCAGCTTAGTATGGGGTGATAATATCTCATAAAATTTACCATCATACACTGAAAGAAGAACACCATGGGGATGTGCACTGTGTAAAACAGACTCACAAACAGATTTTCTAACAGTGTGACGGCAACACGTTACTAATACAGTAGACTTTGACCTGCAGGATGTCAGAGGTTTGTTAATGACAGTCAAGTCTTTAGAATCATTGAGGCGTTTTAATATTTGCGGTCGAGGTGACGCCCCATTTAAAAGAACTGCACACAATACATTCCAACAGCTCCGCATTGCGATCTGATGAAAAAGTTCAATTCAGTTTTAGACACGTACATTGACCTTCTCCTCACAATCACCTCCAAATTGCCATGCATACAGAATCAACCCAGACGTCAGACGTAGTTCTGCATACTTAATAAAGCTAAACAGCTACAGACATACGTAGATTAACAGTATGAGGTCCACATGTAGAGAAAGCTGGATTTTGCCCATCTGTGTTAAAACACTGGATATAGATGGAACAGTAATCTCCCCCCTGGAGGGTCTTTTACACCAGAATCCAGAGAGAAAAACTATGTTTTGCATATGCATGTGGACAGGGCCTGCATTACTTATGTATATAGAGCAGCATTATGTGAGAATTGGTGTTGTTTGCTGCTAAGCTACAGTTGCGAAATGTAATTCAATTTTACACCATCGTCATATGCAAATCATGCCTTTAGACCCCCTCATGGACAGTGGTACACATGAATTTGACAAGCAGATTATTATAACAAATTATTATTACAAATTATTATTATTATTATTATTATTATTATTATTATTGTTTTGTTGTATCACTTTTTTTACCAAATATCATTGAAGCTGGTATCAGTGGTATCAGTAAGGTATCAGTATCATGGTATCTGTATCAAACTCAAAATTCTATACATGCCTGCTGCATTCAACACTGTGTAGCAATGATCATGGGGGCTACGGGTGGCTGTGATGTCCAGCCTAACCATAGGTCTTCCATTAGCCATTCAAAAAACATTCTCCCCCTCAGCACAAGTATACACTATCAGTTAAACCTTTAGACCCACCCAACTAAATGGATGTTGTTGGTGATCTTCAAGACTTTACAGGCTTACACTTAATGGTTCCGGCTAATGAGATGTCCGAAATAATACATATCCTCATATACCACATATACTCTTGATGTATCACTGAATTATATCTGTGCCATATCGCCACCTCTAATATATATTTAGTTATGCTGCTCTTTTTCTGCACAGTTTAAAAGCTCTAGTTCCTCTTTCAGTTTAGTGAATATTCATGATGAACAGACCAATAGAATTGGTCCAAAATTGTTTGTCCAAAAAACCTTGTTATATCAGGCTCCACTGCAGGTTAAGAAAGCTGTTTTATCCTCCTGTAAAGTTCCATATTGTAGTTTTTGTTAGTCAGACATGGTTTTTAAGGTGCACTGTATAATTCCAGGGGTGCTATTTTATAGTTTGATGTCTTCACTTTTATTTTTTTATTATTCTAAAGTAAATCTTTAAGAAGCTGAAACTGGTACTGCACATGATGCTGTGGTTCTGTATGTGAAGCTTCTAGTAAAACAAACAGAGACAAACATGGTGTTTTGCTTATATGGGGAATTATAATAGCCTTTTCTTTCTTTTCTTCTTTTTAAGATGTGTCTCATTAAGTGTTATTATGCATAAGGGGATTGTTTAATGGAGCCTATACTACCGCATCAGTCCTGAGGAAAGCCTGGCTTCTTCATCTTACCACAATAGTTTAGCAGATGACATCATTGTTAACACTGTTGCTCTCAGTGCAGTGCAGTGCTGAGGGCAAAGCCAGTGGTTTACAGCACTCAATCCTGAGTATGTTCTTTACATATTAAAAAGCTCTTGACGCTAAAGCTACCGTAACACTCAAACACGAGGCATATCTTTCAGAAAAGTTTCTTGGGTTCAGGGATACACACACACACACACACACACACACACATGTTTATGCTTTGTGGCTGTCAATCATAGCCTAAATGAATGATTCACAGAAGTCTCAGTTGCAGTGAATGACAGGAGACAGAGATGAACAGGTGATTACAGCAGCCTTTGTATGGTAACCTAATCACTTAGCGGCATCAGTGGGTCACTTTAGAGTGATGAAAAAGGTCTAGCACTTCAAAAGTCACAAGCAAGTGAATAAAATAGACTACCCTGGCTTAGGAATACTGAGAACTGAACAATGTCTGTGTGTCCAAAGAAGCTAAATTCCTAGAGGAAGGCTGCTGTGCCTTTATTTAATGCTTACTGTGGAAACACTGACCTTTACAGCTGAGGCACTCATTAAGTCATCACCAGTACTGACACTGTCTGATTACTTTATTTAATAGCACTTTGCATAAAATTGGCTGTGAAGGTCCTCTGCAGCATATTCAGTTAGCAGTTTGAATGCTAGGCTAATTTTCCATATTTGTTCTTACAAGTTTTACATGACACAGCCACATATGCTATATGATATAATGTCCAGGAGATCTTGTCAGACATGTCATCATTTGATATGTAAAGGCTGGTAGAATTTCCTTCAGCGGCTGTTTGACCTAAAATATATGTATATATTTTTTTATATGTACAGACTATAATAAAATGGTCAAGTCAGATGTGTTTTTTAGACAGACTAGACTGTACTTGTGCTGAAAATACAGGAATTTTATTTGGTGGAATTCTATTTCTTTCTATGGCTTATTGCTATAAAAAGTTAAGACTAGAATAAGACTTCCATACTTTTTACATTTTCTGTTGTTTAATAATCCACCCCTGATTTCTTGAATGCTTTGGAGTGCTTTATTTAGTGCCGAGATATATAAGTTATCAGCTTATTTTTAAAACAGTTTAACTATCAGCTGATTGTAATAGTTGAAATCAGTGGATATGGAAAGTTAAAACTGAGTATTATTTCCTGGGAGTGTTTCTGTTATTATTATTATTATTATCATCATCATCATCATTTACTAACTTACCTGGCTTGAAACAGAACCAGTCTTGCTTATTTAAACACAACTCTTTGTAACCTAGACCTAAATTTAATCATCAGTTGCAAACTTGGACCTACCCATGTTTTGAGGTGTGACAAGCTTTAGAGAATGATTAACCACATGCAAAATAAATATCATTTGAAAGAGATAACATGCTGTAAATTGAGGTACTTTTACACAAAAATAAATAAGTGGTTGAGTGTTTGAGTGATCATTAAGTGGTTGTGCAGCACTATTGCTTATTAGGTTTAGTGAGATCTTCTGTCAGTGGCCTGTACGTTTGTCCAGCGTCATAGAATGTTTACAGACTGCCGAAAGCTAAAGAACAGAAAAGCCAACGAATTGCACAAGGCTGAAGCCAGTCTCCTATTTACCATCTTCTGGTTCGAATTTTCCAATTCCATCTTAAATGGTGCAGCCGTTATTATTAAAAAGCCTGACACACCAGAATGCAGCTGTATGATTTCAGGTAAAACGGGAAAATACAAACAAAAAGGCTAATAGGAGGAAGGACTTTAGCGTAATAAGGAACAACTGAAATCCAGGCACCAAAATGTGAATTAGCAGTTGTGATTTTGTGTCAGGTATGTTGGATTTAGTGGTAAAATCATACTGTCAGTTATTTACTGCATTTACTGCTCACAAAAATGTTGCATTCACGGCTTCACTGTTTACCCTAATGAATGCAGCCTTGCTGCAGAATGTTTTGGCACTTGGTCCAACTAAGGTAGTGTATTTTGGTGGTCAATGCATACTCCCTATCTGTCTATCTATCTATCTATCTATCTATCTATCTATCTATCTATCTATCTATCTATCTATCTATCTATCATATATCTGTAGGACCTCATTGGGCAGTGGGTCTGCTTGTGATGAATTGCACTTCTGCTTTCTATTAACCATTGGTTTGGTTTAATGTTTGCTAGTCAGACACAGTTCATTCCATTGCATGTAGAAGATGTTATTGTGTACTGTATGTCAAACATCACCCAGCCTTGGTCTTGTCAAATAAATGATGGCCTATTTTTGGCCCTGCAGGGCCTCATGGCACCACGTCGGCTGTCAGTTTGTCAGTCAGTTTGTCATGAGACATGAAGGGTGCAAAGTACTTGTGTCAAGAGATGCATGTCACAGGGACACAGGTATAGGCATAGTGTTTAAAAGCAAACGTTAGGTCCTTTTATGGTCTCACTCTCTCTCTCTCTCTCTCTCTCTCTTTCTTTATCTCTACCTCTCTCTCTCTCTCTCTCGTGCTCTCTTTCTCTAATGCATATGGGCATGCAGTCCAATCTAACTAGCTTTCTGTTGGAATTTAGCTTCTGTTTGGCTTTTTATGCCCTACATAGATTTAAAAGAAGCAGCTAAGTGATGCCCACTCCCGTTCGCCCCCAAAGGAATCATGCTATTTTCTCCCTATAAACGCCTTGTTCTTTCTCTCTTTTCTTCTTGGTCACTCTAGCTTCACTACTCACCCAAGAGGCAAGTAGCTTGCAGGCAATGCTGGGAAAATAGCCATTGATGGCAATCTCTAGAATGACCTCGTCCCATATTGGGTCTGTCTTGCACACTAAGACCTTTACTGTCAATCCTCAACATGGCATCAGGTTACAACACAGGGATTACTCCACAAAGATCTCTCCTCCCAGGATAGTACAGCAGGAGTATATTTAGCCCAGCTTGATGCATAGCCAGAATAATGCTGTGTGTGCCAGCAGTCACCCGCCCCTTGCCCCTGTGATGCTCCCAGTGAGAGGCCCATGCTCGCGCTGAGCCAGGCCAGGTCTAGAAAGGCTTCAGGAGGGGAAAAATTATGAATTCTTTGGTATTGCAGTTACAGTGTAACTTGTTTATGTTAATCGGATCGTGTGAACATCTGTGATTAGTCAGGTGCTCATTTGTAGATTGAACACTTCAGTGTGAACTCTGATGTTGTGAATTAATCACATTTTCTAACATAATTCCACAAACTAACATAATTATAAATTAAATGGTCATTTTTAAAACCTGGTTGCAGATCCATTGCAGTCAATGATTTCCTGACGTCTGGAACCCATAGATATAACCAGATAACCTCTCCAGTGATGTTCTGCCAGGTCTACTGCAGCTGTCTTCAGTTTCTGATTGTTCTTCAGGTAGTTATGGCCTGCAGAGGATTTTCCACCATGTATTCAAAATTACAACTTTATGATTGTTAGTTTGTCCAATTACTTCTAAGCCCCTAAAATATGTTCACAAACTAAAGAAATAGTTGTAATTCCTATTTGTTTGTACCGCTATTTGGATCAAATTAAAACCTGAAAGTCTGCACTTTGAGCTCACATTCATTATTTAAGGATGGTGCCAAGCTGCTGTGGTACTCAGCTAAAATGACAATAGATCTGATTGTATATTGCACAGCATTGTTCGCCCTATGGGTCAGCAATATGCAGTACTTTCAGAATAAATACAAATAACAATAATACAGTAAGTAGTGATTTATGCATACCTCAATGTATTTGTTTAACCACTAGTCCCAATCAAGCATTATTTTGGTTTGACTAATCAATATTTCATTGTGTTTAATCCAATGTAGCCATGAACAAGTTTTGTATTTTAAACTATCTAACTAGACATCAACTGTTTTAATAAGGAATTTACTGCATTTATGCTGATTTGCATCACTTGTAACGATTTATGATGCTTTTACTGGCAAAAATGCATACATGGTTTTAAACAATGTCCTAGGTGCCTAAGAGTTGCAGAGTACTGTATACTGAAATGCCATAAGAGATTTTTCTGAGATGACATTTAAGTGTTGAGATTTTTTATCACTATATGTAAAGTTCTGTCAAGTTGTTCACTGCTGTGTATGACTGTATTGTAGTACAGTACAATCATGGCTTGTAAGTTGCTGAGGTGCTGAATGCGCTGAAAAAGGGTCCTCTTTTATATTGGAACATGGGATCCTTGTAATTGTACTGCTCTTCGATCTAAGTCTGGTTACCTGCACAGTAATTTGATGCACAGCTATGGAAAAGATTTTGATTGGCAGCTTATTCTTTATCCAGAGCGGAGGAATGGAAGAATTTGCTGGCCATTGTGTATATGCAAACTCTCTCATACCCTCATTGTAACCCAGTCACACTGCTGCCATCAGCATTCTTTAAGCCGAGGCACCTCCAACACAGCCCTTATTTCTTAGCAGGTGTGGGTCATGCTCGAACCTCCCATGTTCTCCACTCTCTTTTTTCCACTTGTGATAAATACTTCTCAGCGTGTCTTACATGTAGCACATAAACAGCTTTAGGTTTGCCTCTTCATATGGGGTGTGCCGTATTTGATGCTGCAAGCCTTCCCGTATGGCCATGGTCTAAGTTTGTAATTTGGAAACTGCCATGTGTAGCTGGTGTCAAACTGTGTGTAACGATGAAGCCTTTTGTCTTGTGAAGCAGTTCATGTTTCTTCTTAATGGTTATGCAAGTGTCAAACTTTAATGCCTTTACCATGTTAAGTCAAACTGTAAACTTAAAGTAAGGAGATTCTCCAACAGAGATGGATTAAAAGCACAAATGCATGTGGCCAAAAGTATGTACGCTGTGTTAAGGTGTTTCAGCCACAACCACTGCAAACAGGTGTATAAAATGAAGTATATGCAATCTCCATAGACAAACTTTGACAGTACAGTGGATCATACTAAAGAGCTCAATGACACTTTGCTACTATTGAGTTAGTGAAATTTTGGCTGCACTAAATCTGCCCTGGTCAACCGTAAGTGCTATGATTGTGGAATTGAAGCATCATTTGATAATTCTAATTATCTTTATTCTAATTATCTTTATTCTAACTCTAATTTTAATTCAAAGAGCAACAACAAAGCAGCCATGAACATGTAGACCACATAAACTCACTAGCCTCGGGAGCAATAGAAATGTGCTCTCTGGACCAATCAAACACGCCTCACTTTCTGGCAGTCTGGCAGTATGAATTTGGGCTAGACAGATGTCAAAAGAATACTACCTGCTGGAATCCAAAGTGCCCACGTTTTTAAAGTTTAGTGGAGGAGGAATAATGGTCTTGACTTATGCGACTTGACAAAATGAAACAGTGCAGCATCAAGTCATCTCTAGAAGAATCAGCTGGAATTGTGGAAAACATGGAGAATCTGCAATTAGACTCCTGCAGCCTAATGCGAAATGCCCAGGCCCTCCCTTAGCCTGGCAAACCGGGGTCACTCTGTCCACCAGCTTAATTTGGCTTGGGGCTGGCTCAACATCCCTGTCTGTAATAAAAGTTCAACAGGGTCGGCCAGCTGACCAAGAGGAGGATGCTCACCAGTTCACTGGAATAGTAATGCAACACCGCCGAGCGGTCAAAGGGATTAGAGTCTAACTCTGAATCCCAACAAAACAAATCCTGGCTTCATAAAGACACACAGATGTCACTTTCCCCATGGCACAGTGACCACTGGAGAACAAGAGATTGGTTGGATATCCCTGCAGCAGTGCCTTTGCAAGGCCCAATGCTTGTACAACCCAATAAGCATATCTCAGCGCAGGGCTATTTCTGACTGTACAATGGGGCCTGGCGCATTCCTTCGCTCCCCGCCCCCCAGGTTTAAAGTGTGTGATTCAGAGGACAAAGGGCCATCCAGTACAATGTGACCACTCATAATTCACTATTAGAATTTACACATATGAACCTAAGGGAATATCCTGTTGAGAGCGTCTTGTAATGATAAATCTGGCTTTAGATTTTGGTGACTAGAGGTCTGTCCACTGTTGCACTCACAGCACAGCTGGACAGCTAGCCTCTCTTAGCAGCAGGCTAGAGCATAATTGCACACTGCATGCATAGGATAACCAGTGCTTCTCCTTTCTAACTTGAGGTATGAAGGGCATACATCACAACCCATGTAAGGGTCCGGTGGGGCACTATCTATCACTGTGTTAGTGTTGCGCTCACTGCTGTGAGTTAAACGGGATGTCAGACGCCCGACCGAGCTGAGATGTTATATATGCCCACATTTTAACAGTGCAGTAAACAGGCACGAGCAAATATAGGACAAGAATGTGCTGACACAAAATGCCATGGACCTTTCTAAGTAGTTATTTTAAAGAGGAGAAATGTTTATGTTGGGCTGTGTTATGTTCATTCGTACGAGGACTTTTATGTTGAAGAGCCTGAATACAGGTGAATAGGTGGGCTTTCTGGAGTAGAGCAGAAGGCTGTGTTTTTAGCCGTTAGTGCAGAAGTGGCTTGCTGTGTTTGGCGCAGTTCATCTTTATTGATAGCCAAATCTCAAATATTCAAATATACTCTATACAAATAGTTGAATATTTGGGTCCAGTCCTAGATATCTGACAGACAAACAAGTGGAAGCTTGATTTTGATTTCTGATCCCATCTAACAGCCCCTACTACCACGTGATCAGAGATCCATCTATGCAGTCATTTGTCACATGACTACAGCTTAAACATGAAGCCCAGTTGTAAAGCACCCTCGCAATATTCAATCGTTTAATCACTGAATCCTCAGGGGGTGAAGTCTAATGGCCTTATTGATGGCTGATATACTTTAAATGGAGACCACTTTGAATTTCACACTGGTACATTGCGCTGACCCTGCAACCTACTTCTAAAAGAGAAGGTTAGATTAGGAGCTCCCATTTTCCAGTGACCCAGTTGGCTTCATAAAATATTGTCACCTGTGTAAATGGTGATAACGCTTTGCCTGCAGCCCCTTGAGCATGTGTATATAGCTGTATATTTATTTATATCTCTTACTTGAGCTATCATCTACTGGGTGAGTTCTAATGTTTCAGTTTGCAGCTTGGCCTGGCCTTCCATAACAATTGACACCCTAGAATGGATGAAAGCTTCCTGGATCATAGCTCAGTCTTTGTTGTGACACTGATGTAACCAAAAGAATCAACACAGAATATTGTTATAAAGCAATACAGTAAAGCAGTTCACTGGAACAATGTCTTCATTGCTTAATGGCCTTCAAAGCCCCAACAATGATACCTACACCCCTTATTCGATGCTTACTATTGCTTGCGCAACTTTTAACTGCCTTTTAACGTTTTCACACATCTGTCAGAAGGAAGATTCCGTGGCCGTGGGCATCTAAATATAAAGTGGGTTCGCTGCTCCCTCTCAGGAATAGATTTTGTTTCCATCGCAGCGGGTGCACGACTGGAACAGATGCGGCCCGTGCCTGCTTTCTGGTGCTTCGACTCTTTTGGAGGCACTGTGTGTCCCAGGAGGTTTCAGTTACAGTCATCTGTCAGGGATTTTGGGTCGTCAGCTTACTTGAACACACAAGCTGTGCCTCTATAGTATCATGAAGAATGTCTCTGTGATGTCCTGAAAGAGTTTACCCACCTGGTTGACCCTGCATCTTTTTCTGAAGATAGCTCCATATGGGACATGCAAACGTGCAGCACATCCATTAACAGCAATGCCCTGAATGATTTCTTCTTTACTTTGTAATCTTAGGCACTATGACTGCAGGAGTGGCCACCTATAACATATATGTATATATTTGTAAACTCATTTCTTGTTTTCGTTTGAGCGTCCCCTTTATTACACACAGTCGAATCTGTTCAGAAATATATGCTGAAAAATTAATCATACTTTACTTAATGACTGTTCAGTTTGCATATTAAATTAAATAAATGAAAGAACTTTGGCACAGTACTATATGCTGTATTGTTTATTAAGAATAGTGGCACAAGTAGGTGCACCCAGAATGAATCAGCCGACAGGAATTAAACTTGCTGGGTAGGTTTGACATGGAGAGACATGAGAATGATACCTGTTTCACACAGGCCTTATCGCTGTACCTGACTGACCCAACAGCCACAACTGTGGATATTCTGTGAGCATTGATGCCCTCCATGAATCATCATGTTAGTTCCAGCACCAGTGGTGGACGGCTACACAACACAGTACTACATGCATGCAGACGACGACTGCCCTTAACGCTACGTCAATGTTGCCAAGGACCATGATGGTGTTGTGACAGACTGTCATGGAGTGACTCAGAATGGCAGCGGGTCATCTTCAGTGACGAGTCCCACTTTTGTCTTTGTGGAGACGACCACCAAATCTGTGTGTGGAGGCACCGTGGTCAGCGTCACACATCCAGAACTGCAAAATCTGCAGGAACTGTGTGAGAATATTCAAGCTGCATGGGATGGATTATCACAGGACACCATTAGGAACATCTACAACTCCATTCCACCATACTGAGAGACACCACTTCTGTATGTGTAGCTCAATAAATATTGCCCATATCAATCTAAATTTATCATCATTTATTGTTCCTGGTAACCTTTATCTTCCTTCCGACTAACATTGCAATCAGACACTTCCTTTTGGGTGGAACTATTGTTTTGACACTGAGTGTGTGTTTGATGATATAAATCTAGAAGTCTTTACAGCTTTTGTGGTCAAACAAAAAAGCAAAGTGGACTTTATTTTAAACTCAGCTAGCCATTTATGCTGAAATGTGACTTACAGATGTGTTGATTGAGAAAAGCGCCTGGAATGTAACTCTTGGTGGCTTGTTGATAATGTGTTACAAAATCCATTATGTCAGTCTATTGTGTTGGCTGTATGCTGGATGATAGTGTGATTGGCTTACAACATTCTGTCACTTAAGCAGTTTAGTAACTCATCCAACTTCATTCCACTACCACATTTATCAGAACTTTCTTTAATCAGCAGTATGTCTCTGGTAGGAATTAGGATGATATGGAAAATTCTGCCATTAATACTCAAATCAAATCAAATCACTTTTATTGTCACGTCACATTTTCGCAGGTGTGAAGGTGAGTGAAAAACTTACGTGCGATGCCCCATACAGTACTTAGATACAAAAAATATACATTAGGCAATAAATATATAAAATACTAAGCACAATCTCTGTTTATCCTAATATACATTATACATTATAAAATATATATATTTATATAACAGTAATATAAAGTTATGAATAAAAACTATGATATATCCAGATGTAGACATTTCCATATAACACTATGGTAAGGCTGAGGTAGATGAGAGATGCAGGGTATATACAGGGCATAGAATATTGATATATATATTTACATACATACACTACAGATATACAATATGGATGGAAGATAACAGTATGTCAGTCTATATGTGCAAGTATAAATATGCTAAATGTAAAGTGCAGAGTGATGATTGTCCATGGAGATCATGAGCTTTTACTGCGATCTTACATGATCTGTTTTATGTTCATCTAACCCAATACATTAATTGAGATAAAAATAAGTTGTATATAAAGCCATCATTTATAAGGTACTTTCTATTAGGAGGTGGATGTGCCAAACTCCCATAACCCCATTATCAAAATGATGGCAAACATTTCATGCCACTACCAAAACACAGAGTTTTAGTCCAATTTGGTCAGTGAGGCTGCATCTGTGTCCCACATGGTAAGCAGTAAGATCTCAGTGTTTTGAAGTAAATTACATTGTATTATTCTGGATTGTATCCTTATTTTAGACTCATGTATTTACACCTGGTAGTCAAATGGTTCTCTTTGTTGTTTACCCGCCCAGCCTCTATCACCTGCAGCTTGTTTTGCACAGTAGTATCTCTTCATATTGCTATTAAGCATTTCAGTCCCCAACCATGTGCATCTTCAATGATTATCCTCCTGGCAGACACAGATCACATGCCCAGTGAGTTGGGTGTGTTTACACTTGCATGTTTATGTTGCTTGGCATTCTCCAGATATAATCCCTGACACTCAAAAACATGAAGTGAC
The DNA here is from genome assembly GCA_034552555.1 of Semaprochilodus insignis. Taxonomy (NCBI): domain Eukaryota; kingdom Metazoa; phylum Chordata; class Actinopteri; order Characiformes; family Prochilodontidae; genus Semaprochilodus; species Semaprochilodus insignis. The sequence goes on along the minus strand of CM067474.1, from coordinate 22,442,336 downwards.
CAGCTGTAAATGGGGTCAGTGTGAACAAAAGTCTGGAAATCAGTGTGTAACCTTCAGAACTGTCATAATAAAACTCACATTTAAGAAAACATAAAACAAGTTATTTGCAGAAAATATACTACCATTTGAGTAGTACTGTTCAAAGCTGTGTTTGCTAACCATGTACTGATTAGTTAAATTAGTTCAAACTGTCACTACCAAAACAGTCACTACTGAAACATGAGCTTTGGAGGTATTATTGTTGTATTGCTAGTGACAAAATTCAGTCATTTGTTGTAATAAAATAAACATAACTAAGGTTTATTAGGTTGGTTGAAAGACTGAAATGAACTCTGACTTTGAACTCTGAACCAGTTCGAAAGAGTGATCAGTATATCGCTCGTCAGTCACTATCACATTATTGGCGATTGTGGCCCTTTGCCCTTTGATGGTGTGATGTGACAGTGCTGTCATTCTGGTTGTTAAAGTAAAGAAGGAACAGCTTAAGAACATCAGGAGGGAAGTGTGATTGTTGAGGTAGACTGTGAATGTGTAGCAAATGTGTTGTATGGTGTTTTATCCACACTGTGCAGCTGTAGTAGGCAGCAACCTCCCGCTGCCTCTGTCAGTGAAGGTGGTCATCAAAGACAGAAGCAGGAGAACAGTCTTTGCTCTACATCTAACAGCTACTCTTCTCTGGTTACAACAGGAGGCCCTTTGCAACGACCCATGCCATTATTCTTTAAAGACAAACCCTGAGTCATCAGGTAATGACGGACAATGGCATCTTTATCTCGCCTAACAATAAGAAGGGGCTCCTGTGCCCAGGAACCGTTGTGCACGTCACCCTATCACACTGTGATCTGAGACATGTACAGTAGCATCTATGTAACACGTGCGGCACTAAAGAACAGAGACAGTTTCAATGTTTCAGTGCTTTATGTAGAGCAGGTATTGTTGGAAGTGGGCCGATACTAGATAAAATGCCTGATCCTGATTGGATATCAGAGGGTCAGTTGAATGAATCCAAGACCAATCTGTAACCAATGTAAACTGAACTGTTTGTAGAATTGCCTGTGGCATGACATAACAGAAGGTGAAGGAGGCCATGTGATAATAACAGTAGTCACGTGTAGCCTAATGTTGACATAAGAACAATGAGTAAGCAGGGGAGGCTTTATGCTGGACATGCAGTTCCTCTGTTAAGTAACCTTATTTAGTACACATTAAAAGATTTGCACGTTGAAATTTTTAAAGTTGGAAGCTGTCCAGACAGAACCCGACGTGGTCTTCTGCTGTTGCTGTACATCTGCCTCAGAGTTCAACGTGTTTTGGATTCTGAGCTGCTCTTCTGCTCACCACACTGGTACAGAGAAGTTATCTGAGTTACCGTAGCCTTTCTGTCAGCGCAAATCAGTCTGGCCATTCTCTGTTAACCACTCTTATCAACAAGACATTTCTGTCCACAGTACTGCTGCTCACTGGATGCTTGTTCCTTATTGAACCGCTCTGAGCACTTTTCCACCAACATGGTGCCGGTGCAAAATCTCAAGCCGTCCTGCGCTTTTCTGCCACAAAGAAACTGGTTCATGGCGGGAAAAATCGGTGTCATTCCAGCACCATTAATTCTACGGTCTGGAACCGTGGAACCCGTGACACAAGCGGTGAGTTTAGCTGCACTGAGCTAAACTCGGGAACAATCGAATTCCACCAGTGATGTGCTAGTGGATGACCGCATTCCACTGGAGGCGTCCATCTTCTACTGAGCTAAAACGTTTGCCGTTTAATACGTGTAGGATATCTGTAATGTGAGAAACACTACGGACAGCTAAAAAACCTAATGGGCTGCTTTATAATAGTACACCATCATAACAGAAAAAGGAAAAAAAACTATGTGCCGTCTTGCATGTAATCGCTGTCTATTACAATCCCTCTGAAAAAACTGATTCTGGATGGTAGGATATGCCCTCAAAGCAAGAAGTCAAGTTTGCACTTGAAGAAAATATTCTGCCGTGTTGTTTTATGCGTTGTCCGCTGACTTCTGCTTCCGGACTAAGGACCAGTTATGTAATCGTTCGTCTCTCAAACCCGTGGAACAGGGGACCCGTTCTTAATGGGTTCAGTACCTGGGACCCTGGGAACCAGTACAAGCACGGGCACGAGCACTGGCACTTTGTTGGTGGAAAAGAGGTGACTGGGTCTCTAAAGACTGTCGTGCATGAAAATCCAAAGAGATCAGCAGTTACAGAATACTTAAACCAGCCCGTCTGACACCAACAATAATGCCAGGGTCAAAATAGCTGAGATCACATGTTTCCCCCATTCTGATGGTTGATGTGAGCATTACCTGAAGCTGCTGGCCTATATCTGCATGATTTTATGCACTGCACTGCTTCTACATGATTGGCTGATTATATAATTGCATGATTATATGTCTGTCATATGCAAAAAATGTGGGCACCCCCTGGTTAAACTGCACGTTCAGTTGATTTTCTAGGTAACAATAAGCCAACTCATCTTCTCCAGAGAACACATCTCACAGTTGCTGCACAATGTACAGTTACTGTGTATGTACCGAACTGAGCATATTAAAAACAGAAAATGTGACCTGTATCAAAGGAAATAATAAAAATATGCACTAAATAATAAAAAATATTTTTATTTTATTTGCAATTCAGCTGAACATGTAATTTTAAAGTGTTCAGACTTTTGCACATGACTGTATTTTATTATTTAATATTATGCTAATGCCAAATATTAAATTCTTGCTTTTCACAGTAAGCACATATTATTCCTTGATTCTAACCTCTTGTTGTCTTTTTTCATCAGCATAATGATGTTTCAAGACTTGCACATGTAATGCAAAGAATTGAAGTCCTAGGGATTGCAGTTCCTTGTATTTGCAAATCAGATCGGGGATCCTGGTGCAGCTTTTCACCTTCCTCTCCCTCAAGGCTTGTTAAAAGGAGCTGCCGCTTCAGAAGGCTTATCAGAATTAAGCTGTAGATGGAGTATTGTTCATAATCAGGGAACACTCGGCGGCAGGATGCTCTGTATGAAATAATTATTAGCCGTGTCCCTCCCACACAGATGGGTTTCAGTGCTTTGCTTCCTGGCTCCCATTGTTAGGAGCATTATGTATCCAAAGCAGGCCGCTCTCTACGTCTGAGGGTAGCTCTGGAAGTGGGCCAAGCATAAATAAAACTGTCTTGAGTGCATCTGCATTGCTGGTTGTTGAAATGTTACAGACTACAGCAAACAGCCACAGTAGCATAGTTTCCTTAGTGATCTCATTGCTGTAAGGTTATGTTTACATTTCAAGCCTCACTGCTCAATCCCAGTTCTTTGCTCGGATCCCATCGTTCTAACTTGATGGTTCACATTCACGTAGATAAGTGACTCATATCAGTCAATTACATGAACGAGCCTGCAACCTATAACCTGCTTCCGTGCATCCTGGTCAATAACTGCACATCATGGACAATAAACATAATGCGCATGGTTGTCTCCCGTGATATTATTGATTTGGATGTGCAGGTCATTTCAGGACACAGGTTCATTCGCAATAATGACAGGCTTGAGTCACTTATCTACACAACTGTGAGCTATCGCAGGACACTATTAGGAATCTCTACAACTCCACGTCTCTCATGTTGCATTAGCAAACATGGCTGCCCGATATGTATATTTATATATATATATATATATATATATATATATACA
>CM067474.1:22322188-22438273 GCA_034552555.1 Semaprochilodus insignis | reverse complement strand
ATATATATATACACAGTATATAGCAAGTATCCAACTTTCTACTTCTGCCTATTTAAATGTATACATTTCTAATTTGAATACACAGAATGGACTATATCTTTTGCTGTTAATTTGCTCAGGATCATTAATCTTTATATATACCTTTCAGCTAACCTTTCAAAGAATCGTTTGATTGATTTAAGGGGATACATGTTGGGGCAAAGTATCATATTGAATATAGATTCTACAGAGAAACAGGATGAGGTCCTGTTGAGTGGTGGAATAACGGAATGTGTACTGTTATTCGAGGAGAGGCATGACAGGGTGGAAGACAGACTGTGGAGCTTTTGCGTAGCACTGAATGAGTTTCTGTATGGAGCAGTAGACAGAAATGTGCACAGGTTAACATATCCTGCTCGACCTGGACTGTATGTGCATATGGAAGGTATGTGAGGGTTTTATTTAGACAACATGGAAAGCCACACTATGGACGCGAGAGGTCAAGGTATTTCTAGACAAACTGGTTGCCTCTTGATATCACAGTGCATACACTGACTTGCCATCTTATTAGGTACACTCCCCTCACATCTTCACTTGTTGGCCATTTGCCACCAATGTTTCAAATGTTCTGTCTAATTCAGGGGTTGAGAGAGTAGTTTGATTGACTTGTCTTTCTGAATGGTGCTGGAGATAGAAACCAGGGTTCACAGTGTTTACAGTGCAAATTTGCCCACTTTATTTGCTATCTTACAGAATGTGAATCTACATGTGTCTTGTATGTATTGATAATGACACATTGTCTTTGGAGGCTATTTTGCCTCACTCTGCTTTGCATAGGCCTCTCTCCCATAAATGCACACTATAAAACTATAGCTACTTCAAAACCATAGTAAACCAATGTTTCAGGCATTTGGCAGCATATAATTTCCAAATAACCACTGTATGAATTATATCAAGTAATAGCTGACTGTAATGGATCTTTTAGAGGCATTAATTCCTTGGAAGTCTGGTTCCTGTCACCACTGTGAACAATTTTAATTCGACACTAAGACATTAGACCACACCAAATGACTTTGTTTACAAATATATTATTTAATTATATAGACATTTTGGAGAACTGGTGAATGTCCCATTTAATGACTAGATATTATTTGGGTGATGGATCAGCCAAGAATAGTTGTGTGGTCCGAAACTAACCACTTTCCACAGTTTGTAGAAAGGATGAGCTACAGTATCTAACTGTGGATCCATAAGGTGTACCAGCAAGGGGCATGTTTCTGCATGTGGCCTCCTCTCCAACAGTCCCGCTGCCAGTATGAATAAGATAAAACATGCCTATAATAATTGCTGGACAGTCATTTGGAAACATAGCAGAGGTCTACTGCATATACTCATAGCATAATGATGATGAGTCAACTCAAACTCAGGGTCTGAAACTTGAGTCTGGGTTATCCGGTAGTTACAGGATGGATAAGGTGTCCTAAGATATGATTTTGACACAGATGATCACTCTCAGAATAGATCATGCTCACTAAAAGGGGCTGAGACAGCACTCAAGGTACAGCCCATGCTGGCAGTCGGTCTAGGTAGGTGGTACATCGTCTTGCTTCATCACAGAAGATTCCGCTCCTGTGATCCCTTTTCAGCATGGCATTCCTGAAGCAGCCAGCAACAAGACGAGCGGTGTAGTTGAGGCAGTACTACGTGCCTTTTGGTGTGAATGGCGCTCCAGAGAGAAATAGCTTTGCAACCTGCCTGTGGCCAAATCTCCTGTTGGGAAACCGCAGGCCCGTAGATTGGCAGCCTGTAAACACAGGCCTGGACATCGAATGCCTTTTGCTAGGAAGTTATTTCAACTAGCTGTTCTGTAGGGCATGTTCAGTCATGGTCCTTGCATGGTTTTGGTTGTGGTGGGCTTAGTTCTTGGCTTCCAGTGAGTTTTGCTCCTGTAAAACCCTAGTTTTGTCCTTTTCCCATCCCATTCCTCCCTCCATTTGCATGGTTCAGCAGCTGCCAGAGCCTAGGAGAGTGGTCACTCAGTAAACCAACTTTAATTTTGCCAAGACTCATTAAAGCCCAAGCTTATGTGTGTGTCCTCTAGTAGATGGCTAATTTGGGGTGTCTGACGTCTTTTGTCCCCAGCAAAAGCTAGACATAATGTGATATGTTGGTCCAAACACCAGGTCCAAAAACTAAGCCTGTTAGGGGGTGTCAACCACTCAGGCTTTAATGTTATGATGGGTAGATCACAGACATATTATATATTGTATTTAAAGGCTCCACAGCACTAACATTGTATTAACATTGTATCATTAAATTACATATAACTAGCTGACTGCTGGACCTTGCTTCTGTTGTCACAGAAGCTCTTATTGTTTGCCACACCTGTCATATTGTCTTATTGTACGCCGTGCCTCTAAAGTAGATCCTGCTGCCTGTCGAGTCGACTTCTATGTAATAACAAGATCATTCACTTCACCCACAGTAAAGCTGGCGATCAGAAGGTGCTGCAGCACAGCACCGAAGTTGTTATTATTAGGCAATTATTTTGTGGCTTTTTACATTATTATGACCAGCTAATATCCAGAGTAACCACTGTATGCAGCACAGACAGCAGCTAGATTGGCTGTGACTCAATAAGGTCCTGGTCACAGGTATCTGGAGCCATGTTGACTGCGGTGCGTCCCACAGCTGCTGGAGGGAGCGTGGTGGAGGATCCATAGAGTGAACACAACAATCAAGGTGCTCCGACAGATGCCTGTCTGGGGAATCAGGGGGCCAGGGTAGTACTTGGAGGTCTTGGTCATGCTCTTCCAAATAAAATCGGACATTTCTAGCCGTGTGACATGTCGCATTGTCTTGCTGGAAGATCCTGTCTGCCTCGGGGAAGACAATCAGCATGTATTCACCAACAACAGCAATGAGGGATATGTGTGCAGACAGCATATCGCACACCTTGTAAACCCATCAACCAGCTTATAACACTTGACTTCCTTCATGAACTACACGCTGCCGCCGTCGAAAGTAGGAAGTGGTCATAACAACGTTACTCGACTGTGTACATCTTGGAAAAAGACCCCGGTGGCCTTGATGGTGGATATGGCCATGGCTGCAGTTAATCAGCTGTGTCATTGTCTTCCTATCATTCCTGTGATATCACCTCATTTTAATTGTCAATTTGAAGCCCTTTTGTCATGTTTTAATTTTTTACACCATTTGAAAATGAAATTGTAGGAACATTTTGGGACAAATCCTCCATAATAATGGCTCAGGTGACAATGTTGTGACATTAAAGTACTTTTCTTTACTTCTCCTGGGAATGGGTTGTTTCAAAGACAGGAGGCAGTTACAATGTAGATATGAATATGTTGTTTGGTCTTATAATGTGGTACCTCAGCTAATTTCAACTTGTTCTGTTCATTCTAACATTATTATGGGTTCCTGTGCATTCGGACACAAGCAAAATGTCACTTTTGGCTTATATTATAATGCTTTGGCCACAGTCATGGCTAACCTCTTGGCATAAGAATAGGAAAAAGGCTACTGTTTACTGTCACAGTGATCGCTGTAGAAAAGTTACTAGTTCACATAGTCCTCCAGGGCTCAGCCCGGCTCCAGCACTGCAATGGAATGAGCTTGTGAGCAAATACAGCTTGACTCAAATACATTTAGTAAACGCTTTGACATTGAATTGACTTAACTGGCTTGACCTATTAAACTAGGCATATGATACATTTACAAAACGCAGACACATAGCCTTTACATGTAGTCGCTTCGGTGAAGCAGCAGCTTGGTGAGAAGCAGTGTTTGATGTCTGTGTTGCTGACACCTAGTGACCAGTGCAGAAAGAGGAACAGAAGCTGCCTCTGAATAATTCATGTTCTGCATGAACGGCCTGCAGCAGATTAATGTGTGCTGTAAAAAAAAAACCTGCATGAAGAGAAGCAGAGCTTCTGAGGCCAGGAGCTCTTTGATACCCATAGAACATGATTCACAGTGATTTAAACCCTGTTTGAAGCGTTGTTGATCATATAGCCCGGTATTCTCCTTGCCTCAGAGCCTATAGGCCAGAGGACACCAAGCTAAGAATCCTAACACTGGAATGTTCTCTAGAATCTCTAGAAACAGAACTGAAAGAACTAGTGTAAATAGGAAAGAATAATGTAGAACAGTGTGAATGGCTCAGTGTGTTCAGTGGAGAACACTCTAGCATTCTAGAGTCTCTCGCTGGTTTGTTGGTGAAGTTGGATCAGGGTGCTGTGATGTTATGACAGTGATATGGCTTAAATGACTTGACTACTGTTATCGAGCTCGCAGCCTATTCATGTTGAAGGATGTTCACCAGTAACATGTTTCAGATCCCCCTTAGTGTTGGCAAGCATACCTTTAATGCATATGTCACATATGTTCATATATATGCTGTCTGCCATGCATATCCCCATACTTTGCATGCCCATCTTGATGTACTGGATGCAAGCCTATTACAGTACTACAGTATAGCATATCCCCTTTGGTTTACATGCATGAGATGAATCACAGCTTGCCTCGGTGTCAGTATCAGCAGTAGATGTATGTCTAGTAATGTAGCAGTAATGTAGAGTCCATTAATCTTCACTACTGAGAGCAAAATGAAGGGTTCTTTGAGAATGCAATCTGGGACTTGTGCATGTTACTGAAGCTTATTTGATTATTCCCTGAAAATGGCTGTTCAGTGTTTTCAGCAGTCAAATGTTAGTAAAAACAGTCTGAAAGTTGCACCTGAATGTTAAAACCAGCTTAGCTTATGACCATCTACAAGTCCTGTTGGTGCCACCAGCCCCAGGATAGCATCATTAAAACCGCATGCCTAGCACTGTAAAAAAACTAAATCACCACACACTTTCCTCAAACCACGTCAAGCTGTTAAGCAATCTCATATATCCCTGCTTATGTGGTTTCTGACACTATATGTTCCTAGCTGTGCCACTAGCTAACCTACGCATAGTGTCATCCTAGGTGTAGAAAGAGCAAACCTGTTCTTTGGTAGGCACGTCATGCATAGATCGCATTACTCAGTCAGTCTGTCAGTCAAGTGCAGGGCAAACGCAGGTGTGGCCCAAACAACATGCACTGACCCAGAGAACATGTCAATAATTAATGATGTTTATGGAATTAAGGCCAGGTGCATGGAGACAAGGAGAATTTATTTACACTGTAGAGTAACAGCTGGCACTTCAGATAGGAGCTAGTGGAAAAGTCTAGCTGTTTATTGGAACCATTTAGACTTTCCATAATCATTCAAATTTCTTCCAAGCTCATGAGCTTTCTGTGAGGCATGATATCAAAGTTTGAGATGCCCTGGGCAGTGCAAGTCAATGAAGTAGAAGGTGTAACTAAACAAGTTTATTGTCGGTGTCAATAGCTAGTTCAGTTGTGGGACAAAATGCAAAAAAGGCCAAGCTCTAGCTCTCACAGAAGATTCGTTCTCACAAATCTCTTAAATTGAATTGCAATGAAGCTTAGTAATAGCTTGCATCATCCTTCTAATATTTAGGCTGGCTTCACAAGGTTTTGCAATAACTTACATTAGTTGCATGTTGTGAGCTTGCATTTCTAAAGCAACCATGCATGCAACACTTTCAGATACTCCACTAGTTATTCAAATTAGCAGCTCATATTTTTGATACATTGTATTGTCTTGCTTATGTCTTATGTCTTTTATGTCATATCTATCTATGGTTCTTTACTACATACACTCATCGTCAAAATAATAGTTGCACACATAGTTACACCCAGAAAGAATCAACTGACAGGAATGAAACTTGGTGGGTAGGTTTGACATTGTGAGACATGCAAATGATTTAAGTTTCATGCTTGGCTGCTCATGTAACGTAAGCAAGGACGAGCCTTATCGCTGACATTCAGCGAACCTGACATTCAGCGAGCAGAGTCATCCTGTTAGTGCCAGCACCATTGGCATATGGCTGCATGACGTAGGACTACATGCACACAGACAGTTACGACGACTGCCAGTAACATCACGTCAACGTTGCCAAAGACTGCAATAGTGACGTGCCAGACTGTCGTAGAGTGACTCAGAATGGCAGCGGGTCATCTTCAGTGATAAGTCTTGGGGGAGGTGACCAACGAATCAGTGTGTGGAGGCACCGTGGTCAGTGCCACACACAGTGACACAGAAGGCCTAGTGTCACTCCACCTCCACTCCTACTGCACAATCTGCAGGAACTGGATGAGAGTGTTTAAGATGCTTGGGATGGATTATCGCAGGACACCATTAGGAACCTCTAAAGCTCCATGCTGAGATGTCTGGCATGTTGAGTTAGCAAACTGAGAGACACTACTTCTGTATGTGTAGCTCAATAAATATTACCCATATCAGTCTAAATTTATCATCATTTATTGTTCTGGTAACCTTTATCTTCCTTCCCAATAGCACTGCAATCCCACACTTCCTTCTGGGTGCAACTATTCTTTGTGTATATGTATATACACAGTGTATATGAGTGTATATATATATATATATATATATATATATACTGTATATAGCCCCTTAGTGCTGTTCTGTATAGAATTGTGGGTGAGTCTAAATAAAAAAAGCGCAAGAAAAACAACAACGCTACATGTAATCATTGTGCAGTGCTACAATCTGCCAGACTGGATTTGGGTAAAACTGCATTATTGATACAGATCAGCTTTAACTGAACGATTTACTCTGTGGCGTTTTGCTTCAAGGCTGTCTCAGCGATGTTGCCGGGCATGCTTTCCCTTGCCTCTTAATATCAGCAAAAAACATGCTTCCAGTATTAATTTCACACTACTGTAGAGTGATAGGGTAACTAGGATGAGTCACATTGCACACTAAAATATGGTGTATATGTGCTGCTGCAGGTCACCCATAAAGCCTGCAGTCAGAGGTGTCGGGTTGGATTTTGTGGGAGTGAAACATAATGTCTTTATGTATTAGCGTGACACGCACAGGCTCAAAAAGAACAAGTTTAATACAAGTGCAAAAATCTGTATTACACATATAAAGACATGATGACAGTAGTAGATACCGTAATTCACTTATATCTTCAGAGGCACATCCTTAAAAAAACAGAGTTCTCTTTGAATGCTCTTTTAACATGCTTGCAATTAGCAGATTCATGTGCTCCTAAAAGGAGGTCTGAAGCACAGTTAACGTTACAAAGTGTTATTCTTGACAATGTATGCCGTTACACATTACAACCAGAGAGGTTTCCTTACATAGTGCAGCCTTAAACTTGAGTATGTTCATATTAACACACATATGGTTTTTGCATGGAAACAATATGTGGGGTCCTCGCTGTGAATTCTGAAATGTTTTTAGTGGAGCAGACTCACTGGGCATTCCAGAAATATTGCAGCGTAGCATTCTTCATTTTGTAATAAGGTTCTTGGATTCAGATTGGCTGAAAACAAATTGGCTTCATTCAGACTGGAGCTATCGGTCTTCGTACAGCAAGACTTCACAAGTAGTAATAATTATGTGTAGGCTTTAAAGCAGGCCCATATGTTTTATATATTACACACTTGCATGTGAGGTGCATGCCTACGTTTATAACTCACACAGTACAGTAAGAGAGAGAAAGAGAGAGAGAGAGAGAGAGAGAGAGAGAGAGAGTTAGGACCTGGGGGCTTGTGGTGCTTATTAATGCATTCCAAGCACTCTTTCACTCTTCACATTTGTATATAGAGGTGCTGTCTGAAACCCTGCTAAATAGGGTGCTGTTTGAAATGTTTGCAATGTAACACTCTCAGGACAAAATAGCTTTCATATGAGAAGCTCTGAATAGCTCTGAAGTTAGCCATCTGAGATATTTAGCTATAACTGTTGAATTCTGAATATAAGAGCAGGTTTTTGCAAATGATACTGTATGTTATGTCTAGACTTGTATCATAACAATGTCACTGATGAATTTATGATGACAGTCCCTTCAAATCTTTGTACATGAGTACCACCTTAATGTTTAGGATGCTTCTATAAAGCCTAACCTTGTGTCAGTGTCGTGTGTGAAAAGCATTGACGGATCATTATACAAGCCTGAAGTTGGTGATTCAACTGTATTGATTCTGGAATGTTAGAATGAACTAATTCTAATAATAAATGTGGGGCAAAAATTACAAATCTTGAGTTATCAAACCTTAACACTAAGTATTGGTTTTATTATCTATAGTTCATTATAGAACTTCGTTGGTCCGTACAGTTTAATCTCTCTGCCATCCATCACAGACATGTAGTCATTAGGATTGTCTGTGTAGCAGCAAATGAAAACTAAACAACTTAACATTTTGAATGTTAGAAAATATGTCATTGAATTAGTGCATTTATGACTGAAATCATACTGTGCACTTGTGTCAGTCAGCCCCAATATTTATTTATTTTCTTTCATTCAACTGAACAGTACCTGACAAAGTAAACATAGAACAGCTGGTCACTGCATGTGTCTTGAGTATCAGGATTATGTCTGGAGATGGCCATGTAAGCAACCCAAGACACATTTAAAACAGATACAAATCTGATCACTCAAACCACTTCAAGAGGTGGTCCGAGATGTATTAGAGTCACATGGCAGTGTAAACACATCTTGCTCTCCAAGATACGTTCAACAACCAAAGCCCTTCCCAGTACAAGTGAAACTCCTCCCCATGCAGTACATCACTGGGCATCAGGGATAGATGATAACAGTGATTTGGGGTAATACCAAGACTAATATCCCGATACCAGTACTGACACTGTTAGTTCAGTGTTCAATAATGTAAAATGCTCAGTTCAACTAGTACTTTACATGTCAACTGTAAATTCATTAACTGAATATGTATTTATTAGATTCATTAGTGTGAATTGTATATCTGATGAAAATAAAACCTTATCAAAAGTATGTCAAATGAAAATGTAAAGAATAATATTCTGCTGGGTGTTTCCAAGAAGCCTCGCTGTGTAGAATTTGTGTGCCAGGTCATATACAAGAGTCATGTTAAATCTTCTAGGACTCTTTTATTATCTAATCTTATAACATTATAAGAGTCTTTTGATCATTAGTTTGGGGAACTTCACCTATTAAGATGCACATACAGTCTCACAGTATGTCATGCTTAAAGGATTTTTTAGGAGTTTTTTAGGAACAGAGGAAGAAGATGGAAGGAAAAGTAGTTCCTATACTACACCATCATTTACAGCAGCATTTTTATGTTTATTGAGAGATCCAACCAATGATATGGATATTTCTGTGCCAGAATTGAGTTTTAAAAGCGAACCCCGGGACTGAAAGTACTGACATTTAGGTATCGATCTGCCCATGCCTACTGGGCATATGATCTGTGTCTGCCAAGAAGATAATCATGGAAGATGCACATAAGAGCTCTCTTTACTGACCAGGCAACACTGTTCTCCCCTAAATTGTTCCTCCAGTCACCCTTGTGTATTCAGTGTATGAACAGTTTCATAATCAAAATGAATCAAGGTCGGATGTTTACACCCCTAGTTATGATCCTGTATCACCTGGAGACAGCTGTCCTGATTTCCAGCCTCCTGACCGAAAGTTCCAGCAGTGTGGGGAGTGTTAAGTTGACCCACAGGTTCCTCCTGGTTTATGTTCATGCCGAGACACACTTCCTCTGTAAACACTGCTGTTTATGTAAGACTCAGACAGTTCCTGAAAGCACGCCAGCTGAGGTGAGGCTATTTAGATACACACACTCCTCCTGTTCCTGGTCTCTGAGAGAACACAGTGTATTATCTCATGTTCAGGAGCTACGGTTGACAGCCATTACTGAGAGCTTTCACTTTGTTTATACAGCAAACCTGCCAATCCTGTATTATTTTCAATGGACCAGCCAAATAGTTTTCAGTTCTGGCAGGTGTCGCTCACATGACTCGTTTCTCACGTGTAGCAATATCTGTTTATGATCTGTTTGATGATGATAAATTTATACTGAGATGGGCAATATTTATTGAGCTACACATACAGAAGTAGTGTCTCTCAGTATGACACCAGGCTGCCAGGTTTGCTAACACAACATGCCAGACGTCTCGGCACGGAGTTGTAGAGGTTCCTAATGGTGTCCTGTGATAATCCATCCCATGCAGCTTGAATATTCTCACACAGTTCCTGCAGATTTTGCAGTAGGGGTGGAGGTGGAATGACACCAGGCCTTCTGGATGTGTGATGCGCGACAGCAAACCATTCATCTGGGCGCTGGCCACGGTGCCTCCACACACGGATTCGTTGGTCGTCTCCACCAAGACAAAAGCTTGACCTGAAGATGACCTGCTGCCATTCTGAGTTACTCCATGACAGTCTGGCGTGACACCATTGCAGTCTTTGGCAACAGTGGTGTGGGCAGTCGTCGTAGCAGTCTGCGTGCATGTAGTCCTGCGTCGGTTGATTTCTTCTGGGTACAGCTATTTGTGAAACTATTTTTGTGACGCTGAGTGTATTTGATTCACCTAAAACCATTTAGATACCCTACTAGTGCAGTACTTAGTAACCCTCCCCAACAGACTTGCAAACACTTGGAACTTGTAACCTTCAGGGGCTTCAGCTTGCATTCCATTAAGTAGTTAATCGTGGATTTTGAGGTGTGTTTTGGATCATTGTCCTGCATCAACTTTAGTGTCTTGACTGATTATATCACATTTTTCTTCAGACTTTGCTGGTATTTAGTATAATCCATTCTACTTGTACAGTGTGTTCAGTGCCACTGGCAGCCACACAACCCCAAAGTAAGATAAACAGCTGGCAAGGTGTTCCTGTAACATTACTCCTGTTGTGGGGAGAGTTACACTGTCGCTCTGTTTCCTCTCAATCCTAGATGTACATCAGAGAATCAGAAGGCCTGTTAGAGCCCAGGGAGACATGGCAGTCAGTGGGTCAGATTATCCATAAACTATCCCATGTTTCTCATGTGTGCTTTTTTATACCCTCTTAAGCTGCCTTATAATACTTGCAGTGGGATATACATCAGTGTGGCTTGATATTTGTAGGTAGATGGAAATGAGAGGCTGATATAAGAAGCTGCTATGCTACAGAAACAAACAGAAGAGGGAAATAATCATTAACTACTGTATGAAACATATGCTTAATGAACAGCTGAATTTGGTACCAAATAAATGCACCTTAATAAAACACACAGCTCACCGTACTTCTGCGGTCTGTGTCTCTCTCTCTGTCTGTGCAGTGTGCTCTCTTCTTACCTCGTCTGTGTTCCGGCAGTGAGTTCAGTCCAGGTGACCTCAGCCTCAGTCTCGGCCGTTGTAACACCATTTTTGTATACACACTTTGCTGATCGTGACCAAAGAGATTTATTTTACTGATGGCTCTGGCTTATCTAGATGTTGCTTTGCTTTCTTCAGATGCTGGCTTTTATGACAAGACCACAGGTATGGTTTCCTTCTGATGAGTCTTCCATGCAGATCATGTTTGTATAAGCAATGCTTCACAGTAGAACTGTCCACCGTTCCTGTTCCAGATAGGCCTTTCTGCAGGTCCTGGGTTGTCATGTGGGAGTTTTGCCTTGCATTTCTGTCCAGCACATAAGCAGTTCCTCCTAACCACCTACTCTTGATGACATTTTGGACAATAGAATTGTGACCTGGAAATGCTTTGATATCTTTTAAAGCATTGTCCCGCATTGTAGCCATCAAATAGATAGGAGCCATGGATGTTCAGGACCCTACACTTACAAACAAACCAGCCAGATGTGCAATCGCATGACTTTAGGGTCGGAAATCCCTTTTTTTCCATGTTCTTATGCAACTCTTTCACATGCTGGTGAAACTGATTTACCGTTACACCTCTATCTGTGTTTGTTTCGCCAGCTCGTTTTTGCTGTGCTCTGTTGGGAACATCCAAAACACAACTGACGTACCAGTATCACTCCCCATGTGTTTGGCATGTGAATGAGAAGGTAATCAACATGTCTGTGCTGAATCAATGTACATGTAAGCTGTTTGTGCTAGGAGACAGGCTTCCCTGCATCCTATTATCTCATTGTGAAATTACAAGCTCATTGAAAAAGGTGCATCATTTAGTTTTGCATGTGACAGGATCCGGTGACTCATCTGCATCTTGTCGCCATAGTGATTTCACTGAGCTATTGTGTCGCTGGTTAACTCTGTTGGAGATGACAGGATTTGATTTACTCGAGGCCTCCCAGTACAGTCTCTGTGCCTTTCTCCTGAGAGGGAGCATGCAGCTTTTTGAAGTTAACACGGTCGCCCGGAGGTGAAACCTAATTTGTTGCAAACAGCTTTGAACACTCTGGCTGCCCCCTCAGAAGCCCTTAGTGGTCAGATTGAAGTCCTGTGAAGTGTTTTCCTTATGATGAGGTGAGGTGTTATATGATCTTCCTTCCGTCTAATACAGTCAGACATTAAGTCACACTGGGTGTGTAATATGATCTTTTCTCTATGGCGAAAAGGTAATACTGTTTTTTTAGTACTGTGTTTTTTACAGTTATGTACAGTAGAGTTGGGCTGTCTCTCTGTCTACCTGTTGCTTTGATAATTAATTGTGCTCTCAGTGTGTATATCAACCCTACACAAACAATACATTTCATTAGAACAATAAACAAACAATAAAAACGGAATTATTCATCTCGAAATCATAACTCTGTTTCTTTCTGTGCCGTGGCACCTTTCTGGTCGAAACAGGTTGTCGGGGGGGTCTGTTTTTAATTTGATAATGCAGACGGAGGGAGCATAATATTATTGGCTGATATTATTTTTCCTTGTCTGTCTGTGCATGGTGATGTCATCAAAGCTCTGAAAACGTCCTACAAGCTTAAAAAGTCATTACATTTTTTATTTATTTGATATTATGATTTCAGGTGAATTTTTTTTCAGGGGCATATCAAGTCTGTTTTTTACTATAAGAACGGTCAGTAGATGAATTAAATTATATTAAATTAAATTAAAGTAGTGAATGAAAGTATCACTCTAGGTCTTCTAGAAGTCCAGGGTTTATTACTAACAGGGATAGGAGGCTTAACCTGTCCATGTGTTTCTGTTGGTTGACAGAAATGGAAGAGCTAGAATGTCCATCCAACTTGTATCATACACGGACAGGTGCCTTTGAGCATTTTCAAACTGCATTTCCACACAGGTTTTGTCAAAATTGCCACCAAGTTGAGATATCAGATCCCTGCTAGGAAAACCAGCGTAGACCAGCAGACGTGTTTTTTGAATGCTAATATGCTGGTCAACCAGCATATCCAAGTTAGGTGACCAGATAATCCAGCACTAGACCACTACTATACCTTAAACCAGTGTATAATGCATGCTGGTCTGCCCTGTTTTTTTTTTTTTTCAGCAGGGATGATATAATTTTGCATGTCTGTGGAAAGTCAGCCTGTAACAAGACATGCAGTAATCATCCAGCATTCCAGACACATCATTACATAAATGCATGGGGATCAAACCTCCAATCTTCTGCATGCAGAATGATTTCATTAGTCTATCTTTCGCACATTGGCGTGTGAGGTAAAAGTCCTTGGGTAAGTCTCCAGACACTGCACCAGCCTACCACAGTAAATTGCTCTGCATTAGAGTTTCTGCTTATTGCCTGTAAATGTAAGTAAGGTGTGTTATACTATATTTACTACGCTTCTAACTATGCATATAGCAGCCATACGCTGTCTGTGCTAAGAACAACATGCAGTCACTAAATCATGCTCATGTGCCCCCCAAGCATGTAATTATGTAACAATCTATAATGCAGAACCCTTCATAAGAAGCTTTTGTTGACATGTTTTGCCACTGCTAAGATAATGCTAATTTGTGCAAGCTTGCTAACGGGGATTTCAATCTATTTCCAATCTACCTCAGCATCTGTCTTGCATGCTTTTTATCTCTTTTAGCTCTATGTTTAAAAGCCAACGAGTAAAAGCCGGTCTGAGATTTACTTTAGATTTGTCTGGTCTCTTGCTTGGTCACTCTCTTTTCCTCTGCCACACTGTCTCCAATGTCTTCTTCCATCTCTGCGCAGCCTGAGCCATTATGTTGATGCTGGGAATACAGAGCTAACTTGTTCTTATAGCTGATCGAAACTCACAGTTGTTGGTGTGTGGCTTTGTGATATAACACATTATTCACTTCTCACACAAGGTCTGCTGCACACTCCTGCGAATTTACATAGGTCTATAGCAGATGCTGGAGGAGCAATGACAAATACGTCGTTACCCCCGTAAGTACCATCAAAATGATGTAGAAGCTGGGCAATGATTAGAATGATTTAGAAGCCAACCCAAGTCCCAGGAGGCAAAGCAGCTTAGATGTTGCCTAATGTTGCTTTAACGTAAAACACTTGCCATGAAAGAACACATTTGCAAATGGAGAATAGATAGATTAAATCTGTTCTTTGGGATGGGATTGTGTGTGGGTAAAAGGAGGTGTATAGCATAAGATGATGGCAGTAGCAGTTTGGTAATTTCACCACACTACTCTAAAAGCTCACACTGCCACATAAGACCTGTAGACCACACTGAACTGGAGAAACATTCATACAGAGCAGCCACATGGGATAAAACCAACAGTCATTTGAGTTATGGTGTGGCATGTTTAAACTCTGTGATAAGGTTCTGTATTATTACTGATCTATGGCAGTGTCATGTAACTATTGGCATTGGCACCACAGGTTTGTCTCTGAATGTAGCAAATTGCTTTGCTTCATTCATCATTGCAGAGAAGCTCAGAGTGTTTTGAGTGATATCGCTGGCAGCTTCTCCTCGCTGTAGTACTTATTGTTTGCTTTGATTTTCTCATGGGGTTAGAGGTTTAAAGACACAAACAGTGCTGTCCATTAAGATAAGACATATACAAGGCAAGCATATATGTGGTAATGTTTAGACAGCCTGCTTCACTTGATCAGATTTGTGTGCTCAGACAAGCAGCTGAGCTGTTATGCTTTGCTTATCTCAAAAAAGAGACTGCCTGTTTGTATTGTTGTAAAAAGAGACTGCCTGTTTGTATTGTTGTAAAAAAGAGACCGCCTGTTTGTATTTTAGAGTTGCTTGATTGTTGTTTTTTCTTTCTCCAGTAGATGGAGTCGTTGTCTTTGAATTTATGATGTAATTTATCAAGGTGCTATAGAATTCATATTTTCATAGAATTCATAGAATTACTGTAGACTTGTCATTATTGTTGGAACCATGAATTCTGCTGTCTGTCAGAAAACCCTGAAGAAGAATGTCCACCCAGCAGTTTGCGGCCTAAAGCTCAAGTGCAGGATCTCCTCTGAGTGACACAAAAGAAACAAAATAAAAAAACAAAATGAAGATTTTGGAGTGACTGAGTCAAAGTCTGTACTGAATCCCACTGAGATGTTGTGGCAAGACCCTTAATGGGCAGTTCATGCCTGGAAACCCTCCAAAGTAGCCAAATTTAAACTATTCAGCAGAAAAAATGATAAGTTAGCAAAAATAGAAGAAATGTAATGAATGACGATTGAAAACACTTTCAAGTTAAAAGAGTCTTTTGGGACTCATCATACCAAATACTACAATGTGAAATTCAGTCAAATTATGTTTTTTAAAAATAAATCAACACTCTACAAGAAAACAAACTTTAATAAACTTCAATCTATATAATTAATTAATCAATGTAGCCACATCTCTAGGTTGATTACTATAAAGATGAAAAGAACGTAAAAAACTCTAAAAGTAAAACACGTTTAGAATAGAAGCCAAAAGACAAACGCTGTATTGGTTTTTGACCACTGGAGGGCATCCTGTACTTTTCTGTAGCAGTGTCTATGGCTGAATGGGCTGAAATGTAATCACCACCTTGAGGTATGATCACAGCCATTAACACATCATGAACAGCTCTGTTCATCATTTTGGACACATTAAATATTTTCACCATTTTTCACCTTCCTTCACACTAGGTAAAACTCATGACGTGGGACAGTCCTAGTGTCATAACACAATTAATTTGTACCCGTACCTGCAGTAAAACTATATTAGAGCTGCACGATCAGAACAGTCAAATTGTTGCTCCAAACATAAAATCAGTCAATCTACAGTCAGCTAATTAATCATCTAAATTATTATTTTTATTTTACTAATTTAGTTTACTAAGCAGTTATTTACTATTTACTAAGCAGTTTTGTGCTGCTGTGCTTATTTATCCCACATAAAATAGTCATAAACTGCTCTGTCCAGGACCGCAAATGCCTGCAGTGGGTGGACACAGCTACCCAGCCAGTCTTAGGAAATGCTCTCCCAACACTAGGAGACATTAACCACTCCAGGGTCGACAGGGGCAGCCAAAAGATAATCAAGGACAAAACCCACCCCAAAACCCTCCCCATCTCACACACTTCTCCCATCTGACAGACAATAAAGGAGTGTGAAATCAAGGAACATCAGGTTACGGAAGAGTTTAGGACTCTGAACACGTTGCACCAAACTACCCTAAGACTTCATACTTCACTGACATATGCATCTGACCACTGATGTGGTCCCAGAAACCCCCCCACCCCCATACACACATCACTCTCTCCCATAAGATGGCAGCTAGAAAATCACAGACATCCACGCAGAGCAATGTGCGGTTCAGCAATGCAATGCAACGCACAGAGGCAAAACTTGCACAGCTACACTAATGCACACCTGAAGTACACTAGCTATTTCAGTGTATCACCTCATAGACCATGGGACTGTATAACTATTGAAACTCGACTCTTGGAATGGTTCATGTTTTCTTGATTTTCTAACTGCAGTGCAAATGCTGGGCACCAAAACAATGACTGTATGCATTTTTAACCTCTCTGATTTTACACTGCTGCGGAAAACTGGCCTGTCGGTTGCAGAGATTCCTCTTTGAAGCTTTCACTAGATCACTACTTAGTTTGTGGAAATGATTGCCTCAAAAATGCTACGTTTAAATTAAAGACAATAACAGCAGCCTCATAGGCCTACATGTAGTTTACATCCTCCAGTTCTATTGTTCTATTGCCAGCCCAGATGTGCTGTACTTAATCAGTGTGTGCTTACAGTCTGCCTGTCAGAGACGGTGTTTCAGAGATGTAAAATATCTGGATAAAATACATTAATAGGAAATATCAGATCGTCCGCTTCCTAAGTACATCTCCTTTTTATCCTTTATCTCAATTTTTTCAACTCCACTTACCATAATTCTACAATTACAGGCTGTAGTCCATCTGATTCTCTGTATAGTTTGCATCCTCCAGTACTTCATCAGTGGTCACAGGATGCTGCACACAGGATGCTGTTAGATGCTTCTAGTTAGTTTTGGTTGGTGGACTATTCTCAGTCCAGTAGTGACACTGAGGTGTTTAATCTCCAACAGCACTGCTGTGTCTGATCCACTCACACCAGCACAACACACACTAACACACCACCACCATGTCAGTGTCACTGCAGTGTTGAGAATGATCCACCACCCTGTGGTGGTCCTGTTGGGGTCCTGACCATTAAAGAACAGGGTAAAAGGGGGGTAATAAACTACAGTCTGTAACTGTAGAACTACAAAGTGCTTGAAGCTGATATAATGGAGAATGAGTGTAGAAACAAGGAGGTGGTTTGAATGTTATGGCTGATCAGTGTATGTGCATTTGATGTATATATATCGAAATGCTTTTTATGTTTATGCACTTGTACTGAGATGAACATTTCTTCTCTCCACTTATGAGCGCTGGCTTGGGATTGCTAGTTAGTGCACTTCTGCTGTATTTAACTCTGTATTCTTCTTTCTAGGCGTCAGCACTGGCCCTTGTTCGGACAGCGTCTGAGCAAAAGGCAAGTTGTAGACTCTAACTTTCTTGTACTAGCAGGGAAACATTCTCTGACTGAACACTAAGCATGGTTATAAGTCACTCTGGATAAGAGTGTCTGCTAAATGCCATAAATGTCAGTGTAGATGCAGGGAATCAGATTTTGTTAATAATCTGTTCAACATGTTTACATGCCCTTGAGTAATTAGATAATGGAGAAACTCCAGGTCTACAGTCAGTCAGGCAACAATAAGATTTTGCTTTGCAGGTGGGCAGTAAACTCGCAGAACAGGATGTAACGTAAACATAATGTAAAACTCAAACTTGGCTTAAATAAGTTACTTTACCTGAAAATACCTTGCATGTAGCTGGTTTCAGCATCACTTCAAAGTGTTTTGTTGAGAACTCGCAGTTGCTGTGTTAAACGCTGCTTGCTTTTTTCCAGTAATGTGGTCTTTTTTTTGCCAGTGTGAATCCCAAGTAAATGTATGTGTGCCCTGAGAAATCCAGTATTAATCCAGCTTTCTTTATTAAAAGTATTCTGTTTATACGACTATTTGAATAATCAGATAACTGCTGAAATCTGATCATGATCAGATTATTAGGTGCATGTAAACAAACTTAATGATTCCTTTGGGCCTTTAGCTCCTACTCTAGGATTTGGAGTGATCTTGGCTGGGCATCCACTTCTAGGTAGAGTAAACATAGTACTAAATCGTCCCCACTTATAGACACTCCTCTTACAGATAACTGTAGATTGATTGTAGATTGTATCATCTCAGCTCAACTCGACTTGGCTTTTTTGGTTTTCCTTTAGGCAAACCTGCTACCTGAAGCTGAGCTGATACCAAAAGGTGATGTTAAAATGTTGCACGCTACTGGTCAGAGACAATATTGATATAGCCTGCTTTTCACACTAAACTCATATGCTAACGCTAGCTACCAGATTAGCATACCCTCTTGTGCTGCCTTTGAGCTACCAGAATCGCCTCGTTGTCTGGTGTAGTAGTTCCAAACCTCTTATGTAAAACTTTTTTGTTTTGCTGCCATGAGCTTCTTCTGAACAAAATATGTCCCCTTCACATTACAGCAGTTTCATGCGGTATCACAAAGATGACCAGCTACATTAAGGGGGTTCTATAGCTTGGATTTGCAGTGGAAATGGAAGTAGCTGGTATGAAAACCGAGTAGAGTCGTGTTGAATGGACCTGTACCATGCGGTTAAAAAGTAACTTTTTAATGACTTTAATATGACTTTATATGTAAATACAAACTCTGGAAGAGTTAATCCTGCTGATTTAGGAAGTTCACTTGCGCTAAAGTGTTTCCTATACTGCATCTGAGTATAAATGACACATGCTAAACTCTGAAACAGGACACGTTCTTTCCACTGTTACACTAAGCATGTAAATAATTCAGATCCTGGGTTATCAGAAATCAGCCACATTAACGTGTCAGGTGTTTGCTTTTCAGCAGGTATTGCTGACTTGATTCTTCTCATATTCATGTATCAACACTCTCCTGCCTGAAGTGCCGAAGACAGAAGGCTTCGGCTGGAAATACCCACAGCTTAGGTGATGTCCTCTCCTCAACTCTAGTTGGCCTAGTGACCATGAATTCTCACTGCCTGTAAGACCTGTTTTTGCACCTAAAGACCCCCACTAGCTTCAACTCGCTGTGGGCTAAAGCAACCACAAACGCAAGAGTGTTGCTGGGGGCTTCTGAGAATAAGCCTAGTTGCACACAGGTCACTGGATTAACAGTAATTTGAGTTGATTTTTCCAATACTAATGTTTACTTTGTTTACTTTCAGGAGCAGTGCATATGTTGAAGCTGAAATATCTATTACGCTGTACAGCATACAACCTGCATGACTATGTTAGACTAAAATTGCACTTTATGTAGTTTAGCTAGCAGGTTAAGCTTTTTGACAAACTGTAGAACCAGTCTTTGAGTGAATCATGATATGGAGTGACAATGAGTGAAACGACCTTTCCTGCTGTTAGTAGAATTCTGGGTATTATGTTTTTAATGCTCAAACCATGGTCTAGAACTTGAGTACTTTATTTCTACGGATAAATAAACAGAGGTGTTTTAAGATCTTTCAACTACGTAAAGGAATGTTGCATTCAGGGTATGACTTGATGGCATTGTGTTAAGACAGAGGGACATGGAGATACATACAGAGTGAGAGACAGAGTTAGTTTACTTGGCAGTGGGTGGTATATGGAGGACCTGAATCATCAGTATTTCCCAACGCCTTCTTCTCTCATGTTGACCTTCTAACATCAGGAAAAGCAAAACAAACAGAAAAAAAAGACAGTGAACGAGGTAAAGTAACCCCCATTGGATTACTCATTGCAACCTTTTTATAAGCTTCAACTAAAAGACGCTGAAGTAACTATTCATTTGAGCATTTCCTGTATTCACACTCATCTCTTAGTTCACCATGTATTAACTTTCTTTAACAGCACAGGTCTTGCTAAACAATTGAGAATGATCTATCACACAGTGGAAGTGAGTTTTGCACTCTTTGTGACTAGGTTTCGCTTGTTTGTTGCTTTGACGTGCCCCCACATCTTCACAACCACACAGTGCAACTGAGAATGCACAGGAAGTGAGTCGTTCTGAGACGACAGCTCATGGAAACCCAATTGCCTCTGCTCTTTTCCATATGCAAAAACCAGTGGTGAGGTGCATAAATTACATTTATGCTGATAATATAAAAAATATACATTTCATTGTTGCGTAACGCCGCACTGTTTTATCGATGTCTTGGTTTGACCGCAACCACTAATTGCAGATGTTAGCTTTATCTTGTACATTAACATTATCTTATATGATAACTTGTAGTGCATCACTGGGCGCTGACTTTTATAAAGTTAATTATAGGAATATGAAGAAGCAGAAGAGAGAGTTTGCATTACAACGCAATATCTTGCTCAGCTCTTGCTTCAGATTGTTAACGGAGCTACACTTCCAACAATGGCTCAAACCTGAAGCCTTCTTACATCATAGTGTGGAGTCGTTACACCAGTGAGAAGCTAGTTTGGCCCAATGCAGCTTTAATAGACCTGCTCAGTAATAAAGATCCATATACTGAAGCACTGGATAAGGATATTTAGTGTTTGACTGTTTATCTGCCTTATTCTTTACACTCAACTTTCCTGCCAAATATATGAAATACAAGAACGTCCCACTCAGTGATTACACCCTTCACAAGGTGAGCGGGTCGAAAAAAAAGCTAAAAACAAATTCAGTACTGTTGTACTGTCATTCAGCACTACCGATTTATGCAGCATTAACGATCTAAGCAAGCTAACGATCTGAACAGCTATAGGAGCCAATAGACTGTCATTACTGGTTTAATTTAAACGGTAACCAGTGAATTATTCCACTGGTTACAGTTTCAATTGAATCAATAGAACTAAATCAAACTGACCTGAATTTTGAATATTCCCAAAGCTGAAAGGCTACAACTGCTTTTAAAGAAGTATTATACACGAGACCATGAAGCGCATTGAGGGCCACCCAAACCTTCATCAGGATACAAAACAGCTTGAATTTAGCGTTTGTTGTTTATTTAACATGTACATAAATGGATATTTAGCTGTCTTGAACATTGTCTTTAACATTGTCTTTGGAGCTGACGTATAGAAGTGCTTTCAAATGCAGTCTGAATAGAAACACAAATGAAGTCATTTTGAAGAACCACCCAGTGCACTGTTAGTTGAGGCGTAGCTAGTTAATTACGGCGACACTCTTGAAAGAGGAAGTTTCAGCATTAGCATTATGCGGATGTTCTTTAAATAAAACTTAAACCATTCACACTCTGAAATGATTCTTTGACAGGTTAACTGGCAGCCACAAGATGTTTTTGTACAGAATTATTCTGTCTCTTTATGTTTAAGATTGCACTTCCATGTTTACTAATATTAGGTATAATGTTATTACACAGGCAAATATAATTATAAGAATATAATGTAATGTAATGTGTATATTTGAACTGAAGAAAAGGATGACTTACATGAACACAGTTTTGCTTGTTTCCGTTTCCATTTTGCTATTCAGAGTAATAACACCACAAAAATCTTGGAAGCAAAGTGTCCACTGGATGGTCCCCTCAGTAATCTCCATGTAGAAGGGCCCTGAAGCAGTTATTTTTCAGCACTTCACTTTGGAGCATCACTTCAAAATGGGCACTATTTTGTGGTGGCTGATCTGAAAGACTGGTTGTTTTTAAGTGACGGCATGTCAGTGAAGGATTACAAGTAGCCTATGCACTGAAATGTTCAAATTTCATTTGAGTCAGACAGATCAGCAGTGTAGTGTCATGCTGTGGTTGAATGAGAGTGAGGAGACTCAAGGAATCTGCCCCAAATCTTTGAACTTTCTTTGAAATAGGATGTCTCATCGTCATCTCATGATCAAGTTTCTGTATACTGGTTTACTGATAAAGATCAATAATGCATGAAACAATACACTCTTCAGTTTCTGATCTTTATCTTCATGTTTCACCACTATCTGTCATGTGCGTACGATATTGGTGATGAAATTCTTAATTATTCAGACACGATGCGAAATGTTTGAACTCCCACGCTGCTCATTTTTAGCATGCTCACCATGAGACGGGGTACACTTTGCTGAGCTGTATACATATCCATCTACAGTACATATCCATATACATATCCATTAGACAGATTACTTCTGTAATCTACAGAAGCTTGTCTCAGACAAACGGGTTTATGGATTCTAATGAATGCTGGCTTCTTATTTCAACCATCAAGCAAATTCTGTTTTCTGTATTAAATAGAACTGAATTGAATAGAATAGCATTTACTGTTTCATAACAAAGGTTCATGTGAAAGTCTGGGACATACATTCATCATCAAAAGAAGTGTGGGATTGCAGTGCTATTTGGAAGGAAGATAAAGGTTACCATGAACAATAAATGATGATACATTTAGACGGATATCGGCAATATTTATTTAAGTACTGTATGCATGTGCATTTTGTTAAATACAGTATGGCGTTGGGCCCCCCATGTTTGCTAACACAACATGCCAGATGTCTTAGAATGGAGTTGTAGAGGTTCCTAATGGTGTCCTGTGATAATCCATCCCATGCAGCTTAAATATTCTCACACAGTTCCTGGAGACTTTGTGGTAGAGGTGGAGGTGGAGTGACACCAGGCCTTCTGGACGTGTGCCACATGACAACAAACCAGCCATCTTGCCGCTGACCACGGTGCCTCCACACATGGATTCTTTGGTCGTCTCCACCAAGACTTGTCACTGAAGATGACCCGCTGCCATTCTGAGTCACTCCATGACAGTCTGGCACAACTCCATTGCAGTCTCTGGCGGTGTTGACGTGGTGTTAAGGGCAGTCGTCGTAACAGCCTGCATGCATGTAGTCCTGCATCATGCAGCTGTCTGCCGGTGATGCTGACACTAACAGGATAAGTCATGGAGGGCATCACTGCTCGCTGAATGTCCACAATTGTGGCTGTTGGGTCAGTCAGTCACAGCAATAAGACCCGTCCTTGCATATGTCACACGTGCGCCCGAGCGTGAAACTTGAATCATTTGCGTGTCTCACAATGTCAAACCTACCCACCAAGTTTCATTCCTGCCGGTTGATTCCTTCTGGGTGCAGCTATTTGTGTACTATTCTTTTGATGATCAGTGTATTAGACATTAAGCGAATAGACAGTTCAAGTCTTGGATGGGGGAAATCTGCAGAAGACTTAAGCGACTTGACAAAGGCCAAACCTTTGACGAATGGGTTGCAGAATCTCTAAAACTGCAAGGCTTGTTCCTGGTGAGCAGTGGTGAGTACCTACTGATAGTGGTCCAAGGAGAGACAAACTATGAACAAGTGGCTAAGGATCATTGATGCGCAGGGGTGGTGAAGGCTGTCTCATCTGGTCCAAAATTAACAAACCTTAAGTTCAGAACATGACATAGCTTGTGACGTAAAGTGCTGTAAGAATCCTTCTCAACAGTTTTTTTCTATGTCCTATGACATCAAGTGAAAATATGTCTGAGCTTTTCTATCACAGCATCTTGATTGCTCCATCTGGACAAGACATCTCAGATAGCCAAAGATCATTTCCAGTTAAGAAGAAGAATATTTTTAGCTGCAACCAGACTGGTCATTGCGACCTGTTGCTGAGGTCAGGAAAAGCAACTATAGAGTCTGAATAGCCACAAATTTGCAGTAACAGGATCAGGTGATACGGATGTATCCAGTAAATCAGAAAGAAATGCAGATTATTGACACAGTTTTACAAAGATTACATAAATTATACTACACAAGACACTGACTCATCAGTTCCAACTACCAGCGAACTACCTCCTCTAAAAAAGCAGCATTTAAGGTGGACTGGAAAATAAGAAGCTGTGAGTAAGACGCCAGTTTCCGTCATGTCAACAGCTGTGTTTAAGTGACTGCTGAGCTCAGCAGAAAATCTTGACTAAATTGGTCACTGGTGTAATAATAAGCATTTCAATTAACATCGATTAACTTAGGATTTTCCTACTTAATTAGGACTTAAGTAGGATTTCCTTAATAATATAACATGATCCCGACTTTTAACGTAACGACACTAATTTGGAATAAAAACCTTGTCTGAGCCTATATAGAGACCTAAAAATAAGTTGTTAAACCATGTTGAGTCAGTCAAACTCACATTAACTTGAAAGAAGGTGAGTTCCTGAAAAAATAAATTATCATCAAAAGAATAGTTGCACCCAGAAGGAAGTGTGGGATTGCAGTGCTATTGGGAAGGAAGATAAAGGTTACCAATAATAAATTATGATAAATTTAGACTGATATGGGCAATATTTACTGAGCTACACATACAGAAGTAGTATCTCTGAGTATGGTGTCAGGCCGAGATTTTTGCTAACGAAACATGCCAGATGTCTCAGCATGGAGTTGTAGAGGTTCCTAATGGTGTCCTGGATAATCCATCCCATGCATTTTGAATATTCTCACACAGTTCCTGCTGATTTTGTGGTAGTGGTGGTGTGACCCCAGGCCTTCTTGACATCTAACAGCAAACCATTTATCTTGGCACTGACCACAGTGCTTCCACACACGGAAATCTCCACCAAGACATAAGCGGGACTCATCACTGAAGATGACCCACTGCCATTCTGAGTCACACCATGACATTCTGGCACAACACCATTGCAGTCTTTAAGTGCAGTCGTTGTAACGGTCTGCGTGCATGTTGTCCTGTGTCATGCAGCCGTCAACCAGTGGTGCTGGCACTAACAGGATGGGCATAACAGGTACAGGGATTTGATCCAAAGATGCGCTGGGGAAAGAAGACAAGCCAATGGACGAGGTGTGGTGCTCTAGGCAACGTTCTTTGTGGATACCCTATAAAACCATATAAAAAGGCTCATTTTACACATGGACAAACTTTAACTCGTATAAACCATAAAGACCCAAAACTACATGAACTGAATTTTCTTCAAGGCCAAAAGCTAATACATTTATCAGCGTGTGCATCAATGTGTGTGCTACACCACATGCAAAGATCAGAGAAATGTCTCTGCAAGTAGTGCACCAAAGCATTGTTTAGATTCGAAGTCAGGTCATAAGGCCTTTGGCTGTCTTCAAGATTTGAACCCACGCAATATGGCAGTATGCCAGTGGCATTCAGAATGCGTCCCGAAACTCGAGCTGGTTAAGCGACGTTTGTGATGAGCAGTTGAAAGGGTAATGTGGTCATGATACAAACAAATGGTAGCATGATTAAGATTGTCAAGTCTGCTTGACTTAAATTGGGCCTACACATTCTATCCTCCATGACTCAAATCTTTTTTTTTCTTGGGTTTTCCAGCTTTCACTATGCAGGCTTGCGGCACCTGACTTCAGAAAGGTGAAGAAGGGACTTCTGTCGGGCCTTAAAAACCAAGTGCTCACGTCTGCATTTCGCGTGCAGGAGGGCACCTGAGTGAAAACGAAACTGCTGAGTCTATACACATTTGCATAAACACAGGCATGTTACCAGTGCTTTTTTTAGTCCTGAACGCAGAATGAAGCCTTTTGGTCAGAGAGGTAGATGACATTACTCTCCGGTTGCCAAGGAGCATGCATAATGATCAACCGTACCCATTGAAGGGGCTGTAATTGTTTTGAAGTGATACAAAGTGTTGCTTAGTGCTGAATTAGAGTATAGAGAAGGGAACCAGAATGAGACACGTATTTCACTATGATGTGGGGTTTTTTTCCCATTTCGCTGTAAATTCACACCATCAACCACAGTTAACGGCTGAAACATTTTCCTCTGTGAATGTACTTAATCTGAATTTTGAAGTTATTCCGTGCAGTCAATAGGTGTCTGCATCTAACCCACTGCCTCCTGATTAGAATGCATTGCAAAGTCATTATCTTTGCATCTAGGTCTAGCTGTCTGTGCTATCTCTCTGCTGGTCCTGGAGAGGGGTTGAGTCTGTGGTCTGCACATGTAGTGCTTATCGTAAGCCTCATCAGCTGCTGCTTACCAGAAGTGACGGGAGGAGGGGGTTTCTCAGTTACCTCACAGCAGACGAGACAAAACCAACGCCCATGAGAGAAACATAACTTATGTTGAGATCTGGAGATTAGTTAGTCAATGAATATAAGCATACTATTAGTGACCATTTGTGGAGGAGTGATGTAATAAAAGTATATATGCGATTTTTTTGAAAAATGAACATAGTACAGTGAGACACTTCCTGACTGCTTGACTTCCTTGTTTAGTTATGGTTGAGCTATTTCCAGCTAAAGGGCATTAGGCTAATCTAGCATGTCCATTCATTTGGAAACTGAATTGTGGTTGTGTGCGTAAGTAATGGCACAATTTATGTTTGCATTTTGTATTTATTGTCCCATTCTTGTACATGGAACATGTACATGCGGGCAGTTGTGGGCTGGAGGTTAGGGTACCAGCCTTGCGACCGGAGGGTTGCCGGTTTGATTCCTTGAACCGACAGTAACGACTGAGGTGCCCTTGAGCAAGGCACCTAACCCCCAACTGCTCCCTGGGTGCCGTGGATAGGGCTGCTCACCGCTCTGGGCAAGTGTGCTCACTGCCCCCTAGTGTGTGTGTATTCACTAGTGTGGGTGTTTCACTTCATGGATGGGTTAAATGCGAAATACAAATTCCTCTGTGTGAGAATCACAAATGGCACAAAATGTCTCAAAAACTCTCTACTCAGAGAATGATTGGCCTCACCAGTTTGGTTTGGAATGTCAAAATGATAGCTCACCTGGAGTTTGTGGTCATCCTCTAGTTCTTTGGTAAGGTTTAGACCTGCTTGTCTGATCCACTCGTACCAGTGCAACACCCAAATAATACCTGACAATCAAAGAATTTGATATAAAGGGGGATAATAGATAGATAGATAAAAGTATACAGAGAAATAGTCCATAAAGGTAGAACTTCAGAGTGGTCCTATGTGGTAAGTGGAGCTGATAAAATGAACAAGGAGTCTAGATACAAGGTCAGTTTGGTGTGTGTGCATGAAAGAACCACATATTTGCATGCTAAATTTATTCATTCCTTTTTGAAATGTCTCTTTAGATTGCTGGAGAAGGTGTTTGGTCGTTATGTGTCTTATCATAGCGTATATTGTCACCTTTTTATAAAGGCTTCTCTACGTTTTGTCCATAACTACATTTTTGCACTTATCTAATCACATTTTGCATGTCACATTTTACATAAAGGTACTTAATGTACCATAACTCCTTGTAACAACACCGATCTCCTGTTACTGTGGTCAGAGCAGACTTGATAGACCTGTTCAAAATCGGGCCAAATGTTTGGAGCACCCCCTGTGGCTGGTGGCTCATAATCAGAGAAACTGCATAAAATGCTCTATTGTACAACTTCCACACATGAAAGGGATGAATAGTCCTCCGCACTGTGAGCCTGACCTCATTAAGGCATACTGCATGTTTCTCCTCTGCACTGTAGATGGCAGATACCTTCCGCTAATCAGTCAATATTGAACTTGTCCATAATGTAAAGGAAGTGAAACGAGGATGAATGTGTGAGAACGGCATACTTTATCTGTAAAGGGTTTTTTCTA
The DNA here is from genome assembly GCA_034552555.1 of Semaprochilodus insignis. Classification (NCBI taxonomy): domain Eukaryota; kingdom Metazoa; phylum Chordata; class Actinopteri; order Characiformes; family Prochilodontidae; genus Semaprochilodus; species Semaprochilodus insignis. The sequence goes on along the minus strand of CM067474.1, from coordinate 22,410,450 downwards.
CATAGTGCACGTATGAATTTGTAAACATAAAGGAATTCAGAGTGGTTGGATATGAAATGGTGCGTTATAGGGAAACCTTGACTGTACAGCGCTAAAGGTTGAAAATAATATTGATAATGGGGAAACGGTGCATAAAGCAAGCTGTCTTTGGGGTCTGTTTTGCCACTCAGTATCTTTCCGCTTTTAACTTCTTCTTAAAAATTGGTTTTAGCCCAAAACGTCATGCCTTGGGTGTCAGGTGGCACTTTCCTAACCATTGAATATACAGGCTTTCCATGAGGAAACTCTTAGGGGAGTCGCACGTCTGGTTCCCAACACCACCGTGAACAATTTCTTCATGATGACTCTTCATCATAAGTTCAGATTAGACATCTCCGAGTAACTTTGTTTACATCCTAACAGCTTAATTATCCAGAATTGCTGAAAAGGTGGTGGAATTCCTCTTTAAGGAATTAGCCTCGTTCAGTGTTCAGTGATTATCTGATGACTGCTGTAAACCATTATTGTTCTCACTGAACTCATTAAGCCTGAGATGTTGGTTATCCAGTGTAGTAAAAGTCTCACTTTTACATCATTTACTGTAGAATAAGATTTGAAGGCCTCAGTGCCACTAATGGCCTCTTATGATTCCACCAACATGGTCAGTTTTCAAAATTCCCAGCATTCACAGCACACTCTCTCTCTCTCTCTCTCTCTCTCTCTCTCTCTCTGTGAAATGAACACACGCAAAACCTTTAAATGGGTTTATTGAGAAGCTAAAAAAAGGGATAGAAAGTCAGTGTAGTCAAATACAATGGATCATACACTGTGCATCAGAAAACGCATTTGCTGTGCCATCTGCCCGATGGGCTGATTTATGACTGCTTGCATTTGCAAGTGCCGTGTCTGTGAACAGAAGTACATAAGCAGTATGAAAAAGTACATTTTGTTGCTGTATTTGAACATGACGGTGTATTTGTATTTGCACTGCCTATGAAATTTCCTATTGATATGAACATGGCTCTCCTTTGATGGATCTTTAAGTTTATCTCAGCAATGATTGGCTAGAACCTTGCGTAATTGTTGTTGCATACACCAAGCACAAGCTGGGAAAAATCAATGCATCACAAGCACGCATGTCTCAATGGGCCACCTCCTGTGACTTTAGACACTTGTTTTACGGAAGCCTCTCCCGGGGATGTAGTTATGGAGTAACTGCAGTTCATCCATGGCTCTTTCTTGGATGCTTGTGTCATTCAACTAAATGCATGGGAGAGAAATAGAGAAACGCATAGAGCAATGGCTTACGGTAAAGAGAAAGAGCTGCTGAAAGCAGCTAAGTTGCTGAAGCTATCGTTATACATACCCTTTCACTGGCAAATTTCAGTTTCTGTATCTGATGGATAGCTACTTCCTCTGGCGTCATATCTGCTTCCAAAATCTAGATCACACACACATATAAAACGATTACATTACTAGCTTTACTTTATGGGCAACGTAGACTAGCCAGATCTCCGATTTAACATTTTTCCACTTGTTTTTTTTAGATTACCTGTAAGTTAGGCTGCTGAGTTGCCTTTTGATGTAACACCTCACATATCTTGTTCATCTGAAAGTTAGCGAAAAAAAAGAGCCTGTGAACATTTCTAATTAGTGAAGCAAGACTCTTTTTGCTGACACCAAGGCTGCTAACCACATGATGTGATGCTGTCTGTGGTGAGCTCAGCTGTCGAGAATCCAGCAATATGATCTGTTTCCTGGACTTTACCTTATAAACACAGCTTCTCAGTGTGTTCATCATGGAGATCAGCTCAAGATGGTAGCTCATGCCATGGCTCATGCAATGGTCACTGGAGTTGTCCCATGTGTAGTGGAGAACATTGACATAGAAGTCAATGATTTTCCCTAAGACACAGCTATGGAGGTCCTTCTATGGACAGAAAGAAATACTCAGTTATTATTTTTTGTCCATTTTCATACATTTTAAGTGTGTTTGATAAATGCATTTTTTCATTTCTATGTATTTTCTTGTCCATAGGTGAGAAACTCAAGTGAACAGCCAAAAGTCTCACCCGTTTGCGGATTTTGTCAAACGTTTGGCTCTTCAGTAAGATGTTCTCGCTGTCCGCCGCTGACTGGAACCATCATATAAAGAACATTTCAGGTGTTTAGTCCTCAATCCAAAACAAAAATAATGTCTAAATATGGTATGTTTTGAAACTGTACATTTCACACCCTCCCACTAATATCTGAATATATCTGTCTGTGGCCCCACGGAAATGATTGCTTCCTGATTTTCTTGGAGGTGTTTTCCCTACATGTCTGAGCCATCTGTAGAACATTGTCAAGGCAGAAGTACATCCAAAATACCAAGCCAAAATTAGGATCCTGCAGGCCCATTCAAGTGCATATGCATCTTAAGAAGTCTGGAAGTATGATGCAGGGCTCAAATACAAAACAGAGCAGAACAATGGGCTGTAATTCAAAAAAGACACTACTCACCACATCTTTACTGACGTGCCGGGCATTTTTCTCTAGAATAAGTAGGTCAAAGCATGGTGCTTGGGAAACACACCTGGTTTTCTGTGAAATCCCTTCACACTCGGGTACCGCCACAGCTAGACTCAGCAGCAGAGCTGCCCACTGCACTACACTGGCCATACCATCAACCAAATTAACTCGATTACTCAGTGATGTATGCACCAAAAGAATGGAGGCATTCCTTCATTCTCTCTTGCGTTCCCCCTCTCACCTTCCTATTTATGCCTCCTCAGTTCCTCGTGACGTCAGCTCTTCCTCCACTTGTCCTTCTTATTGACCTTTTCCGTACTTTCACATCCTACTGCATGATCCACCACGGACCAAGTTTGAAATAAAACCTGCATTACTTGAATAGGTATATGATCTTTGCAGTCCTTTGAGGTCTTTGGCTGTCATACGTTCTATCATAGAAAGAGGCATATACAAAAGTTTGTTTGCAACATGTTGCCACAGGGTTGTTATGGGTGCATGTTGCGGTCATGGCATTTGTGTCTCTTGGTTGGATGTCCTAGATTCTAATTATAGAGCAAAACCATTGTCTCGATTGTCTAATAGCTAACCAGCAACAAAGGATACTATTTATGTAGATTTGTGCACAAGTGCAATCAAAGGCCTTGGTATCATTTGGCCATCAAATCCATCAATTTGGCCATCATTTTAACGACTTGTGTCTCTGTTGCTTATTGGTAGTTGGTAGTCCTGGGGAGAGAACTGCCGAGAGGCAATGCACAGACAGACGTGTGGGATTTGACATTTCATCCACTTTCCAATCAGGGTGCAGGTGGTTCTTCACCTAGCTCAAACAAGAGTTGGCCTAATTTGGCTGCCACGTCATGTCATGTCGCACATTTGGCATGTCAAATGCTAATTTAGCCAGTTTGAGTTTATTTTAAAGATGTGTTTAGGGCCAGGGATAGATTAGAAAGTCAGTAGGCCCAGTCGTAGAGAGCGAACTTGATGATGAGTTGTATTTGAACAACTGTACACTGCTCTGTGTGAAGAAGAAGAAGATCATAATGGAAGGCATTAAATACTGCAACAGGCAAATTATCATGAAGCCTGTTGAGCCCCCTCCTCTTTTCTGTGCTATTTCCAAACCACAGCCATGTAGGAGGTTCATTTGCAGTAATGAGTCATACTAAGCAAGGCCTCAGAATGCTCTCCTTAAGAGGCGCCTATAATTTAGCTATCATTTCCTCAAGGTATATGTGCAAATTACAAAAATGTTGTTACCGTTTCACTCATTTTGGTTCTGCAGTGCATGGCAAATAGAAACCTGGCTGTACAATCCCTTTCTGTCTAGGGATTTCCATTCTGTTGTATCAGCTCAACAGTTTCCCCATCATGCATCGCTTCGCTTCTAAACAGACACTAGAGAAGGGGCTTTCCAGAGAATTTCAGTGTACATCTTCAGCTCACCTTTTCTCTCGTATTTTCTTTTCTCTCCTTCTGTCTTCCTTTCACTTCTTTCCTCTAAATGAGGGTCTTACAAATGAAGCCAGCTCCTTTAGATTTCAGTTAGCTAGCTGTATGTACTCAGGGCGCTCTGGCTTTTGGCGGTTTAACATTCAACCTTAAAGGTGTCATATTCTGAAACGAGTTTCCTGTTACTTGTACTATCAACTGCCTTAAGAACACTGTTAAAATGAACTGCTCCTCTGTGGTTTCTCTAGTGAAAAATCAAGACCTGCTGTCTGTTTCTATGCCGTAGATTTGCCCTCGCCAGTTTCCTTTGACAGACTGCCCGATGCCATCTTAAAGGCCACTCCACCGCTGTTGCTGCAGTCCGTCCTAATAACTTAACTGTAGCCCAGCAGCAGAAAGAATTGTGATTAGATGCACTTTACTTTTCAAACCTGAAACAATGGCAGACAGTGAATATAAGCCAGACAAAGTGCATAAGCCCAGAATCTACATCCTTTGTGTAGCAGATTACTCTATTGGTTATACATTACTGCTGATGTACCTCAATGGAAGGTCTACACAGCTAGCAATAGCAAACAAAAAGAGCTATTTACCATGGTTCTCTTTCTAAATCTGAAGGTTAGGCCAAGCACAGAAAGCAAGCACAATATGTACATTAAACCTTCGGGGTACAAAAAAAGAACTGCAGGTAAAAGTGTAGTATTAGTGTGTATAACTGTGTACTCCTCTGGAAAGCATGGTACTACAGTGGACCACTGCACTGGACTGAAGTTTTAGTGCAGTACAACTGAGCATAGCGTTAGTTAGGACAGGCCACAAAGTCAAGCTCAGGCCATGATCACTCACACAATCAACTGCATGCGATTGTCTAATCCACCCAGGTGCTTATTTAAGATGCTTCAGGCAGCCTACTCTTGCCTCTTTGCTGTTAGCCTCTTTGCAGTCTTTCTGCTAGCGGGGGGTTGCCTGCTATGGTCTTTCTCGGGTGGTCTTTCTGACGCTCTCCCTGGAAACAGAACAGTTTCTTTGACGTACTTTTTCTGACTGAACTGTAGTTCATTGCGGTGCAACTGCAGTTCAGTGTAGTACAGTTTGTAGTTCAGTCTCCTGTTAATGCAGTATGTGCATCAGTGGCATAGTGTCTGGGTGTGCATGGTATGAACTTAAATAGCTCCTCGGCTTTAAAGATTTAAAGATCACAAAATGGTAGAAAGATTTACAGAGAGAAACTTACACTTTTCCCGGCAATGTAAAAGTGCAGATGTTGTTAACAGAGGGAATCAAACTTCAGTTTTAAATTGAGGTGAGGTGAACCTCACCATCCGCTGAACATGCATGCATCAACCAAAATCGTTTCATTAGCAGTTTCGGTGATAGTTTCAGTGAAGCTTTGCTTTGAGGTATAGGTTATTTTATATTGCATGCCACTTTGCCTTTTTGTGTTAACAGCCTGTGTCTGCTGATATGCAGGGTATCTAATACTACAAATGGAATCCATCAATAACTCTCTGTCACACACAGTGTTGATGTTTTCTGCTGACTTTGGCGGATTTGGTGGACCTAGGGTTGGGTCCTACTGGTCTTGGTCTTGGGATTACGGATTACGGGAGCTCCAGTCCATAAGATTTGTGTACAGGTGTGCATTACAACTGCAGAAACATCCCACCCATAGAATATTACACTCATCATCAAAGGAATAGTTACACTAATAATTGTACCCAGAAGAAATCACTTGACAGGAATTAAACCTGGGGGGTAGGTTTCATATTGTGAGACATCCGAATGATTCAGGTTTCATGCTTGGCTACACATGTGACGTAAACCACGATGGACCCTATCGCTGTACCTGACGGCTGCCCTTAACACCACGTCAGCATCGCCAAAGACTGCAATGGTGTTGTGCCAGACTGTCATGGAGTGACTTAGAATTGCAATGGCTATGGCATTGGGTCATCTTCAGTGACGAGTCCCGCTTTTGTCTTGGTGGAAAAGACCCACGAATTTGTGTGTGGAGGCACCGTGGTCAGCGCCAAGATGGATGGTTTGTTGTCACGTGTCACATGTCCAGAAAGCCTGGTGTCACTTCACCTCCACCCCTACCACAAAATCTGCAGGAACTGTGTGAGAATATTGCGTGAGCATTAGCAAACATGGCGGCCTGATGCCATACTGAGCGACACTACTTCTGTATGTGTAGCTCAGTAAATATTACCCATATCAGTCTAAATTTATCATCATTTACTGTTCCTGGTAACCTTTATCTTCCTTCCAAACAGCATTGCAATCCCACACTTCCTTCTGAGTGCAACTCTTCTTTTGATAAGAGTATAACACCCACAGCATATTCAAAAATATATCATTATTGTTTAAAGTCAAAATAAATTCAAATCTCAATTTTGTGTGTGTTTTTGTTGGTATATGTGTCTGTTAACGGTGATAACTACTATTAGTGCTAGTTATATATGACTTTAGCAAGTACTGAACTATCAATACTGGACTGTCTGTAAGCACATAGGCACAGGCAAACAGGACAGTTTCTGTGTGAAATTGAGTTCAAAACTTGTACTGAGTGAGATCAGAAGAATTCCTAAACAAATGCACAAATTTGATACATTTGGGGAGACCCTAGACAATACATTTCAAAAGCTAATCCTAAACTAATCAGTTAGCAGAGAGGCTAAAAAGCTGAAGATGTACAGGACTGAACAGAGGCCATTTTTGCAACATCACTGGGCAGTTATTTACAGTCATACAAGACCAGACTCTTATCTCCTGGAACGGGGAGAGACCAAGATAGTCGAAACTAAAGGCTATAATGTCACATTTACCGTTTGTGTCAGTAAAGCTTAAAACTGTGTTTTTTCTGAATGTTCTGGCTACTGTAATAGCACCGATCTCAACAATGAGGGGGCATTTGCCGCTAATGGCATAACTAGCAACCAGATTGGCTCGTTTTCTTGAAGGATGGTACTTCCCCTGCAAAAAGACGCCATCCCTGTCATCAGGAGGTCGCAAGTTCTGGCCTCAACTGGCCTCATTGTCTCTGAGTGGGTTGCATGGTATAGCGTAGACGTTTGATAACTGATGTGACAGAACTGGCAGATACTATTCTTACAGTGAAACAGACAAACCGGGAAATAAAAAGCTGGCTTGTGTGGTCTGGAGAAGCAGAGTATCATATTTTGCACAGTGCATCAGTAAGCCTTGAAACTGAAACGAGCTGCAGTTCTGTATCACAATGATCCACATCTTTAGTGGTGTTTCACCAGACCATGGAGAGCACAGTACAGTCTGCCCTACATCTGGATCTCAGTCATTATCTCGTGACTGCGTGCAGCCTATAAGGGGAAGATCTAGCTAGTTGGAGGAACTGGACAAAAGAAAAATGTCAAAATTAGAAAATGCCAAAAAACTTTATTGCTTTAGAACTGCACTTAGAATGTACAGTTAGGTGAGTATTTGATTATAGGACTATTGAGTACCTTATAGATTTTGCTAATTATGAAGCTCATCGTGGGTTGAGTGGAGCCTGTCAGATATAAAACACACTAGATACAGTATGGAACATTTGAGCTACTAAGACCTATCTCTTTGTAAAGCACTTAAGTGAGTAGACACTAATAAATGTACAAATTGAAATGCTTTTTATGTTTATGCACTTATACTGAGATGAACGTTTCCGCTCTCTTGGTATGAGTGATAGGTTGTGATTGAGAGGTAGTGCACATCTGCTGTATTTAACTCTATTCTGTAACTATTCTTCTTTCTAGGTATTAGGACTGGCCCTTGTTCGTGCAGTGTCTGAGCTCAAGGTGAGTTATAGACTCTGACCTTCTTGTACGAGCTCGGAAACATTCTCTGATGGAACACTAAGCATGGTTGTAAGTCGTTCTAGATAAGAGCATCTCCTAAATGCCTTAAATGTGAATGTAAATTTAAATATATTTATATAATTAGCATGAAAAGGCCAATCAACATTTTTCAATAGAGTGCAGATCGATTTTTACCTTACATGTGTCGTACCTGACAAGATTACATCAATTATAGGAACTTTTTGCAGTGCACATTGAGTTCACAGAATTTTGTTCTTAACTCTGCTCTGCACAGATGTTGGGCATCCTCCTCCCCCCAACCCTGCCCAGCCAAAGAGACAGGAGTGATGTCAGCCATTCTTCCTGCTGGCTGCTACTCATTACATCATAACTTCTCAGTGGCCAAAATTAATGCTTGTCTTAACCAAGGAAGACGCAACCGTTGTCAGTGGAAACCACAACAAATAAATTTGGCGTGGGTGTGCTTTGATGGATGTATCATTACGCTTTGGTTTTCTTTGACTGCACGAGTTTCATCAAAAGTGTCTTAGAAAGAATTGCTCTCTTGGGGAGTCCTGTAGCATTGCTGACATATAAGTCTGGCCTTATGCGAACAACAACCAGAGCTGATAATATGACCTAAATCAAGCAGACAGACTTTGGTATCAAGTCATAACCTAATTGTTCTGATTTGAAGGAACAGTTTGTTGAAAACCAGGTATTAGTCAGTGAGCACTGCTCTTTTCAGGGAACCAAATGCAAGTCATCTGTAGTAGAAGCAATTTACTGAATACTGTTTTTGCATTTTATTTTGCTCCTGCAACTATGAAAGTATTACGATTCCTGTTTTTCTGAGGACGTTGGTGAACGGTTGAAATGGTTTACATATGGTGTCCTGCAGGACTTAACTGGACATTGCTAATTCTCGTCTGCAGTTCAGCTCAGAGTCGAACCTGCAGGACTCAGACATGCATAAAGTGTTTCATGAACACTTCTGCTACAACACATTTAGAAAACTCAGTCAAGCCAAGAGTTGTAGTAATATTTTGATTTATTTAGTCATAGACTTTACAATCCTTGCTTTGGCAAGTAATACCTTGTTAGCCGCTAATCCAGGTTTTCATAAAATAAATAACAAATACAATAATTTAATTATACAGTTTTCTATAATAAAATAATTTAACAACATCAATAAATTATGTCAAAATATCAAAAACACTACTACTACAGAAATATTAACATTGTCCTAGGATTTTGATCGATGTTTCTTGGAGGCCTTAGCCTGTCGCCGACTCCTGTGGCTCTGTCCTGGTGGGTCTCCCAGCCTTGATGCTTCGTTGTACACCTTTATCAGTTCAAACAGTGCTTTTTTCTGAACCAATGGGTCAGTTTCCTAGGGGACATAATAAATTACAGTTAGTTCATTGTCAGTAAGGTGATGTAGTAAGATGATTGTTTTTTAATGGTCTGAAATTCATTCTGGTTATGTTATTTCAATATTCGCTAAGCATATGAAATATACAGCAGTGTTAGGTTTCTTAACATTGATTCTTGTTTTGTTCCTGTTTCAGATATTCCATCTATAGGACAGCAAAGGTCCACCTGTATGGCTTTCTATAAGTGTGAAGTACGCCACTACTATTGGGATAAGACCCAAGTATTAATGGACTCATTATTAATGGGGCTTACCTTGAGAGCCATCACCTCACTGGCCTGTGTCTTGAGTTTATTATGTTTGTCTGAGAAGTAGTGTAATTTCAGCATGCTCAGGTACTCCTTCACTTTAATCAGGTGCTGCTTCACATTCAAATCCTCCGTTTCATTCTGCATCCGGGTTAGGATTCTGTCATACGCATCCAGAATAATGGTCATCAGGAGCTTTTGTTCTGGCCTCTGAAAAAAAGGGCAACACAAGGAAGGTGAGTTGTTATGTGGGTCTATTATAGACAATGTGACATCCTGCATGACAGAGTGCATGACATCCCATGGATGTCATTTAGGCCTATATTATGTGTAGGCCTCAATCAACTAGTAAATGAGGTGGTGAAGCTAAAGTCATAACTTATGGTAATGTGCATTGAATTTTTTACCTCAAAGCCTTCCAGTCGTCCCCAAAAAAGGGGTCTCCCAACAGATAACTCTGGTTTCTCTTTTGTCTTCTGAAATAGATTAAAACAGAAATCAGACATGTTCCAGTAAAGGGCATAAGTAATTAGAAATGAGCCTATTACTACCAAGCCTGTATTACTTTAATGTTCAAATGAATAGGATCATTGGTGGCCGTTCTGCTGGTCTCTGCAACATGCTAATTATATTACCGTTGGTGTCATGATATAGACAAATGCTACCCACATAGTCAGCATAGAGCTAGAGCTGGCTGTTATTATAGGTGATAGGTCATTCTGCTTCCTGTACTGTGTTATAACTGCCTCAGTTGTTTTCAGCTTTGTAATTACTTTTGGAGAGTTCCCAAGAGTAGAAATGAATCTTACCATTCCCCAAAAGTTTCAAATCAGAATAGTTAGGAAAGTCAAAGCCTTTGCCAGGTGACATCCCTGTCCCACTATACATTTCCATTCTTCTTCTCTGTTTAGTGACCTACCATACAGCGTTAAAGACACTCACATTACTTACATAGTAGTCATTCAGTTCCTCAATGGACTTTCTGGCTTTGGGTGGGAGGTTAGCCGAAGAGCTTGCCATCAATCCAAAAGTAATTAAGCATATTTCCAAGAGCAGATTCATCTTTCTCTTCTTTAAGGCAAATTTGAGCCAGTCACCAAACTCGTAGAATTATTCCGACGTGCCGCAAAGTCACAAAGTTGGCTTTTGTCTTGAACTGTTAGTTCGTTGACACTGAGCCCACCGTTGTCCTCACCGTATCTCTGCTAAAGGCTGAATGTGTCTATCTGTGTGAATGGCGTTATTTATAGTTTGCTCCGTAGTGCAAGTGAGCAGACGACAGTAGTTTAGCAAGGTGCGAAATTGTGGTTTTTTGAGTTTCCTATCAATCACAATGTAGGCAATGATGTAGCGCTGCATTGGCAAGCTTGTCAAACACCACCCTTGGATTTGGAATGGCACAGGGCGGAGCTGTTGGTGGTTTGTGGTCTGGGGATCTTTGATCATGTGATGAACGCTTGGCCCCCAGCAGATGTGTTGGCCATGGGCTATGTCACAGAGGTCATGATTTGGTGTAATTTGCTGCTTCTGCCGGAAACAAGCTTGCGTATCGGCCAGTTTACTAGAAATTAGCAGAAGTGAAAGAAGCAGTGGGATAACTATGCCTGGTCATACTTATTGTTATTTCCAATGACAATAGAAAACCACCTACCATCATTGTCAATGACTGAAACCACAAACCACAGAACAGACTGCCCATATGGACTTCTCTTGTAATTAGTGAGTAGTTTCAGCCAGCATGTCTTCGAGGGGATCATGATTTTTTCCGATGCTGCAAGTATCCTTCCCCAAAAGTTTCAATGTCAAGTACATAGATGACAGCTGATTGTTGGCAAGGTTCAGCTTTAATAGAATTTGTATGACATTAACTACAGTTATTTCTTCTCAATCTCATAGTCTGTAAGCCAGGGCGTTACGGTGAGTAAAATGAACACATTGTTATTTAAGTTTCAAAATGTTCATGGTAGGGATGCACCGAAATGAAGATTTTTGCCCGAAGCCAAAACCCAACAAAATGAAACGTTTAGCCGAAGGCTGAAGGCCGAATACCGAACACATTTTTTCCCAGCAGACATACCCAGAAAGCACAATATGATATAATAAATATATATAATTATAAACAAATATATTAGAAAAAACATCTCGGCCAACATGTCTGCTGCATTCACAGAGAGCGCCTCACTCCAGGCTGCTCGCGATTTTATCGCGTTGTTGTTAAATTGGGATTTGTGTTTCGTAATGAGGATGCGGACACGCGCACCGAGAGAGAGCGCGAGAGAGAAAAACGCGCGCGTGAGAGCGAGTGCGTGCATGGGTTCACATGTTTGCGCGCGCTGTGAAGCTGCTGTCCGTCAGCCTCGCTGTAGCGGCTCTATTCTGTTCTTTACTCTGTCTGGAGTTCCGTTTGGCTCGAATGCTTGAAGCTGAATAAAAGCTGGGAGATGTCAGCGTGCTCCGGTGTGACTCGCAGTGGTAGTTAGTGGTAGTTAAAGGGGGTATTAGCCTAGAGCTGTTGGCGTTAGCCCTGGAACTAAGGGGGAAAAGTTTGGCTCTGGTTCCATCTACATCCGGGTACTAGAAAAAGGTAATGGCGTCAGTGAAAGCGTCATTGTTCTGTATAACTTATTCGGCCTTTTCACTTATTCTGTTTTGGTTTTTTTTTTTGGCCGAATAATTTCGATTGCCAAACATTCAGTGCGTCCCTAGTTCATGGACATGATGCTCTATAACATGTATTCTCTTCATTTACATACAGTTATGTGTAAATTTCACTTTGAGTTGTGGATTTGAGGTACATAACGTCCTCAACGTTAACGATGGTACCGGACAGTGCTGACTTGATTTGTATAAAGAACCCCAGAAAATTAACTGGAAAAACTTAGTTTAGCTACAAGTTTGAAGCACCCTCTAGTGGTCCACAGGCCTGTACTCAGAGTGCGGAAGTAGTTAGGTCTAGGCCAATAACGTCACTGCAAGTCATAAAAACATAAGTGGAAAAACTTTTATGATAATTATAAAACTGATAATAACTTATTGAAAATCAAGGAATCAAATGTTTTTCTGTCAATATAAATATTAATAGAGAACTACAAATAAAACATCACAGTAACAGGCTCAATAAACATCCATTTGAGACAACGCAGTTGTTGGCCTGTGATGCAGACAGCTAACTAGCTATTGATTGGGAAGTTTCTCAGGGGGCTTTCACAGCTGATTCATTTGGTCACACATTTTCTTTAGTTTGCTCTGTTTGTGAACACTCCACCTGTATCCAGGTCTGCAACAAACACCTGAAACCTAGTTTGGCAAAAAACACGGGTCCTGTTGATCATTCAGCCATTCTGTAGTCAAATAAGCTTATTGACCAGTAGAGCTTTCTTTCCTCTACTTCCAGCAGCACGTTGGCACCGTACCATCCACATAATCTGCCTGTTTTAGTGTCTGACTCTTTTGTACAGTCTCTCATCGCTCTCATATCAGTCCTGCAGCACGAGCTGCTATGAAAAATTACAGATGGGCCATTAAATAATACAAAATGCCTGTATTTAATTTTGGCTTATGGATCAGGGAGTGTATTTTTGGCCAAGCGTCAGTGACCTGAACTCAAACTGATAAACCAGTGACAAAGACGCAGAAATCAGCTAGGGTTAATTACAGTTGTTGATTGTGACAGTGCTAAGCCCAGGGAGCGGAGTCAGAGCGGTTTAGCGATTTCAAATAAATTGCAGAAACCCTGAAAGCTATCGCAAGACGAACATCCTGCTCTTGAGGGAAAGCTGTAGCTCCGAATCATACGTCTACCTTATGCATTTCTCCTTTCTCCCTCTTTTAGAATCACTGCAAGCGTAACATGTTGTTTTTTACCTGCTAATATCGGTTTCTGTGATTCAATTAAAATGTCTCTTTCAGGCCCTATTACTCAGGTTTTCAGTATCAGTAAGAACAAAGAAAAGGTGTTTAGGAGTCTGTGTTAAACTGACAGTTGCTCTGTAAAATCAGACTGAAAATATAGTGTGTGTTTTTTGTGTTGTGCAGCAGAGGATGTTTGAGCTCTGAGGTTTTAACACCATCAGCCATGCTTCTCTCTGCAGAGTCACTGAAAGAGAGAGAAGTGCAAACAGACAAGGTCCTTGTGATGTCGACATTATCTGGGGTTTGCAGAATACCACAGATGATCAGTAGTTGGTGCCAGTGTCAAGGAGTTAGTTTACCATTTTCTAAACTCTATATATTTCTTTATTCAGTCTTCCGGGGTCACCACAATCGGATACACTCTAACTTCAACACTGAATTAAGCCTAACGAATCAGTTTTGGCATGTGCTGAATGCGGGATGGAAAAAGTCTTGCTCATCGTAGTTCCCATTCCCATTTTGTCATATCTCTCCAGGATGGCAGAGAAACGTGTTCTGGTGGAGCCCCTCCACTGGAAATTGAGGTGATTTTGAAACTACAGCTGGAATGGAAGTGTCAGACATTTTCTGCTGCTTCAACTTTGGAGCTTTTCGGTTTTCCACAGTTGCGGCTGACGATGAAACCCCTGGGTTTAGAAGACGGTGGTGAGCTCGGTGTCACCTTGACTCCCGTGACGACTTTCGTGAGCCACAGAAACCGAAAGGGTCTCTCTATTCAATTCTGAATATATTAGTCATCGGTTTCAGCAAATGTAAAAATTCAATAATAAAAATAATAATAATAATAATATGATTTAATTAAGAATTATTATTATTATTATTATTATTATTATTATTATTATTATTATTATTGCATAAACACAGTATTGTGTCTTTTAAGTTACTTAGTCTTGGTGATAATTCTGTAATTAAAAAAACATTGAATAAATGTAGTGAATTTAATACATCACTTTTTCACTGCACATTGAATTGGGTTACACAGACTATAGATGCCTTATTTGCATTTACATTAAGTAGCATTTATATAGATATGACCCTAACTGAAGGAATCTTGTACTCCTGTAGAATAGAACCCAGTATCTTCTTTAATCCAGCAACTTCTATTAAACTAATAGGCAAGTTTTGTGAGCAAGTGTGGGCTGTTATACAGACACTTTGTGTCTCTGATACATTTAGGACATAAATAATTGAATATTTCCGTACATAGTAAACTCCTTCAACCACATACAAGCTCAAAATAAGGACATACTTCATAAATACAGGGTGCTTTAAACAAACATTCTTTCTGAAACCATTGAGACTGCTCACTTCTGAAAGGTACACTCATGTCATTATTATCTGAACTGCTTCATCAAAGTTTCATTTTCTCTAAATAGCAAGTAGCACTGATTATCTAATTTCCAAAGTAGTTCAGAGTCACTGCTAGAGATGTAGCTTTTCCTTTACGAAAAGCCAAATGACCAGATTTGATAATGGTATAACTTATATGAACACATGAACACCGAAAGTTTCCTTTGCTGATAGTCCACCTTCCCAGCTAGTCATTAGCCAGCCTGCCATCAGCTAGCTTGATTAACCCATGCATAAATAATCAGAAGAAGTAATATCTACTTGGCATACCTACCAAGAGGTTACCCAGATTTATCACTTAAGCTCCATTTTTGAAGATAACAAAATTGGATATTTGATTCTGTGGATGTTGTCATTGTATTATGCCTAATCAAACCATCACAGTCACTGCCAAGGTGTGCCTTATTGACTCAGCCCTCAAAATGTCAAATCAAACATTGTCATTAAAGGTCAGAGACAAATGGATCAAAGAAATTCTTCATGCCTGCTGTGCCAGAATGATTTCACCTAGAATTATTAGAACAGGGCTTTTAGTTTTGCTGTGTTGTTTGTGCTTTCGTTTTACATTCCAGCTTTCAGTCTGATTTTAAATCCTTCATATTATTCTTTTTATTGTTTATTATTTCATATTGTTTTGTATCACTATAGAACATTCACATTAAGACTGTGTGATGACTGGACTGTTGTCAGCCACCTACCAATTCCTACTTCTCAGGTCCAATGAGCTGAACCACCCAGACAGCAAGCTGATCCAAGGCATCGCAGAGCATGGTGACAGCACCAATAGTCCTCCAATAGTTTTTGGCTAGAACCCCGGCATGCCCAGGGCCTACTCAAAAGCTCATAAGGAAATACAGTGCTAACTGTTCCTGCGCTACTTGTGAATACTCTTCAACCTCTGTGCTCAGCTCCACTGCCAGTACGCTTATTTCCAGCTCTCTGTCTGGAAGCAGGTTCCTGACTGACCACATTTTTGGCACCTGTCCGAATTGCCGCTGTAGTGCCATGGTTAATGTTGCTAGGTCGCCATGTTGTTCTGCAGGCAGGCCTACAAGCATCTGGAACGTTTTTCCTTCCAGGGCCAGGCACAGCTGCATTGGCCACCACTGTGGCATCACTTTTGTTGGCTTCTCAGATGTTTGCTGTCTGCCGCTGCATTTGTTGACCTTCTGCGTGAAGCGTGCGCTGCAACTTTGCATAGCAAGCCTCAAAAGCCACTACTGTAAAACGGAGAAAGTGGCAGCCGCCACAGTAAATTAGAGGGCTCACTGACTGGTGGTGTGAGAGGCCATTGATAGGTGCAACTGTGAGGACTAAGCATGATCGCGGCTCAGCGATGACTAAGAGCTACACACACCACAGAATAAGTTTGATTTCAGCTTTCTGTCACACCAACACCAGTCACATGACTTTTGAACTCTCAGAAATTAGTTTTTATCTTCTACACTTGATTCTGCAGCACTCCAGTTAGTCAGAATCAAACCTCTACTGTGATGTGTGCCACTGTTTGGGTCTGTAGCCTGCTCACTAAGCTAATGTTAATACATCCAAACACCACAGAACAGGTGTAATTTTGCCTTTAGTTCCCTCAGATTTGAATCATTATCATCTAAACTTGTGTCAGTGCTAAGCTGATGCTAACCAGTAGTGATGATGAAACACTAAACTACCCATTGTTAATGGGGCTTAGGCACTGCACGTGTGTGTGTCTTGAGAGTTATGTTTGTCCAGGAAGTAGTGTAATTTCAGCTTGCTCAGGTCCTGCCTGCCTGCATTGCTGACCAGTTTGCCTACCATGGAGCTTCTTCTTGTCTTGTGCTATGAGGGGGCTTCACCTCCATCCCGCGTGCCCATCCGACGATCCTGCTATTTAACCACAGACTAATCAGACATTTCTTCCTCTGCCTCAAAAAACACCTAACACTTCTCCTGTTCTTTCTAATAGACTATGATCATACTCTTCCATCTAACAGTTACTAACAGTTCTTATGCAGTATTGCCTAAAAATAATAAACTCTGGTCTTGTTATTGTGTTTGTTGCTATCCACTGTCGACCAGAGGAGGATGGGTTCCCTTTTTGAGTCTTGGTTCCTCTCGAGGTTTCCTCCTCTTGCTCTGAGGATGTTTTTCCTTGTCAGTTAAGATTCTGTTGTATGCATCTAGAATAATGGTCAGGAGCTTCCAGCTTTTAGGTACAAGAGCAAGACACGTAAAGTACGTTTTAATGTGGATTTATTATATGTAACATCCGGTGCATCCCATGGATATAATATTGTGTCAGTCACATGTGAAGGCCTTAATAAACAGTGAGAATGCATAAATGCACAGGACAAGACGATGCTCCAAGCATAGTATATAGTGAAGTCATAAATTATGGTAGTCTGCATTGAATTGTTTACCTGAAGGCTATTCAGCCTTCCCCACAAAAGGGGATTCACAGCAAATAATTCAGCGCCCCGTCTTCTGAAAAAAATGAAAACAGAAATCAGAGTTCAATCAGAGAGCAATTTACTGCCAAGCCTGTATTACGTTAATGTTTAAGTTAAATGCTGTTCTGCAACATGCTTATTGTTGAATTCTTTGTGGCGCAAGCTCTTAGGTGATGTAAGGTCTAAGCATTGATCTCAGGAAATAGATGAATGCTACCCACATAGCATGGAGCTAGAGCTGGCTGTTATTATAGGTAGTAGGTCATTCTGCTTCCTGTACTATGCTTTAGCTGCCAAAGTTGATCTCAGTTTAGTAGTAAATTACTTTTGGGGCGTTCCTGAGAATAAAAAAAACTTACTAAGTAGTTATGAACGTTTAAGCTATTGACAAGTGACATGTCTGTCACATTACACATTTCTTTACTTTTCCCGCCTTGTGTGATGTAGTATTTAACTAGTGTTAAAGACCTTACTTACATAGTAAACATTAGGCTGCTCAGTGGAATTTCTGGCGTTGGCTGGGGTAGAGGCC
Organism: Semaprochilodus insignis; assembly: GCA_034552555.1. NCBI lineage: Eukaryota > Metazoa > Chordata > Actinopteri > Characiformes > Prochilodontidae > Semaprochilodus > Semaprochilodus insignis. Next base: position 22,392,787 of record CM067474.1, on the reverse strand, counting down.
TCAGAGCTTGCCATCAATCCAGATGTCAGTAAACACATTACTAAGAGCACAATCATCTTTCCATTCTTTTTGAGCCAGTCACCAAACTCACAAAATGTGTGTGTTTTTTTGACACTCCCAGTCTCCTAACAGTTACATTATAGGTAATGATGCGCTGCTTTGGGATACAGATTTTGGGATTTTGAATGGCACAGAACAGATCTATTGGTGGTTTTGTTGTCTGGGGATCTTTTGTTGTGGAAGAAGCTTTGAGGCCTGTTTAAGCATCCTCATCCTCAAACGCATAGTTGCCCCCCCCCACTGGCTTAAGCTTTATGAATAAGGCACTGTGATCAGGTACGTCTTGTAATCAACAGAAGAAGGACAAGTATAGACTGAATGTATTCAGACTATTTTGTATACTTGTCAGTGTAAACGAAGTATAATTTTGTTTTGTACTTATCCTTAACACTCTTAGTTCACTATAAATCACAATGTAGGCTAAACTGAAATTGAACTAAACTTTCATAAACTAAACACTGTGTCAGTTTAGTACCAAGAAGTATTAAAATAGCATACTTACAAGTATACTACTAGTACATTAATATTAGCATACTTGTCACATAAAGTATACTAGGGAAAGATCCTTGAACTTAATAAAATGTCCTTCAAGTATACTATATTGGTAATGTTTAAGTGTGGTGCATATAATGTCATCGGAGGCCATGGTTCTGTGTAATTGCTGCCTGGGCTGTAAGGAAGTATGCTTTTTACTGACATCAGCCACTTTATTAAAAATTTGTAAAAGTGAAATAAGCAGTAGTGATAATGGCAGGCTGTACACGCTATCATTATTTACAGTACTTGAAAAAGTAAAAAAAAAAAAAAAAAAAAGACACCTATTGTCATTGCCACTGACTGAAACCACACAAACCAAAGCGCCCTAATAGATTTCCCAGTGCGTAGTATCAGCTGGCACATATTAGTGTGGGTTCATTTTTCGATAGAATTTGTTTGACATGAACTACGGTTACTCCTTCTTAGTCTCAGAGTCTGTAAGCCAGTGCATTATGGAGTACAATGAATATATTGTTGTTTGCACTTCTTTAGATTAAACATCAGCTAATATTCTATATTAAAAGAAATGTTTTTTTTAGCATGTAGAATTACTACACATATAATTCTGTGTAACTATAGAGATTTGTGTGAGTATTGATTTGACTGTTCAACCAGGGTTAGTTACTAAGTAAACATAGCTATTAAGCAAGAAGGCTAGTCAATCAATTTGGCCACTTAAGGCTTGTATTGTAATATTTTTTAAAACAGTAAACAAGAAAAGTCAAGTACGACCTTTAACTGCAATTATTTATATGACAATTAGTCATCAGCTAAAATGTCATGATTGACAAGTGACAACCCTGGTTGTATTGACAGAAATTCCTCCAGCATTGCCCAAGCATTGTGGTTATTGGGTTAGGAGTTCCTAAATGCAGGAGGCCCCAGCATTAGGCTCAAAATGGTAAGCTTACTGGGCAAAAAATGAATCACCTGTGACTGAAACTGTGTACCTGACATACCTGCACAAGTAAGAATAACAGCTGCGATATGATTTGTAATGGACTGGACAAGTATCTGAATGTAGGCCACATCAATGTTCAGCCACTTTTGCATTCAAATAATTACACACTTGTGCCAGATTTGGTGGATGCCTTCCCTGGCACAATCCTGAGGAGAATTTCCTGCCGAGTGGGATTTTAGCCACTGCTGGTAGACTTCCATATGCCGTATGGAGCGTATGCTTCCATTTACCTGCAGATTCAGCTACTTCCTTCACACTATGGTATTTGGCATGCACAAATGCAATCACTCCTTTTAGCCAATCATTAACATCTGCTTTGGAGATTCTATTTTCTACACATGGAACGAGACATTCACTGCGCTGTAGCACCTCTTCTCAATCTATGAATCCAGTCACTCACACCCCGCAGGTATTTATAGCCCCATCATCCTCGCGCAATGGCATCTGCAGGAGCCTGAAGTTACTACCACCTTAAACATGCAAGGTGACTCATTTTTGTCCAGCAAGCTTATAAGGCAGTGATAAAGGGAGCATTGACTGTTAAGACATATATACCTTAAAACATTGTACATGTCCAATACTACTAAAATGTGACCAAATAGGAATGTTTAGTTTATCATGAAAACATGACAGATAAGCTACATTCCATGTGCAGACTCCATTGTCTCACTGTGATGATGTCATATGGCTGAATTATGAAAAATAAGACAACGTAAAAGTTGTGACCTGAGAAACTTGGTTTCGTCTGTTTTTAATAATAAATAAAGTGTTTTACTTTGTGTACAGAACCAAGTATATGTTTGAATGGCATTGGCCTTGTACACCATATTGGGTCCTCTATGTTTTAACAGTAAATGTTCCTTTCAAGCTGCAGAGAAGTATGTAAAAGTACATGTACTATACAAAAAAAGTGCCCGCAGAGTAGCTTTACATGCTGGTGCCACTTTTAGTTTGCCTTGCCTGATCTTGGTTATATTTGCAGGTACTGTAATGCTCAGAGTAACAGTTTCTTGCACAACCAGATTAATGCAAGCATTAGTGATTTATTGTATACAGTGCATATACAGACTTCTGTCACAACTGTATGACTCACACATTTGAGTTTGATGAACAGTCATAAGCAAAGTACACGTATGAACTGCATAATAAGTTACATCTTCAGTAGTTTACACTATGATTGTACAGTACATTTTGTGTTAAATAAATATATTAAGTTACATTTTAGTTCTATTTAAATAAGGCTAGATAAATAAGAAAAGAAAGAAACACAAACATTTGATAAATATGAAACATGAAGGCACCAAAGTACTATTTGAGAGCACATGAAACTCATTTAGACCACTGCCTGTGGGGCCACGAACTATTGATGCCTTTGTCCAAGTGTAATTGCCTTCTCATACACGGAGAGAAAGTCTTTCACCGCTCCACGCTGGATTATGTTGTTTTTCACCTTAATGAGAACAATAAACAAATATTATTATGAGTCGTAAACATATTGCTTTGTTGCATTATGGTAATTCTTGTGAAATACAAACAACCTATGTACCCAGTAATCCTGGCTAGTATGTGTCTTTCCTGATATGTCTAACTTATTCCTTTGCTTGTGTTTACCAAAGCTTCACCAACACAAGTGAAGCTGCACGGCTGGAACAAAATGAAATCAAAGATTTTGTCCTTACGTTTTTGAGCTTAATCTCCTGAAGCTGCTCCAATGTTCTCTGCTCCTTGCTGTATTTGGTCTCCCGCAGTTGTGTCACGTTTGTCTGGATACCCTTCAGGAGTCCCTCGATCTCATTGGACTCCTTCAGCATGTTCGAAAAGATGTCCACGTAAGAGTTCAACATGGCCGAGAGCACCAGCTTCTCGCAAGTGCAAGTCTTGAGACAACAGAACAAGATTAGGGTGATGCTTCATCACACTTGAGTTCATTTGACTTGAAGTCTTTTGAGTTTGTCAAACTTACCTCTAACTTGTCCAAGTAGGGAGTGAATACAGCGCTTCCCACCCATTTCTTGTCTGCCAACCCCTGTAGATAGCACAAATCATCTAATGACGGTTGTGGTATTTGTACTCAGCAGTTGTGAAGCAGTTTAGGCTTTTCCAAAATCAGTCACACCCTTGCCAGAAGAGCCTTCCCTATCAAGATTATCATTAGCCTGATCTGCTTATTAGAACTAAACACAGTCTTGTTTTAACATGTGTGCCTTGTCACCTCATTATGCAACATGAAATGCATTGTAAAAATGGTAGTTTGGTGCACGAGTAGATTTCTGTGTCAAGAGTTCAATAGAAAAGACTTACATAACGCTCCTCAAGAGTGTGCACAGCATTTATCAGGTTTTGAGGTGTGTGCCTTCCATGCCTTCCATCAGAAATCGCAAACCCAGCAGCTCCTTTCAGCGACTCCATGACGATAAGTCCGCACGTTAGCACCAGGCTGAACCAAGAATCCATCCTTGTAGCTTTTTTTCTTTTTTTTGCAGCAAGGAAATCCAGAGGGTTTTAGCAACAAAAACACTCTGCTCCTGCCTCAGAACAATGAAACTCTGAGCAAGTGAATGATGCTCTCAATAATGGGTCAGGGGCTTTATATAGAAAGAGTGCAACCTGAGAGGGCGGCAAGGGATGCACTTGGGGTTTTGGGGTTTCTGTGGGCTCCTCGTCTATGAAGGTTTCCTTTAAATCAGAGGTGCGTTGCTCCTAAATGCGTGAGGTTGCAGTAACCCCCCGTGCCTCTAACGCCGGTAATTTCCTCACAGGAATTCATAGAAAGAACTCTAAGGAGTCCACAGCTGCAGGATAGTGGCAAAAGCAGTTGACCTTGCAATGCGTGACCTCAAAACTGTGGAATTTCTGAGAAAGAGCTCATAACGAAACGTTGCTGACCAACAAATGAGTCAGCTGTATTTTTTTTTAAAAGAAGAGGGTTGATCTTATCATTCTAGCGATCACTCCTGCATATCTAATCTGGTAATCTTTTCCATTCACCATGCATATCAAAGATAGTTTTTGTATGTTTATGAATGGCTCGAGAACACTATAATGCGTGCTGATAAATCTTTCAACAATGGTTTATTCTTTCACCTTCGTGCACTTTCACTTTTTGTGTTCAACAGTGAGTATATTACAAAGACGTCTAGCCAGTTTATTTATCTCAAGTGATTTCTGGTAGCTCCTTTAAGCAGCAGGCATTTCAGGCTGTTTATTGCCTTTAACTTTTAATTAGTATATAAAATATATAAGTAAGCTAGTTAGAGCTTTATTGCATGTATTGCATATGTCTGTTGCCTGTAGCCTATAGCATTGCATTGATGCTTTCACTTGTGGTTATTTTCACATGCGCTCTAAATTTTGCTTGTACAGTATTTCTGTTGTCTGACTACACTTTTTTTCACAAATTCAGACGAATTCAGAATTCCCCTGCATTGTTTTTGTGGTGGAAAGTAAATAGCAATAGCAGTTCCTTGAATTTGAAACTTGTCATTTTTAAAAAAGGATGGACGGTTAGGTGGCTAGCATGGACAAGAAAAGTCTTCTGTGGCTAATAAAACCAAAGTGCGTTAGGGAAAACATTTGACGCATCACATTTTGGTACTGTGGCATCTTGAACTGAGCCCACAAATGGAAACTTATGACTATAAATGACCTCTCAACAGTGATGCATAAGAGCGATATGATTGCAAGCCTCTCTCACATTAGCGGCTGACATAGCCGGTATCAAGACGCTGTAGTTTTACTATTGCCGGTGTATATTGGCAAAGTATTCCAAAAATGTGTTGGTCTCGCTGAAGAAGCTGACTGACTGACTAGGTGAGCCTTTCGTATAAGAATAACACGGTCAGCTCTAGAGTTATAGTCATTTTGGCTCCACATTACTTCTCATGTGTTTATCCTTTGCATATTTCTAGTCTTGGTGAGTGTCTGTAACCTTCAAAGAGCATTCCTAAATCCTTAAAGTCACAATATGTACAGTGTTTTTGTTACAAGCGAAAGAAGTATCATTACTGAGTCAGGAAAAGAAACTTTATTAACAATATAGCAGTAGTAACATAACACCACGCACAGGCTCCTAATGTTAAGGGGCCCAAATGCAAAATCTGAATTATAGCTGAGAGGATATTGGAAGTAAGAGCCACAGTATTAAATATTTCCAGGTAAGCGGTCATATAGTTATGACAAAGGGTGGAGGGGGCTCGTAAACAGACAACAGAGACTCAAACCCCCTTTCACACCAGTGGGAAATTCTGCCAATTTCACCAAACGTTAGCGGTAATTTTCCCCTACTTTGACATTACAACAAACTTGGCTATTTTGACCATTTTTATAATGGTGAGGGTCTTGTTAATATCTGATAACCTGGTTATAAACAAAAACAGTTTTGTTTTGGCTTTGTTCATGCCGCTGCCCAATCTTTCAGTACCGTTTCAGAATCATTCGGGCTGCTGCTGTTGCCTCAGGAGAAGGAGTAGTTAAGTGGTTGGCACAAGGCTTTAGCAGACATAAACTGTACCACTTTTTAACCCCATATTCTTGAATAGGCATACTGCCACATAAACAGATTGTTTAGCAGAGTGCAGTGACTCCACATCATGTGCCTTTTTAGAGCATTTACTCTGTGCCATATGCTATTTTCCTACCTTCCCGTTTAAAGACAGCATAGATAATTAAAGTGCTGAATATAGAACACATTTATATTTTCATTTTCATTTCCAACAAAAAACATCAGAATCCAATTGTATCAATATTTTATTTTTGATCCACCCATCCTCTGTAATTTTTCTAGATCTCTTCTAGTTTCTACCAGGAAACCACCTGCAGTAGGATACAAGGAACAACACATCAGGAATCATAAAACATCTTCTACATTTTTTTTGAGAAGAGTAACAACACTGGGTGCATAGAAGTGCATAGTTGTTCTGTTGGCTATTGAGTGCTTAGGAATTCTTTACAATGGTGGTTCCCAAACTTTTTACAGGCCCATACCCACTCAGACATTAGACTTCCTGCTGCATACCCACTGCTTACTTCTTATACATACTCAGTGACAAAAACATTTTGAAATCGAATGAAACTTTATATGTGTGAATGTAATGATGATATACTGTATGTAAGTGATTACAATATTAGAGTGAAATGATAAAATTATTGGGGAAAACTTTACAATTGGAAGCAGACTCTAGTACCCTGTTGGGCCACCTCTGCCCTAGATACAAGATGAGATACGATTGGGCATGGAAGCATACAGGTTCCGTTTGGCATCCTGAGGCACATTTGCCAAAAACTGTTGCATCTGGGCCTGTAGATCCTGCACACCAGTAGGTTGCCGAAGTTGGCATCCTAGCAAGTCACATAAATGCAATAAATCTGTTTACCGGGTGTGCCAAGGAAGTGTTACAAGCTGGTGGAGACCTTTCTGGGAAACTCTTGCCATCTGTGGGTGAGCCTTATCCTGTTGACAAATGCCAGTTGGTAGCCCTGCCGTGAAAGGCAACACGTGGCTGGAGGATATCCTACACATATCGCTGAGCTGTTACTGTCCCTCGTATCACTACTAGGGATGACTGACTGTCTGGCTCCCCAGATCATCACACCAGCAATTGGGGCAATGTGTCGCTCCACAGCAAAAGCAGATAATGGATAAGAGCGCCTGCTAAATGCCATAAATGTAAATGTAAATGTAATTGAAGTGCTTACTATGAGGCCTCCATTCTTGAACCCGATCATAGTTGGATCCCAAACAGGACCTGGATTTGTTGCTAAAGATGATATGGTTCCCGTCCATAGCAGTTCAGGTTTTTTGTTCACGACACTACCGCAAACGAAGGTGGTGGTGACTGACTGTTGGTGGCAGGACGCATAATTGCCGCAGTGACACCAAATTTACTTCTGCTAAGCGACTGGAAATGGTCCGGGCAGAGACAGGGGTGTGTAATAGAGGTGTCACCTGTGTCTGGATGGTGGACAAGTAAACTGTAGGAGCTGCTTGTGCTTGTCGGCGGATCAAACGATCCTCTCTACCAGTGGTCTGTTTGGGTCATCTGGCGCCTGTTTGCCATGTATGTGCCGTCCTGTAACCAGACTACACCTGCGGTCATTTACATATCATACATGCTGAGTTTTGTGACAGTCCGACATTTCTATTTTGTCAATGAGTGTACATATAGATATACATATTGCCATCATGCGTATTTGAGACATTTTGACTTAAATCAGTCCACTGTAATACATACATATGTTTATGGTGTGATGAAACAACACACCAGATTTATATACTTAATAGATACTAAAATGACACATGGGTACATATTCATGGTCTAGGTGAGGAACATACCAATTGCAATGATATGTTTACATTAATTCCCAGTTCTCAATTTGTACTCCAGGCTATTCAGTTTATTTCTTCTGGGCAGACAGTTGAGTCTTTAGGCCATTACTGTAGCTTTGAGAGTATATTTACCATGTTTGTATTTTGGTGAACTCACATAGGACTTTTCCTGGCAGTGTACAACAGGCTTTTTTTCTGTTCCTGTTTGCCGTAATTAACCCAAGCCACAGATCACACAGCAGCTAACACCTTTAGGTTGGAAATTAAACACGTTGACAAAATGGCTAATGGCTAAATGCTGATCACAGCAGTTACAAACTGATGGCACATAAATAATCTAAAACCGCAATCTAAAACACATCGGTAAACATGAAACTAACTCGGGTATGCAACTAACAACTGTCATGCAGGCCTCAACAACAGTTAGTAAAGATAGCAGAAGTTAGTAAAGATTAGAAGCAGAGCGCAAAAAACCTGAACTGTTATTAGCTTCTCCTAAATGTAAGATGCTCGGATAGGGGCATCCGTTTATGATAAGAGTAAAATGCTGCACCGTTAGAGCTCGAGGCCCAGTGCTGAAGTACCTGTGTAATTATTCTGCCAGCTAATTAAATGAAATGAAGATCAGTTTCAGAATGGAGGTAGAACATGAACTGGTTACCCTTTTTTTCTGAAAGTAAATCACATCCACTGATGAATAAGGCAGTGTACATCAGAGGGTAGTATATAACTGGGTACCTTCATTAAAACTGGGCGGGGCCAGTTAGAAACATTTCTGATGCAGTCTGTGTTTTTCTTGTATGAGTATTTCTATGTTTACAATATAGTTGGGCTCCAGACCTGGTGGACAGCAGTACTGCCACATTTATAGTCCTAAAAACACCTGATTCAACTCTCTAATTAGTAAGGGCTTCATGAGTCAAATTCAGTGTTCAGTGGGAAAACACTCATTTCTGCAGAGCTACGGCCCTCCAGGAATTGAGTTAGCTACCACTGATAAGCAATGTGCAAGCTGTCACATCACTTTTTTTTCTCTAGCTGTATCAACGCAGCTGTGAATGACAGAGGCCACATGCAATTACTGGTAAGTCATCGTCAACTTTTATTACCTGCCCAGTGATATGTCCTAAAGCTAATATATAGGCTACTTTAATGGGATCATTTTCCCTTGCATAAAGGCATGTTTATTTCTGCCCCATGCTGTATGTTCTCCACACACTCAGCACACATCTACGTGTTTAATTGGGAGTACATTTTAGCCGTACTAACTTAAGTTACTTCCATATGATAATTTGGGGGTTTCTTGATTCCAAGGGAGGGGGCCCAGGCTCAAGCTTCTTTGGAAGTACATTGATTGTAAGCTTTCTGCTTTAATAAGGCCATGTGTTCAGTACAGCAGCAGTGTTGCATGTACTGGGAGAAATTAATCCTTTCTGAACACATAAAAGACAATGTGTGCACTTGCAGGGCTGTTATTAGAGGCCTGAGCCCTGGATGAGTCTAGCCCTGCATGTTTTTATTTTTTTGGCTGTTTGTATTTTTTAGGGTGTTTTTAAAAAGCTTGCCTTTGTTTGAAATAGCATAATGTGTTCTGTATACTGCATCAGTATATTCTGTGTACTGCACTCTGCTCTTCATAGTTGTATACTGTACCATCTTAAGACCCACCTCATTTCCTTCAGTCCTCCAGTCACAGCTTAGTGCCCGGTTGCTTACCTCTTTTCAGTGTGTACATTTATTCTCTGAACAAGAGATGGGCCTGCGTGACTTTAAAAGATGCCCCATACTATAACAGAGGGCAGGATGTTGTTTTCTATCCATTTCTAAAATCAAATATGTTTTTTTTTTATATGCCAGCTTTGGATTGGTCTGTGTGGTAAACCTGTGGCTGTAACCCTAAACACAGCTGTTGTCCTACATTTGCGAGTCATTTCATTTTCACTTTTCACATCTTAGTTGGTAACATGGGCTGGGCTGACTGAAGACTTCACACTGGAGTCTAAAAAGCTGTTGGTGATTGTTTGGCTGAGACCAACTTTTCTAAGTTAAGTTTCAGCCCTGATATCTATGCAGTAAGCCAACTTCTCGGCATCCCTCGTAAAAAAAACAACAGCAAAACAATGTTAGAAAAAACTCACTTCTTATCCTTTTGATATTTCATTCAACCATTTGCCAAAAATCTAACCTTTATTAGAGTTACAATGATGGCGAACTGTAATGCTGAGACAGGCAAGGTAGAAACATCTATGGAGTGCAGAAAACCAAAAACCAAAAACCAAAACAAACAAAAAAGAGAGAATAAACTGAACTAGATAAAACTAGTTGTAGAAACCACATGGAGCAAAACCAGCAACAGGAACCCTTAGAAGCAAACACAATGAACAACACAGGGCAAGACATAACAAAGGATACATATACACTGACATAGAAAAAGGAAGAGTTGAGCATGATTAGATATAGGGGGGTCTGTAACCTGGAGCTAGATGAGGGGTGTCACTAGTATTTATATTTCATATTTATGGCATTTAGCTGACACTCTTATCCAGAGCCACTTACACGGTTAATCATATTACATAGTCATATTATAAATAGGCCAATGTAGTGTTAGGGGTCTTGCCCAAGGACTCTTATTGATGTAGCACAGCACAGTTACCCTAGTCTCCCACATGGGTTGGTAGCTCAGTGGCAGGTATTGGTGTTATACATTGTGCCACACCAACCACCACTAGTAGACAGAGCTAAGTAAAAACAAAAGCACATGGCAGGTGAAATCAAAACAAAGGCAGATGGCAAAGACCAATATTGTAAAGAGAACCGAAACAAAATGAACTTTTATTATGAAACTTTTATTGGGGCGTTTTTTTTTCTTTTGGGGTTAGATAAGAGTTAAATAGAGCTTTTTGGCAACAGACTCCACAGATGGATTTGTTGTAGTTACACAGATCACCATGTAGAAACGTACCACTTCCCCATTGTGAAGTATGATGGTGGATCTGTAATGATGTAGGACAGCTTGTTTTCCTTGGACAGCTTGTTCAGATACATGGCATAATGAACTATGTCAAGTACCCAACAAAGGGTCAAAGGCTCCCAACAACTGTGGTGTACAGACTTGAAAAAAAATTTGTTTATCCCATGATAAGACTGTTTCTTTCATTGTACTTCAAATAGAGGTTTGCTGGAGACAGGGTTACAAGAAGCTTTATGTTATTGACCTGAGCAGAAAAGCGCATAAACAAAACAAACCCAACAGGGGAGGTCAGCACAAGCCCTATGCTTTCTACTGTAGACGCCTCTTCCTATCCCAGCACTCACTGTGGGGAAGGCAGGAAAGAGCATGGACAGGCTGCCAGTCCATCACAGAGGGGACACACACACATACCTTGTAATTTAGTATCTCCAGCTTGGCTGACTGCATGTCTTTGGACTGTGGGAGGAAACCGAAGCACCCAGAGGAAGCCCACATGGAGAGAACATGCGTGTGTGTGTTAGAAAAAATATGTTATTTTGATTATATTAATATTTACACCATTTAAAACATACAGGCATACATCCAGGCAAAAAACACAAACCAAGCCGAAAACGTTCTGTTTTTAATGGCCTTAAAAACAAATCATTAAACACACATAGAAAGGGATTTAGTGACATTCGTTGCTGTAATTCATGAAGAGTAAACTTGTAGGTAAACTTAAAGGTAAGGGTAAATTTCACATCTGAAAACCAACTAAGCCAAGTTAGTTTGTGTTTAATGTGAGAAAATGTTGTCTATAGGGGTTAAATCTGGACACTGACCAGACAGAACCAGTAAAACACATCCTACTTTGGGCTTGGCCTGTTTTTCTGCTGGCTCATAGGGTCATCCTGCTCTTAGATATGGACTTGAATCAGTCCATAAATTAATTCAGTTTGAAGTCACTGTTCTTTTGGGTTTATGTGCTCAGTCTACAAAATCCTGTTTATGAAGCTGATGTGGATGGTGGCGTAGAACGTGAGAATACAGTTATGCCTCAGCTGTCCATATAATAATGTAAAAGAATTTTTTAATAAACAAGACTTGATCTGAGTCAAGTTCCTAAATGGTGTTTTAAAAAAATAATAATATGGAACATATTTCTTATTAACTTAAAATATATTTAAATAATGATTTTTCTGAATGCTTTTTTCAAAGCCCGAGATGTTTTCACATCCTGAAAATGGCCCTGTACCCATATGTTCTACATGCAATTAATTACAGTACAAGTACTGTACATGGTTTATGCAGTATTAAACATTGTTTCCTCACTGGTTAAGCTGGTAGTGTGTTGATGCAGATTTAGTTTTAGTGTTTATGGTAGTTGTAGTCCAGGAAGAAATACGAACAACAGAGAACATATTTCAGGTGTTTGTAAACAGAGGGCCTCACAATTTGTCCAAGAATTGCCTGTAATGGCTTTCTGCACTGAGCCTTGAATGATGAAGTATTTTGTTTCCCATTTAGGAATGTTGTCCCCAGCCATACATGTGTTGTGACGCAAAACAAAAACACTGCTTGAGTACTGACAATGCCCCCTAGTGGTAAAATCTGAATTGCTGTGGAGAAAAAGAATGATCCGTCTTTCTCAGTATAACACTTACTGTACAAAGCTTGTACTTGCTGCTTGTTTTCCTTTTCCTCCGCAGTTCAAATGACAAATTTGTTATACTTACGTTTATGTAGGCTAGGGCCCTGCTTATGTAGGCTACAGCCATGTCTATTGTAACGTCTAGTGATGCTCATTCTGTATTATTTGAGACATTCGGGCAGAATGAATCAGTTTATTTAATCGGAAAGCCCAGGTTTCGCATACGACCAAGGTTATTGACACGTCAACGTTTATATTTGGTGCTACTGATCGCTTGGTTGAAAGCAAAGTGTGTTCTAGACGTTCTGACTTCTAGACCTCACATACCCATGTCTGTGCAGAACCCTTGCTTAGCTAGTTGTTAGATTTATAAAGGCATAAAAAGTTTGGTCTGTTTATTCGTCACTCAGGTGCCTCTGAGAAAATGTGTTAGAAAGTGAAACCAAGCAGTGAATCTCTCCCTCGGTCTCAAACGCTTTCATTTCACAAAAAGTATTGATAGAAACGTGAAACATTTTCAATATTAAAGATTCAGTTTCCTAATTCAGCTGTTCTTTCAGAATGCCTTCAGTTTATACTGAAGAATGAGACATGTAACTTTCCCTAGAATGCAAAGTCTGCGGAAAGCAATAAGGCACGGCATGTGTTTAAACGCATTGAGTGGAAAAGAGGAGCAGTCATCAGCAGGTCATTTTCAGCCCAGTTAGCTGTGACCCTACTTTTTGGTAACTTTTGCATGTGAAATATTACAGAATTGTAATTTATAATGATAACTTTTCACAGCACTGAAAAGCACAAGCTGCTCTGTATGTTGTGTGAATGTGTCATGACTAATTGCTTGGAATTTCATTGGTTATGTTAACAGATAAATGAAGTTAGGAACATTTTTAAGCTTCTTTTTTTTTTTTTTTACTGTTTTAGAGTTGTATACCACAGTGACATCCTGTAAAACTAGTTTTTACCTATTGATTGCAGCTGCATGCTAATCAGTATTGCAGTGTGTGCTTCTGGAGCCTAACTAAACAGAGTCAGTAGAGAGGCTCAGTAGTTTAACCAGCTGAACAATCAGGATTGTTTTTATTGACCGTGTCAAACTAAAGTACATCTTTTGTTTCATTTATGTTTTGTTAAATTACATGAATAAATTCTGCTTGAATTTGGTTTGATGGTTTTTGTAATTGGTGTTTCAGCACAATTAGCCAGTAATAAAAAAGTCATACAGTCGCTGATCATGGAGTATCTATCCGGGTTCCCTCTTTCCATTGATCTCACCTGTGGAAAAGAGCATGTTTTAGCTGTAGTCCTCTGGGTTGACTCACTAGCAGGTGACATAAGGGCTTCCTGTGGGGCCACTCCATATGCGTAGGAGCAACGCTGAGAGTTTCCAGCAACCGTCTGTGGTCAGGCCTCTCAGCACGCCGCACAGAATTTCAAGCGTACGTCAAATCCATCTCATTCATGGGTTTTACAGTCCCGTGAAGAGGAGGGGGATTCAGCTGGCACCCTGGTTAATTTCCTCTCCTCTGTATAGTGGAACACATGCCGCCAGTGCATGCTGGTTCATATGACTAGAGCTCACTTGCTCGGTTGCGAGACCTTCGTATGAACCTGTGCATAGGTTCAGTATGGACACAATGACTGTCATATTTTCTGCACCTAAAGTACAAAAACTCACCTGATATATACATGTATTCATATTATATGCATCCTTGGCGTCGTAGTGTAGTATTTTGGTGTCGGCCATATTACATTCATATATGCTGTATAGTATATTTGTTCACCATCAGGAGCAGATTTACTAAGTAAGGCACTAATTACTCACAGTCTGCTGGTGGGGGTGACCAATTTAGCGCATTCTACTAAGAACTCCCATGCAAATGAACACAGACTCAATTTTGTAATTAACATGTGACCAGCACAAATTTATAATCCCCTTTTTGGCTCACATGCTTTTTGTATCCAAGCTGGTTTTCTCCAGTTAAGATAAAAAATCTTGTCTTTTTCTTATTCTGGCTAAAATTGTGACTCATGCCGTAAGATTTGGCTTTGCTGACTTGTCCCTATTAAAATAATTTGACATTATTATGACTTTTTGTTTGAAACACATTCATTTTCAGCTAGGTGGATGATCTGAACAGCTCAGTTCTATGCTGAGCACTTTTGGGAACCGCGCGACATCCCTGTTTTACTTCGCTGAGCACTTTTTAATGTTTTTTAACAACTGTATTATTTTGAACTAGACGTGCACGAACATAGCTTCGTGCAATGACTCACCACTTACGTGAAGTAATGTAGCTTTAGCAGTATGGTGACTGCACAGCCAAAATGTGGTTTTAACAATCATTTGCAAAGAAAACAACTTAGACAGGACGTGCTTTAGAAGACTTTGATGAGTTTTGTAAAATAACGCCAAATGGCAGTTTAAAACATCCTTTTTATTCTAAAACAATGTTTTTTTTCCTAATTAAATTAAGAATAGTGCAATACGCCATAAATGTTTTTTTGTTAATCGAAAATAAATAAATAAATGTGAAGAAGTACTGCTGATATATTAGGCAAATCAAGTCAAGTAGTTTTTTATTGTCATTTCAACCATATACAGTGGTGTACAGTACACAGTGAAACGAAACAGCGTTCCTCCAGGACCAAGGTGCTACATAGAACAATAAATACAATAGATTTACAAGACAATTTACAATATACAAAACAGTAAACAATAAATACCGGGAAGGAGCAGATAGCCCACATGTAGTGGGAGCAGTAAAGTGCAGTTATGTCCATTTTTTTAAGATGAACATTGAACATTGTTTTTAGCAGCAGTTATGTCAATATTTGGTATAAGTGTAAACATTTTACTCCTTAAGTTTATGTGTAGACAGATTTAAAGGATGAGATCGTGTGTGTGCGTTCAATAAGGCATGTTGTGCTTTGAGAGAGGAGAAAATTAGACAAAAGTAGTTCGGTACCACTTTAGAACAAGGCTACCTTTATAAAGGTTTAAAAATATGTTATTAATGGTAATTAGTTAGGCCGTAAACACTTTATAAAGTATTAATAAGCAGTTATAACACATTAATAAAAGGGGAAAAATGAGCTCCTCCATATGTTTATATGTAAACCCCTTCATAAACTCTTTATAAAGGTAGACCTATTCTAAAGTGGTACCAGTAGATCAAAACAGTGTTTGTGATCTAGCAAAATGCTACTAGATCTGCCCTCAAAATGTCCTCAAAAGTGTTTTCTTGGCCAGTGTTTGACAATTAAGTCCGGACCGTTTCTGTTTTCATTTCACACTGACATGTCTACACAGTATAAAAGGCAGCTGGCACATCTATAGACGGAAAGACTGCTATTAAAGGAAAAACCAACACAAAGTGGGTTAGTTAGATGTTGGGCCACCACAAGCCTCCAGAAGAGCTTGATTGCACCTTGTCAAAGATTCTGCAAGTCACTAGAACTGTACTGGAGAGCAGTGGTGTCCAAAATCTTCTATAGTAGTTTGACTGGGAAGAGATCTGGCAATTTCCGCACTCATCAAACCATATAGTGCCCCCTTGTGTGCTGTGGATGGGAACATTGTAATTCCATATAGAGACGCCTGTAAATGTTTCATCCTACGAAAAAGGTGATGAGTGAGAAAAACCTTGTACTGATTTTCACTGACTTTTCCCTCTATGGAGACAAGTGGACCCAAAGCATCCCAGCATCATACAGCCATTGGACGCCCTCACTGTGAGCACTGTGGGCCTGTAATGTTCTTTTGGTTTATGTCACACATGCACTCGCCCACTTGTGGAGAACATGAATGACTCATCTCACAGTATAGATTTTTTTTCCACGTCTTTGTGTCATTTTTTATGATATATGCACCTCTCAAATCTGCATTATTTTCTGCAACCCTATTATAATTTCCACCTCTGTGTAGTTGGGGTTGGAGTAGTCTTGCTGGAACAGTCTAATCATGTCATTCCCAGTCACTTGAGGAACAGTTACACATCGCTCTAATTCACGAGCGTGACTACTCTGTCACTGAACGTGGGCTTTCGGCCGCAATTTGTAACTCCATTAACTTATTTTCCCATAGATCATTGTCATTGTTCTCTTGGGTCACTGATCTTATTGAAGCACTAGCCAGTAGAGCAGTGTCTGTGACTCCTGTGTGACTCCTGCCGTCCATGCCTCAGTAGTGCTCTTTCAAAGTCAGTTAGAACTTCTTGCCACCTTGATCCCAAATCGAGGTCAGCTGAGCCTGCTCAGCATTTTCATACATACCGCAGAGCACGGTAGGATGTTGATTGGGATGTCTGATAGTACCTGCACTCGTTGCTTAAACGTCTACCCATTTCCAAAGCAATACTTGGTACTTGGTATGTGGTCTGCTGTGCCCACAGCCCTGCTTAGGCCAAAAGAGTGCAAATCTTTTGCAGAGGACCCTGTGTGTGTGTGTGTGTGTGTGTGTGTGTGTGTGTGTGTGTGTGTGCATGCATGCATGTGCATATGCATATGCATTTGCTTTCACCCTTTCGGTGCACATAGGCTTTGTGGCTGCCTAGTGTGGTTATGTTTCAGAGTTCAGTGACTTTCAGGAACTTCTGCTGTAGTCGCTCTCACTAAACCTTCGTAGGAATTCTAAGAGCAAAAGTAGTTGCTTTGGACCTCATAAACCTGCCCATAGGCCTAACCATAAAGTGCATAGGTTTGCATCTGAGTTGGCTAGAGCAAATTTCTGTGAATTTGCAACCATGAGAGCGGCGGTGCTGCACAGAGCTGGGGACGCTGTGTCTCTTGTTTTTGTGCAATGCAAATTGTGGTCATTTTATTTTGCAGGAATTGTAGAAGTGATTTTAGGCAGTATTTTAAAGGCAGTCAAAATGATCTACACTGAACATTTTTCCAATTGTCTACATGATCATTAGGATGTGAACAAAGTCAATCAGAGTGGTTTGGATTGAATAGTGGGGGTGATGGGAACCAGACTTCTGTTTAATGTATAATGCCGTCTGAAAAGTCCCTCATAGAATGTTATTATAAGAAATGGTGATATATACGTGTAGTTCTGAGGTTTTGGGCTAAAATGTTGGGTTTTTATATCCATTGCTGGCGGAGAGGTATATTCAGAGTGCTGTAACGCAAAATAGCTTTCCAGAAATACACAGTTTATCAGATTTATTATCGACAACATGACGTGAGAGCTCAGGAGACCCATGATGCAGGTTTCATTTTGAAAAAGAAGTGGTTATATTTGAGTTGGCTGTGACAACCCCTGGCTCCTTTTTGCCACCACCGTAATGAAAATCTGAATCAGTTTCTCTGACATTAAACATTCCACATTAAACCACTTTGAGTAAATTAAATCAGGTTCTGCTGATGGAATTGATCAGATCACTCAGGGACTAAACCTGTAGTCTTACAGAACTGTTCTTCTAACCAACATATTAATTAGACCAAGACGTTATTGGTTCTGTTTCATGCTGTTAATATTTATTTGAATTTGTTGTTGAACATCATATTGTGTTTTTTACTGCCAGGATGAAACATTTTAAACACCTTTCTCGGTTGCTTTTTACTTTTTTTCATATCTGAGCATACAAGAATATGATATGAAACTATGTACTTCCCATTATTTAGTCTCTTATTCATTGTATTAATTTCTTTCATGCTACCTGTGGCATAGAGAGTTAGGAAAGTAAGCAGTGCACCTTTTTGCCACCAGAGGGTGCCAATCTAACAACATGCTGCCTCATCTATGAGTCACACCTCATTATTGTTCTAACTTTATTAGAACTCTGGGTGGTACAGAAAGTATCAGACATCATTTATTCTACATGCTATAGAGCTGTTTCTCCCTGTAACCTATGATTATGAACAGCCACCGTCACTAGATTAAAAAACTATGTTTAATGTGTTTAACACAACTTCAGGCTATAAATGTTCGTAGTAAGTTTGTTGTCATTCAGCATTTCCTCAGAAATCACAGGCATTAATAGAGAGTTTGTCCTCCATCCTTGGCCATACCAGTGTCTCCTCTTTGGTGAAGGCGTTATACTAGTTTTTGTAACATTGCTGTGAAGACTTGATTGAGCATTAGTGCAATCAGATACTGACGATCAGTTCTGGATCACTCCACCTCATCTCATAGGTATTGGATGGTGCTACATCACTCCAGAGAACGCAGTTCCATTGCTCCACATCCCAGTGATGAAGAGCTTTAGGCAATGCTTGGCAATTGCCTGGCCTTAATGATGTGCAGTAACTCCTGAGAATAACTTTCTAATATACAAAGATTATATATGACTGCAGCTCTCCATCCCAAACTACGGCATATATGCCTACACACTGCCTAGAGCTTATATCATTGGTGTTGTGGAAAGATAATAAACAGTATGAAGAGATAGTAATGCCCCTTTGTGTATGTATCATATATATGTGATATTTCTTACCAGTTCTACTTTTTAAAATGTATTTAGTAGATCATCAGTATTATATTTGAGACGTAATTTAAATGAAATAGTGGTGACCCAGGTTTCAAAGTGGCTTGTCTTCAATAAGATTGAAGTTATTTTTTTGTTGATTTTTACAGTTTACAGTAAGTCATACTGTCTCCTAAACTACATCAATAAATCTACCCGACCTTAATGAAGGCCTTAATGTGGTTTGAGTGGGTTGAGAGAAGCTTTGTAAATGTATTTACAGAAATGATTTGTGTGACAATTGATTTTTACTGTTTGTTAACAGCGTTGGACTCCAGTTTAAAGCAGAAAAGAAGCTCAAATGGGCACCAATATGTTGGTAAGTAATAAATTGTGTGAATTAGTTTATTTACAGAATGATTCTTTTAAGTGCACTGTATGTCACTTGCTGTGTGTTTTGGATTGTGTTGAAAGAACAGAATAAAATCTATGTAGCAAAATGAAAGAAATAATTTGTTACTTTCTGGGACTTTCTGTCTGGGTGCCTTTGGTGGAATTCTAAAGAGAGCAAAACTAAATACTCAGAAAGATTGTTCTTATTTATTTGATCAATGCAGACAGATTAACTTTAACATCTGCTGAAGTGATTTCATGGCACTTTTTATATCGCAATATTGACTTTTAGTAGTAGAGCTATAAAAAAGATATTCAGATACTCTATAAATATTTTATAATGGCAATTATTTAATTAATTTATTTAGAATGTCAGAGTCGATTATAATTGATCACTCATGTTATTCCAGATGTTGGAATGGGGAGACCCAGAACCCCAGAACTGAGAAAGCTTCTAAGATACAGAATGTATAGACAAAATCATTTATTTTAATTTTATTCCCATCTTTATTTTTAGTTTTCTTAATTTAATAATGAGATGAAATCAAAAAGAGCTCTATGACAATACATTGTTAAATCTTCAGCATCTGTCTGTCGAATTATCTATTATTTACCTATTATTTATACACATTCTTAAAATTCTCTCTATCAGCATTGAATGTACACAAAATGGTCATGTATAATGACATGTATTCTAAAAACAGGTGCATAAAAAACATTGTGTTTTTGTCCTGGACCTGGAGACGTGATGTACTGGCCCTATTTGGTTTTCATTGTGCAGTACTTGTTCAGTCATTCTGTTAGTCATCCAAACGGTGTCTGCTCAGGGATAGACTGATCATTTCTGGTGGTCTGCTATGTGGGTAGTGTGCGGTGTGAGTGTGAGGAAAACAGAAGTGCATGGTAGTGTCTAATGTAGTGCTGTATAAAAGGAAGGGAGACCTCCTGGGACAAAAGGCATGTTCCAGGTGAATACTGGAGTGCACCTCCAAAAAGTGTTAGCATAAGATTGTTTGCTTGCTTGGTTCATCTGTAGAGTCACCAAAGGATGGAATATGGCTGTGAGCCCATCAGTGAGCAGTCTCTGCTGTGGTCTCTGTGGTATGCTGATAATGGATCTGTCATGTCATATGATTTGACAGGCAGTTAGTCTCAACAGCGCCACAAAACATGTACAGACAATACTGTAATCAATTAAAAAACGAGGGAAAGGATACTCACAAAATTATTTTATTTTACTGTCATTTCAAAACCTCACATCTCAGAAATGGATACTCTCTAGGAATGAGGTCGTTTGTACGTATTAAGACGTTTATACGTGTTAAGACAGGTCCAGGACTGACCGTTAATAATCAGTTGTGATAGTAGGCAGAACACTTAACCTCCACACTGTCCCCAGTGCTTCTGCTCCTCTGGTGAAGCTTTGCTGCTCCCATACAAGGCACAAAATGATCAGCAAAAACATAACATAGGACAACACCTATTCCAAGTAATTGTGGATAAGAATGAGGTTTGTATTGTAGAGTAACATGATCTGTACATTGTCATGGCCAAAGATTGGAAGGTTTCCAGTGTGTAATACAGTGGCCCCATATGGACCCTTTAACCACTGGTAAACCTTAATGACGTTCTTTAGGTTTCTCCATTAAATTACACTTGTTTCAGAGAAAAGTATATTTAGCACATCAGACAGACAATTCCAACCTGACAGTTCTAAGACTACTCCTGCTTGGTTTTAATGTTTAGATCAAGCAAACTAACGTTTTTGAGCATGACATGAATGTCAAAATCCAATCCCCATTTCCAGAAAAGCTGGGAAAAGTAAAAACAAGAATCTGTGATCTGTTCATTCCCTAGAACCTTTATTTAACAGACAGGCCAGTCAAACACACACTCTGTTTCTACAAAGACATGCTGTGGTAGCATCTGCAGAATGTGGTTCGGCATTGTCTTAGTGGGGACAGATGTCATCTTGATCGCAGTATGCATCTTTCTAAAACCCCAATATACGCCTCTGTGTCTATGGTACCTTCACATATACGCAGGTCACCCATGCCGTGGGCACTGATGCCTCCCATACCATGACCGATGCTGGCTTTCGCACCTTCTTCTGGCAAAAGTCTGGATGGTGCCTTTTGTCTTCGACACTGAGAACTGAGACATCTGTACACATTTCATAGCACACTTTTCCCTCACCTACTTATTGTGGAGTTTTGCAGCAGTTGAATATTCTACCTTCACTTTTGTTTAGCTTCTGTCCCAACCTTTTTTAAGTTGTTGTAGGCATGAAATTCAATCTTTTCCTATCATCAAAAGTTGCTCAGCCAAAACATATTATGTCCGTTCTTTGAACTATTGTCAAGCAAGGGATCGACTTGTTACATTATATAAATAGTCCCAACTTTTCCTGAAATGGGGTTTGCAATTTTTGGGGCTTCTATACGCGTATAGGATATTAAATGTCTTGACACATCCATCGGGCAGTGCTCCACTGTCCTGACTAGTATTAGCTAAGGTAAGAACTAATGTGGGATAGGAGTTTGTTCATTCTGGTAGCTCAGTCAGTGTACGTATGTGACACCCACATGGGTTAGTGTATTCATACAGTGTGCTGCAGATTACAGCATGAAAACCCACATTTCCAAACTAAGTTACTTTCTGAATCTTTAGACATAATCAGTTGTTATCACAGATTATTCATTAAATGTAAATGATGTTGTCATGAGAGCGATTATATGAAGTATGGGCCTATGCGCACTCAAAAAGAAATTGTAGTATGTCTTGTCATTTTTAATGTCAGTGAGTCACACATTTCCGCTTAATCAGTCTGAACACAGGCAGCATGAACAAATTTACATATTTTCATTTTGTAATTTATTCATTTAATTTTTTTGATTTTCCCCTCAATTTAGGGTTTGTGCATGTGAAGAAAAGCATCAGAAAGCTGTAACCAGAAAGCTGTAACCAGTATTACTAACTGATTCCGATTATGGTTATGAAAGCTGATAAAGTGTTCGTGTGGCTTTTTTAAGAATAGAAGCAACAAAACGAAACAGCCCCACCAACCACAGAATTGAATACCATAACACACGTGTTTAAGCCATGTGTTCCACCTGCAGGACGCCTCTATGACGTCATCCCATATAGCTGATCAGTGTGCAGCTTCAGTGCTCAGCGTTACATTACCACTCTCTTTGGGTTTGTCATGGCCAGGGCTGGTGGAGGGGGGTGGGGTATAAGATGAGTCCTAGGGCCAAAGAGAAACGAGTTCACATAGTTTGTCACTTCTTTTTTATGATTTTTAGACTGACTGAAATATTCTTAATTGAAACACTTCTTTCATTAAATAACAATAAAAGTAAAAGCTACTTTGAGATGCAGCATTAACAGCAGTGTATCTTGTATTCGGTCAGTCGTCCAGTGTTTAGAATATTGTATATATTTGTAACAAATTTCAATATAACAAGTTTTAAAAAAGCATAACAACTGGACACATAATGGGAAATGTTGTAACATAACCTTGACGTATGTGTGAAGTATAGTTTAGTGTAGTATAGTATATTTGTTGAATAGTAAATGTGTAGGGTATGTGTAAATTATAGTTTAGTTCTGAAAGTATTTATTCAGTTTGTCCAAAAGGTACATTCATAATTTTAGTTTAGTTTTTATTTTCTAATAAGTGATAGTTATAGTTTAGTTTTTATTCAGTTTCAGTTTTAGTTTTAGTTTTAGTATATTGATGAATGCTATAATAGCAGGTAGTTGTAGATGAGTAGACTGAGCGTTTCTTAAAGATGGCCAAACACAAGACATTCATTTCTAAACTCTCATTCATGAACTGAACATCAATTTTAAAACAATCAGTTTTAACATAAGTTGGCTCCTTTTTTACAGTTAATGAGCATATTTTCACTGCATTTTAATAATAGTAGTAGTTACTATAGTAAACCCTGAGCAAAACCCACTTATGACTTAATAGAAGATTTTTAAAAAATGATCTATCATGTGTTTTGGTCCCTCATATATCGGAGCTATTGATACAAAGGAGGTTTGTGCTATAGTATGCCATGGCAAGAGGATATGATGCATTTCCTAGGGGAAATGGCATTTTTTGGTGTTTTGAGTTTTCCCTCAGAAAACAACAGTCCAACGTACCCTCTGTGTTAAAGGAAATTCCACCAATCTTTCAAAATGTCTTTAAAATGAAATTATTGAAACATAAACAGGTACTTCAGTGAAATCCATTGTTCAATTTAGAAGAGCTAACTGATTCAGACTTTTTTGGTGGTGAGGTTATTACCTATCCAAAACCACCAGCGAACCTACATATGTATTCTGAGCTTTTATGTGGTACTAATGGTATAACTTCAAGACATTAGGATGGTAAAAAAAGAAAAGCAATGCAGAGCGAAAGCACTTGAGACAGTATGAAGATGCTTCTTGTTTCATGTGATCAAACAAATTTTTAATATACCTCCATTCCTGCCGTTCAGGTCCGCAACACATTCCAAGAAAAGTTAAAGAAAAGTAATTTAAAATAATAATTAAATAATGATGAGTATTTGAACAGGTGTCTGATTGTTTCTAATTGATTATAATCATAATTAGGTACAAACAGCATCCAGGAAAGACAAAGTCACTTAAGAGCAAAGATGTGCTGAGGATCATAAGTTTGCCAACACATGCATGAGAAAATTATTGGAATGATGTTGTTGAATGATGAAATGTTAAAAAATTATGTTTTTCAAAGAAAGATAGGAAGGGTTCCATGATTTAAGTGTCTAAAGCTGGATACTTTTATATACTTTCTATGGATTTAGGTAAGTAACATGACTGCTAAAGACGACTGCTAAAGTAAGGTGGTCATGGCAGACAATAAGACAGTCAAACAAGTTATATTTTACAACTTTATTTAGATTAAAATGGTGCTAATAAGATAAATAGACTGTTACAGTATCAAGAGGTATTCAAAATATTTCAACACAGTACACATTTTTAACATCCCTTCATTTCTACTCACATTACTGACCAAAGAAAAAAAATCGGATATTGTAATAAATTATGCAAACAAATAAGTTAGAAACAATAAATATGCAAACAATACTGAAAGATCTTGTGGAATACTCTCAAACAACGAGTGCATAAATATTTGAATACAAAATACATACGTCTGTAACACTGATAAGGCATTATGAGAAAGGTAATAATCGCTACATATGGCCTGAGCCACACACAGACAGTGCGTCAAGTTACTGAAGTAAGTGAAAAGCGTGCTCAAGTCGGATCAGGTACCACCATAGGACCCAGAAACCTTACTCAGTTAACTGGATCATTTAAGCCTGAATCCTGGCCTGTCCAGTGAAGAGATAAGATTGATCATGCTCACAGCCTGGCCTAACTAGATAACCTTTTTTGGAGCCAAGGCTTCATTATAAAAATGCTGAAGATAAATCAACCTAAAATTACAAGGCAACTTGCTGCTTCAGCTCAGCTTACATTAGTCCAAAGTTCTCATAACTCACATTTCTAAAAATGCTGTACCTCAGTATACTCTGCTGAAACCTGATGATTTTGCTTTCTAATGGGAATTAGGAGCTAGTTTCCTATAGGACACCTTTATTTCCCATTCTACAGGTCACCTGTTAAACCATAGAATCTTTCACACTCTGATGTCAAGCCATCGAAAAAACCAAAGCACATTACAAAACCACCAGGAACCAACAGAAACCACTCATGGGTTCTTTGTTTTTTCAGCAGAGTAGTTGAAGTTGAGCTAATAAGAGCAGGTTTTGTGGTTGCCTCCCTATATGCTGCAATTGTTACATTTTGTCATTTGATTTACTCTCAGTTTAACCCCCAAATATTTGGTGCTTGTTAATTCACACGGACAGACCAGAATCTCCTCCTCTGTACAGGGTTGTGCGCTTCGTCTTCTCAGGTAAGTGCCATCAGAGGGCTGTGGCATCACCATGGTTTGAACGCAGGAGCTCCTGATGAATGAGCAGCTGCGCCACTCTGGAGGCACAGAATGATTTCATGTTTTGTGCCCAAGAAAAAACAGGGATGTTCTTCATGTTCAGGCATATCTGCTCCTGGATAAAGAACAGTCGTCTGTGCTTTAAAAGATCTACTTAGAGAGGAAAGTCTGTTTAAAATTGTCCTGCGATGCCACAGCCCTCTTCTCAGTCTGGGGGCAAGGTATGATATGGTGTAAGTCAGGTTCAGGAGAGGAGGAAACGGAGATGACTAAGATCACTAATTTTAAGGGTTTGTTTTGCGGTGAAAAAGGTGAAGGTGCAAAATAATATTGTTTCTATTGATGAGGTATTATGTCCAAATTGGAGCTTTTAACTTATTGGAGCTAATTAACTTGCGTCTTACTGTGTAGTTCATAAACCGATGGCTGAGCCACAGGTCATGTATTTAGGCTTGTGTGTGGTTTCAGATATCCTGGAGAAGACTTCAGGCGTTTCACAGCTTTTTGTTATCCATATAGAAGCTGATCGCTTCCAGTACTGTCACAAAATCTCTTGCTGCACTCCACAGCTCATCTCCACTCAGCTGCCAAAGATAGAAACACACACTTAGTCATACATCTCCATTTCTGCTGGCCAGTCTTATCAGTCTGTCCACATAGTGTTTGAATCTGTATAGCATGTGTGACTACTCAAAGTCTAAGGAAATGAATGAATGAACAAACTAATACATTGTTGCTATGAAATTGAATGCAACAAAAGGACTTTTCATACCATTTTGAATTGCTCTTCCATGTTCTTGATCCTCTCCCTTGTGTTGCGAGCAAGTGTTGCTTGACTGCGGTCCTTCTAATGGGTCAACAAATGAGACATTATCAATAACCAATAAGATAAAAATCAAAATATTAAGAATAATAAACCATGCAATGCCCCCTCAATATTACAGCACTGCAAAAGAGATATATTCAAGTTCCTGGCAAAACAGCCATTCATTACAAGCTATTCTGCATTCACAAGATACCTCTAAAGAGATTAAACATACAGTAATCAGCTAGCGTAAGGAAGAGGGAAGTCAGAGGAAACAACGTGAAAAATACACATGTTTTTATAACTGGAATTCCAAAAAGTGAGGATCTGGTACACCACCTAAACTGTCAGCATGAGATACAGCACTTAAAGGTGCCATAGAATGGAAAACTGTATATACTTTGGCATAGTTAAATAAGGAGAGTTCAGTACATAGAACTGACATACTATTATCCTCAAACACTGTTATCTCCTTCCTCAAATCCTACGAATCCCACTTAAACCGGTAAAACCAACCAATTCCAAAATCCTACACTGTTCCTTGACTCTTTAATATTTACACCCACAAAGTCCTCCTGTACATACGACAACAGGGCAACATTCATGCAAAAGGGGGGACTGTGTTGTGAGAAATCTGTTGTTCCGGGCTGTGAAGGTGTTGTTGGCACCCTTCATACCCTTTACAATGAAAACAAACAGTTACATAGTGGCATCTCTACAAGCGACAGTATTTAAGGTGGGCCTTTCAACTTTAAACAAGACTGAAGTTGACTTCCTATTCACCAGCTACTTAATCAAATGCCCCCTTCCACCTTAAATACTGTAGCTTGTATAGATGCCAAAACTTAACTGTTACGCCACTTAAACTGGAACAGGAAATTTGTCAAAACAATTACACCAGTGCAGATACACAAAGACTTATATATATAATTTTTTTTTACACAGAGGGTCATTTTGTTGTCCTGTCTGTGTCTATTTCAACATGTTGCTTCTATGTGATCGTTGTGGTGTTTCACTGTAAACCAGCCAGTCAGAGCAGAGCTCATCTAATTGTCCATGAGCTCACCAAAAAAGGGAGAACAGCTCTTTTCATTCTAGGACCAAATCATAGGGTGTAAAGAGCATGTAAGACAGCATCCGGCCGTATGTGTTACTCCAGCTAAAGTCACACAAAGTCACATTCCTCTATATAGACATCAGTTCAGATACTGAAGGCTTTCTATGGCAGCTTTAAAGCTTTCATCTATGAGCTATAGAAGAATATCCAGCTCCCCTCTCGCTTCAGATCTGAAAAATCTACAGGTGTTTCAGTCCATCCATCCACTGTATGAAGGCAACTCAACACTATGGGTCTGAAAGGATGTGTATCTATCAAAAAGCCCTTTCTGAGAAAAGGAGCTAGACAAGAAGAGTATTTGATAATTTGATAATCAAATAAAGAAGCTGCTGGTGTTCTCAGAACAATGAATTGACCACTCCAGAGTCCAGACTTCAATATCTCCGAATCTGAGATTACTTGGATGGCAAGAAGCACAAAAATGCAACCAGCTTCTAAGACTAAAAAATAACCTGGACGATTTCTTAGAAAATCTAAAAGAAAAGAATGAAAGTTGTAATAAAGGTGCATAAATAAATAGTCTTCTTATAATAGACTTTTCTCTGACTCTGACAAAAAAGTGCTTAATGTCTGTTTTGACATGAAACTGAATTGGTGGTCTCAGACTTTGGCACAGTACTGTATGTACATGCATCTGTAATTAACTGCACATAATTACTGCTGTTATTTTAATCCATATACAACTGTCTTTAGCTGTTACTCCCTGCTGCTTAACAGCTGTTGTTGAGCTGCATTACTACTGAGACTTCTTGCAGAAGAGAACAGGTACTCACACACTGTTCCACGCTGTGTTTTAGTGTATTGAAGGCATGCGTGAAGCTCTTAGGATTCTTCGTCTCATTGTTCCACAGCTTCTTGAACACATGATCCTCGTAGATTTCCAGAATCCTGTTGATTTCCGAGACATTCAGCTTCTGCTCAGGACAATTCAGACCAATGCGTTTCACATGAGTGCGCTGTCACTGCATTTGAATACACATGAAGTGATACATTTGCTCTTGTAACCCCTTAACCTCAGTCTTCCTAACGTCCATTCTCAGTCCTATGACTTAAAGGTTACTCAGTCATGTGGCAGTGCTTTATTTGCTTATTGAAGAGTAAGCTTCGGGATCTGATCCATGTAGTTTAGGACATTTTGGTCGATTGCTAAAAATCGAATGACCTAATGCTCGTGACACAATCAAATGTCTCTTTCCACCTAATATTCTTATATTCTATATATTCTGTAATCCTGAAAACATTTGTCACTCTTGATCTTTATCTGCTTACCTTCAGTAAGAATTTGGGCACATATCTTTGGTGTCTGCCCTCTTCTTTGTTGACATTCTGGAGAGAAAAAAAGAACATCAGTCATGCAGTGAGTGCTGATTCATTATGGAGCTTCTTTCACTTCTCTCTCTCTTCTCTTCACATACTTGTCAAAGTTATTTTCCTTACTTACTGGCAAAGATCTGTGGATGTCCTGTAAAGTATTCATCATTTCTTGGATCATTTTTGGTTTGATGCACCTGGCCAGGCAGTTCGCCTGCATGTACCTCCTGCTCCTCTCACCTGGGCAGGAGCGTATGAGGGCAGCCAAGGCCAGGAGGGTCCAGATCGTCCAGCGCATCGTGGCAGAGCGGAGCAGAGCAGAGTCCAGTGTGACCAGCACAAAGTGAGGTGTGTGAGGCAGGTGGTGTTTCATGCCTTTTATAGGCTGAGCCTCCGGGGCCTGGAGAATTCCCACCACTCTGTTTTGCTAATGCTGACTGTGTCACTGTCTTGCGCCCCTGGCGGTTGCACGTTTGCTACCAAAGTGAAAGAATGTAGGTTAGATTGAACGCGTGCACTTGTGCTTGCGCTCGTGCTCCCATGCAACCCACATTTCCTGCTTACAGCGGTGTACATTTACAGTGCTCATCATTCACATTAAACACGTTCTGGAAAATAATTAGTATACATTTATACACACACACACACATATATATATATATATATATATATATATATATATATATACACATACACTGTGACTGTTTATATGTTCATATATAATACAGATCTATATTGTACATGCTTTGTAGCTAGGTTCATATCTATGAACATTAATAAGTCTTGTCTATCATCATTTTCTAATTCCTATAATTACTAATACTTTCCATATGCAAATAAATACTTGGAGATTTTTTTCAGCAGAGTAACATATAAATTGTAAGTCATATGTAAATGTACACTTACATATAGTAATTGTATATTAATCATATATTATTAGTATTAGTTGTATATGAATTGATTGATCAGAACATGTTTTAGAAGGTACATACAATGCAAATGTAAATATGATGCAAAATTTCTGGGTTTATGCTTTAGCACTCTTTCATCCCTTGGTTTCTGCATTCATCCATTTTAATGAGTAAACCAATAGAAAGGCTCCAAAATGAATACAGAATCTTTCACATGAACTTACACTGAGGGTAAGGAATGTTTTTGCTCTCTCCTGTTTTTTATTTGGACATTATTTACATATCTGTGTCTGTCTATTGCAGTTACAGTTGGCCTCTTGTTGAAGTGGTAATGGAAATGCAAATAATCGTTGGTCATTTTTTTCACATTCAGTTCATCAATAATGTATACCACACACAAGTGAATACACGTGGCTGCTCTGCACATGGTAAAAGCGTAAGTGTTGTTGGTAAAAAAGCTGCAGCTCTGTTACTGTATAACGGATGCTGATTTGATGAAACGGAATTGTAAAATTGTGCTTATTACGGTGCTGCTGATGAGATTTGCTGTCACATGTCGTATGCTGCTGATTCACCCCTTTATTCTGGAACAGGTGTACGTGTTTTACGCATACAGCTTCATCTGCATGTGTACAGCACATCCTCCAAGCTCTGCCTGTCCATTAAACTTCAGTGATCACTAGCGTTTACTGAAACGTGTTCAGCTAAGTGATAGTGTAAATCCAGCTTCTGCCATCTTCCTAAACCAGGTCACCCACCCACCACTCTGAACTTGAGCTTCACCTGACCCAGATAGACAACTTACCGACAGGGCTCCAACCAGAACCTCCTCTCAGAGACATAGAAAGTATGAGTCAGTTGGGGGCTGAGAGGAGTCTGCGCTCCGACAGTCAAGATGGTCATACTCAATGGCGACCGCATCAAGGTGGGCTGAAGAGCATGGTCAGTAACTTCTCGGAGAGGGCAAGTAAGACATGACCCGCTAGGTTTGGAGGTCAATGAGCA
This sequence comes from Semaprochilodus insignis, assembly GCA_034552555.1. NCBI lineage: Eukaryota > Metazoa > Chordata > Actinopteri > Characiformes > Prochilodontidae > Semaprochilodus > Semaprochilodus insignis. The sequence continues at coordinate 22,362,374 of CM067474.1, read as the reverse complement.
GTTTGTGATTTGGAATGTGTGCAGTTTTTCATGAGGTAGCTCTTCAGTTGTCATTTTTAGCACATTTGGAGCACGAAACCACACACGCCTTTGATGTTAGAGTTTTTCCATTTATGCGTTTACAAGAGACAGTGAACTAAAGGAGCTATATGAGAAACCCCCTTCAAAAATATGTCAACGTTAAGTCAAATGCATTTCATGTTGAGCTAATGAAGTCCATATGTGCTGATTTGACTCTATTTCAACTGAATGACAATGAATAAAGGTCATATCATCTTAGAATAGTCCAACACATTACACCAAAAAGGTCATACAGAATTCATTTTCACCCCAAACTCTTAATATCTGCTGTCATTTTGATCGACTTGACCAGCTGTACGGCGAAACTGAGAGAGAGTATATCGGTATCAGTGACGTCCATCAAAACCACATCATCGCTGTCCACAGAAAAACTAGTATCTCCAAAATGGCGACTTTATAGGAGAGGCCAAGAACCTCATTTAATTCTAATGTAATGGAACCAGACTTTTTTACAAGCAATTTTGGGCCATTTCGGTTCGTCTATTCATCATGAAACTTTCATCCAGTGTAAACAGCAGCGGAAGTGTGCAGATGATGCATGAAAGTAAAAATGGACAAAAATTGACAGTTTGTCATTGGACAGTGACGATGTAATGATATGTTTCCATATGTTCCCATATCTCAGAAAGAGTTTTTGTTTATTGTATACAGTGATGAAAAACGTCAGAGGGTAATAACGGGGAGCTTCCCCGAGAGAGACCACAGGGAAGAACTATTATCATACCGAGTTGTACTCCTTCAGTACCCACTGTGATGTAATGGGTAAAATGCCGCACCGGTTGCTGTGCTTATCTTGTTTCCAAACAGCAGTCTGGAGTTTTACCTGCCTTTTGAAAGAGGGTTGGGAAAATAGCCTTAAAAAACTGCTGCATTGATGTCCCGCAGGGTCATAAGCCAAAAATAGCTGAATATTCCAAGCACATTGTTCGACTACTGTTTAGACTGTGGGGTTTTTTAAGACTCTCAAAGTTATTGTTCTGCCACAGTCAGGCATGCGACTATGCAAGTATTTTTCCTTTCATCATACTGGGCTTTCTTACTCTCACACAGACAAGGAAGTTTGCCTTGCTCAGGTGTCGGGTGAGGTGTCGGCTTTCTCTTCACGGATTGGGCGTCTTCTGTGGTGGAATCCACGCTGTCACAGCTCTATTGTGCACTCAGTGTAAAAAGGGAATTAGCATGCAGGGCAAACATTCATATAAGCTTACAACACAGTGAAAACCTGTGAAGCACGCTGTGTAGCATGGAAACTCCTTGAGGCCCAAACAGTTGACTAATGAATTCACAGATTTAGTCCCTTATATCAATTATAAGTATTATTACAGTAATAGCATCTCAATTAATTTGTAGTATATGATCACATATGGTTGGTCATGGACAATAGAAAACCTGGAAATGATTTTGCTGAGAGGTTTCTGTGAACACCATTCTACATAATGTTCTCTAATTTACTCCGAACTAAGCTTGGAATTCTGTACTGGCCAGTGAAAGTGCTTCGATTGCTTGAACCATAAAAAGGTCATTTTGAACTATTTTCACCTTTTTAACATAAACCTGAGTTTCAGAACATTGTTTCAGAACATGCACGTGACCCCCCCCCTTTCCTTATAACGCACTTAGGGAGAGTAACCTAACCTGGCTTATTTTGTATACACAGAATTTATTAATGTCACAACCATGATCACATTTACATATGACTGCACGTTCAGATTGGAAAATGGTCACATGAGCATTAATTCATCTGACTAGATCTGCTACATAAGCGCACATTTTTAGAGGACACCAAAATGAAACGAAAATAAAAGGCAACAGCAGAGATCAAACCCTTTACAGCTCTTTTACTAATGCTGCATTTCCATTACCACCTCAAACAAAACCAAACGTAGTGCATAGAAAGAATGACTAATAAGCAGCGTATTGATATGATAAGTCTGCACTGTAAGAAATCTACAGTAAAATTACCGTAAAGCTCTGGCTACTAGTTGCATTTCTCACACAGTGAGAGGCCATGTGTTAGTGTGCCCTGAGAGGCCATGTGTTAGTGTGATTTTATCATGGTTACGGCTGTTTTTAGGCAAAAAAAAGGAAAAGCATTTATAAACCTGTAGCCAGAGTAATTTAAATAAGTTAATATTATTATTATTGTTTTTATTATTGTTGTTGTTGTTGTAGTTGTTGTTATTATTGTTATTATTATTATTATTATTATTATTATTATTATTATTATTATTACAAATAATCAACATAAAAACGTATTCCACCAAGAAATTTTGTTCCTTTAGAATATGGTACTATTGATAATCAACCATGGACTGCTGAATGAGGAGAAGAACATTCATCCATCCATCACTGTTTATTCATTTCATGAACTTTGTAACTCTGTGTCCTAGAATAGGAGAACACTGTAATGCTAAATCCTTTGCTTTTAAGTACTTTTTTTCAGCCACCAAATTACCACCACGAGTCTAATACAGCACCATTCCAGTGGCGCCCCTCATCCCACACTGGTGCTGAACCTCAAACACATCCTTGCTCCCTCCATAGTGCGCTACTAGGGAAAGTAAATGCTGGCCCTTACAGTAGTATAATCTAATGTAATTTAAATGCAGAAATCTGCTGTTCATTTACCTAACAGGTGTTAAAGCAATGCAAAGTAATGCAGTGATGCAGCTTTACTGTACATTTACATATGAAAAACAGACTGAAAATAAAGTCAACTACTGTATTACTTTTAATAAGTACAAAACTAAATCACTAAGTCAGTTAATAGTTAATAAGTTAATAAGTAAAAAAAATAAAATAAAATAAAACAAAAGCAATATTAGTGAATATTAGTGAATAATATTCATTGTCATTTGCACTGTATGTAAATACACATTTTCCCAGCAGGTCAACTTATAATTTACACATCTGGCAATACTAATAAACAATGTATTTGCTTTCAACACCTCAGCGTTCCAGCACTGTAAAAAACTAAAGCAGATAAACAAGACGAGAGGCAGGTCTTAAAAACACCATGTATTGAATATGAATAATCACACTTAAAGTATTAAAATCTGTACGTCTGTTTTTGTTTTATTGCTGTCATATCACATCATTCTGGGCAGCTTGACATCAAACTCACTGCAATTTGTAGGATACCTCATTGAGAGATATCTCTTCATCATCCTGGGGACCTTGATATCAGCTGCCTTGATAGTGAAATGATGAATACAGCAGTAAATATGGTGAAACCCTGGCAGGGATCGACATTGCGTCCTTGAATTAAGGTGGCATGTTAGTACTAAAACTAGTTTTCCTGCAGCACACCTGCAGTACCCAACTGTCCTTTTTGGTAAGCCAGCCTGTGTAAGAACATATCCCAGACTGTTCAGTGTTTACCTGGATCTTCAGCAGGTAAAACACCACTGTGCTGCATAACAACAAAGAGCTCCAGCTTAAGCAAAAATCAGTAATGCTTTGTTCTGGGTCCTGCAGGAACCAGGTGGCTTATAATGCAGGTGTCCAATAGGTGTCGAGCTTTTTGTGCATTTGGGCTCCTTTCTATTTCTGAACACTGTGAGTGCATCCATGGTATGCTATCTAGGAGTTACATCTACAATGCCACATTAAACCAAGCGTAACCGTGCCTGAGCCATGCTGACGGTGGTCGGAAGAGATCGGTTTCCTGATACTGAGGTCAAAGTAGGACACACTTGGTCTGTGTCGATCTTAAGATGGATGTCAAGTGAGAATGAAGAGTGCGGTGCCACCTATGGGTACCTTGTTGGCCACACTGGTACCCATTTACCCAGCCATGTAAATCAGGTCACGATATGACCCAGTCCGTTTGCCTTTGAGGGAAGTGTATCGCTGTTTATCTAGTCTTGCCTTTGAGGGAAGTGTGTCTGCTGTTTATCTACTGTTGATCCCTGTGTTTTCGGGTCCTGATGAATTTCCTGCTGAGTATGTGTGCTGTAGGTAAACAAATAATAGAATAAATCACCAGATTCGCTAGACTGTAAACAAAGGGGTCTTTAAAATTCCTTGTTCCTTGTTCCTGAACCTCAAGCTCACAACAGCTTTCCACACTCATAGAGGCCGCGGCCTGAACATGTAAATATTGTTCTCATTTCGGTGGATGTTATAATTGGTAACTGTATTATATGAAGTGGTTATTTTTGGTAAGTTAAATACTGTGCTGATAGCGCCAAATGGCATTCCAGGCTCCTTTCACGAAGCGGCGTTATTTATGAGGTTTAATAACTGGGGGAGTTTGACACATTCACATTTACACATTTCTTGCTTTCCTGGGGTCATATTTAGATAGCGAGAGAAAGTGAACGGCTGAATACATATTCTTCATGCAGTGAGTGGAGTCTAGAAGCAGTAGCCGACGATCATTTCTTCAATCTTAATCATCTTTACTGACTTTATGGCCAGCAGCTTATGTCCACATCTGCAAGGCCTCCACGGTAATTAAGCCATTCTGCTTATCATGCTTATAAAATACGCTGCAATAAAATGAGAAACTTTAAAGTTTCCCAAGTCATTTTGGACCATTGCCATTGGTCATTCCTTTTATTCCACAGTGTGAGGGATTTTCAGATCACACACACACCTCCTTTTTATTCCCATCATTTTCATATTTTCATCTTTTTCATCATGAAATTGAGCACACCAGATCTTTTCTTAGAGGCTTTTATTAAACTTCTGACATTCCAGTGCCAATATGCATATAAATAAATATAAAATCTTCATCACTAATGTTCACAAACAACATTTGTAGAAATCCATGTCCTTCTGTTTTAAATAAAGCAACATTACTTTTAATAATTCAATAAAAAGATTTAAGTACAAAATGCTTTTATAATGCATTTACATTCCAGTGGCCCGGCTTTGGACGTCCGTTCCTAGCCAGGTCATGTCTGTGGCCACCTGCGTGGCCTTACAAGGTCATGCGACAGTACAGATCACACACTGTGTGAGTGTACAGTCTGTAAAAACAACAGAATCGTTTAATCGGAATATAGAAATAAATAGACAAAATAAATATCACTCTAATAAATAACATTGTGCATGTTAAATAAGGCAAATGCAAAAACAACAATGCTTCGGAAACACTCGTTGGGGTCAGAAATAAGGCAGAGCGTGTTCTTCTGGGCTTCAGGCCAGGGGTCTGCAGGTCTCGTAGAGGTAGTGGAAGAGGATATCGGTCTCTCCAATGGCCTTATTGTGGGCTGTAGCGTTATTCTGAAAGAAGAGCGTATGATTCATCAGACTTATTCAGTGATTAATATGAGGACATAGAACGTAGAACATTCAATATGTATGGATGTATCATCAATGCCTGATAATAATCCAAATACTTTATGCATCATTATCCAATGTGACATGCCCTGGGTAGGGGGGGAATCATTACATCAACTTTCATTAAAGATAAATATAGTTTTTGCTTTCCCCTGTGAAGCTGTCATTTTGGAGATGCTTGTTTTTGTTCATCGGACAGTGATGATTCGTAAGAGGGTGCAGAACTGATTGTGCTGGCCCTCTCTGACCTCTTTTCACTGCAAAGAAGGCATTCTCACTTCTAATAGACCAAAGGCTGCTGCCCACCGACTTCTGTTATGTGTTCAGTGAGTCGGTGGCTGTTCTACTCTTTTGAAAGTGCGGCGAAATGAATGTACACAGCTCGATGCCATTGCGAAAGACGGAGACGAGGTTGAAAAGTCTCAGAGCGTTCCTTTAATAGGCTTCGAAGGGATCTTACCTTGTACATCAGTCCGGCCAGCTGCAGGTTCTCCGTGAAGCTCAGAAAGTGATCCTGGCCAGCCAGGTTGGAGCGCTGCAAAAGAAGAGCAGAAGCACATTAGGGTCACGCATTCGGGACGGGAGGTCTGGGGACCAGACAGAGGAGCATGACGGCTACTTACGCAGTGAGGTCCCAGGTCTCTGGCCACTCTGTGCAGTTCGCTATTGACCAGGTCGATCCGGGAGTAGGTGCCGTTGGCCTGGTGCAGGATGTGGTTCAGGTAGTACTCCAGGATCTTGACGTTACCACAGCACATTCTCCCATCCTGGACAACACACACATTCTGTTAGCACTACATACACACACACACACCAACACAGGGACGTGCAGTCCCATCACACACACACTGTAGCCTTCACTCACTTTCAGTTTCTCGCTGGGGATCCTGGGGATCAGTCGTGTCTCGTGGTCCCTGTCTCGCGCTCTTGCCTGCGTGTGCACAAGGAGACACTCATGAACATGCACTGTCATTACGCAGCATTTTAAGGTCGTCTTATTTCTAATGCAGCTCTGTCAACGCTGGACTGTCACTCTGACTTACGTCCTTGCACATCATGATCAGGTTGTTCCAGGTCTCGGAGCTGTCCAGCGGGGGGGAGCGCGGGGGGTGGCGCCCTGGCCGTGGGCTCGCAGCGCTCAGCGCGACGCAGCAGCAGCAGCAGAGGAGGACCGCAAGGAGGTTATTCATCATCATCATCATCTCGCCAAAGTCAAGTCAGGACCAGCTCAGCTCTGAACTCTGAACCCGGGAGTGCTTTTGGGTGTGCTGACTGTCTGTCTGACTGGCGCGCGCTTTATACTCCCCGCCGCTGGCCCACATCTGCCCCTCTCTACGTCACTGCGGTGTGATGTCACCTCCAACACCTGAGTTTATCAGGTCACGGCGAGCGGCCGCGCGCTTGACTCACATTATTGGAGTGGAAGTGGCGTTATTGGGTCTGTAAATTCGCGCTGATTGCTGCTGTTGAGCTATTGTTAGAAACAAAATCCCCCCTACGAGATGACGCTCGGGTACGGACAGCTCGTGCTCGGTTATTGCCCAGTTATATCCCGGGCTCTTTATTATGTTTACACACCTCTTTCTTTTTTCTTTGTTTATTTCCTTTTTCCTCCAACTGTCCCGCGGTGCGGTGTTGCCACGAGACGGGCGAGATGCCGTCTGTCCCTGTGAAAGAGAGCCGTGTGGCCGATTTCAAAACTTGGGAAGAAAGTCAAACATAAATCAGAGATGCGGACGCGCGCGTGACGTCACCGAGGCGCGGCCTAGCTCGGGCGGCGAGTCTCGCGCCTGCCAACAACAGCCTATCTGGAAGTGTGAACGTTGTGTAAACAGTTAAACGCGCCTGTGTGCACATGGAAGAACTTCGAGGAACCATCCAAACATTAACTCTCATATCTTTTCAACTTCGCCATGCCAGGAAAACCTGCATAGACCAGCATATGTGGGGATTTTCTCTTTGATGAGTGACCAGCTAAACCAGCATCGGACCAACCCTAAACCAGCCTACCGCCTGTCCTGCCGGTCCATGCCGCTAAGTGCTAGAAGCCTCAGAAGTATTCCATAGCTGAGCATTTCCATGCACTATAAGAGTTTGTGTAGTATGTAAACAATGCTAAATGCCTGAAAGTGCTCCACTCACTCCTCATTCCCAAATCCCATCATCCCACATATGGAAAATTACACTTGAACTCACTGCTTTTGTGCGGGGTGGGGAGGAGGCATGAAGACACACAAACCAATTCAGCCTACAGCAGTTCAGCTCCACTCATTGCCACTTAAGTTGTAAGCAGTGTTTCAGCCTGGACAACTTTTTGAATATGGATAGTCAATCAGAATTTACCCTCACTGAGCACTTTATTAAGTACACCTCCTTGTATCTGCAGTCAGTGTCCGTTTTATCAGCTCTGCTTACCATGTAGGAGCACTTTGTAGTTCTACAAATACAGACTATGGTCCATCTGTTTCATCATCTTTGTTCATTCCCTTTCACCTGGGTGTTTAATGGTTAAGACCCCCACAGGACCACCACAGAGCAGGTATTATTTGGGTGGTAAACCATTCTCAGCACTGCAGTGACACGTGTTGTAAAGTGCTGGTATAAGTGGACCAGACACAACAGCGTCTGCTCTAGTAGATACTCCTACTTTGTTGATGCACCTTGTAGATGTAAAGTCAGAGATGATAGCTCATCTGCTGCTGCACAGTTTGTGTTGGTCATCCTCTAGTTCTTCATCAGTGGTCACAGGACAATGTAGGCTGGATAATTTTGGTTGGAGGACTATTCTCAGTTCAGCAGTGACACTGAGGTATTTAAACTCCAGCAGCACTGCTGTGTCTGATCCACTCACACCAGCACAACACACACTAACACACCACCACCACATCAGTGTCATTGAAGTGCTGAGAATGATACACCACCCACATAATACCTGCTCTGTGGTGGTCCTGACCATTGGGGAACAGGATGAAAGAGGAATAACAAAGTATGCAAAGAAACAGATGGACTACACTGTGTTAAAAATGAGGAGTAGTATTTCTCAGGTTTTTGCTGGGATAGATTACAGTAGTACAGATAATCGCTCGATGGATGGTTTACACAGTGAATCCATCAAGCGATTTTAGTTGTTTGAAACCTACTGGAACTTGCACTTAAGTTGCAAAATGTAAAGCGTCCTGCAAATCATCTGAAACTCAGTCTCAACAGTTGAGATGTTTCATGAAGCAGCCAGTCAAAACACCAAGAATGCATCACACCATCACACCAAACAATTTTCAAACCATTGATTTCACCAGATCAAAAAACAGCACAGAACACAGTTTATTCTGTTTTTAAATATTTTTTCATTTGGTCAGTTTCCTACACCATGAGAACAAACTCAGGTTTCTCAAAGCTAACATGTTTATTTATTTGGGATTCAGGTAAGAACAAAATCTACATTTAAAAGGACAAAGGTGTGAACAATTCTGCGGTTTAAGAACACGTTGTTAATAAGAACTCGACTTTCCTAACACCTTCCCCAAAAACAAATTTAAGAAATAAACTTGATGAGGCCCATTGACTCCTCTCCTGACACCTCCTAATTTTGCACAGAGCTGTTTCATCATAAGGTGTGTCACGCCTGCTGGTTCTCCTCTCATCTCTGATCTCCCGGACTCCATTTCCCATAATCCACCACCTGATGACCACCATCTCCCAATCCCGTTCTGTTTTCCAGATCTGCTTCTCCCGAGTACTGATTACACACACCTGTTGATAATCAAGTCTGTTTGTACATATTCTCCTCTCTAACACTGGTCCATTGCGAAGTATTGCTGCTCTGTGCATACTAAGTGTTTCTCCCTGTCGTTATTCTTGTGAGCTTCTCTGGTTTGACTTTATTTTGACTTTCTGGTTTACTCTTTTGTCTTTTCCATTTTGGTACTGTTGCTGGTCTGATTGTTCGCCTGAATATCCACAATATTCACAACCAACCAGATTATAGTGTGGCATCGGTGTACGTTTCATAAACTGTTTTGTGTATATACAGTCACACTAATCTATTTGGACCACTTTATAATCAGACTCCCCTTATTTTACATTTAAGGCATTTAGCTGACTTATCCAGAGCGAAATTGTTTACATTTGGTTTATCAATTATTTGCAGGACTCCTTAGGATCATTCATAAACCAGTTATAACACATACACAAAAAGGACAATAATGACCTGTTATATCTGACCAATAAGAATATCTGATGAAGGCTGACTGATGGAGAAGATTAAGTAAGATAAGTAACCAACAAGATCTGTGGTTTAACAGCTAGATGAATGTGAGCTTACTGTTGCCCTATTACGTATGTGTTTTAACTGCTTATGAGTGATTTTAAAGGTGTTTATAACATAATGAATAACCATTAATGAGCAAAGTTTAACAATTAATAATCAAAGGGTGGTCTTATTGTAAAATGTTACCTGGTGCCGTGATTTGGCAAATAACGACATTATTGAATATTAAAATCATACAGAGCTTTAAACAAGTGACCAAGTGTTCATCAGTGTAGTCATATTGCGAGTCATACACCGATCATATAATCATTTTCCTCGTATCAGCAGCCTTAGTCTAGTGCTTCATTGTCTTGATGAGACAAATAGTTCCTGACGTTTTCATAACACAGAACATTCTTTGTATCAAAATAGAACAATTTAATCACAAACACAAAACAAAAACTGACGCCCTTGATTAAAGGGAATGTTAAGACCTGTAGGTCTTAAAACAGTGTGCATGTCCAACACTACTGAAATATGACATATAAACCGAATGGGAATGTTTTGGTTATTATAAAATCATGACAAATAGACAAACTCTCTCCAGTAGTAGGCCATCACTGTCGCACTGTGATAATGACACTTCTACAGAAAATGAGACAATTTGAAAAGTTTATCTCTTGAGTAAGGACACATTCTAGATAAAGGTGGAAAGGCCAAAAGAGATATTATATTTAAATGATATATTTAGCTCGCTGTTCCTTGCTTAGTGGATGAGAGAGACAGAGACAGAGAGAGAGCAACCATTGGATGTAGCAACAAAAATGGCAGGCTACTAGTAAAATTATTTTGTCCATTTTTAATAATAAATTAAGTATTTGATTGGTATATATAACATATTTGAATGGTACTGGACATGTACACCAAATTGGGGTCTATATGTCTTAGCAGTCAGGGTTCCATGTACCTTACAAAAGATTTTGTTCCATGATTTAATTTTTAAACACAATTAAAAACAAAACCTAAAGAAATCATTTCTGTACAGAGTTAAAATGATGTCCTTACCACAATAGTTTGACCATGAATGACATATCAGTAGTATCAAAATAAAATAAAACCTAAATAAAAACTACATTATAAATCTATATTCTCTACATTTTGCAAACATGTGCATAATCTTCACTTTGAAATGACACCTGCATACAGTATAAGAAGTAGAACGCTATGATTCGCAGTCTTCACACAGCAGGATTACAGACTCTGATTAACTCTTTCCCCAGAAATCCTTTTTCCTCCTCTGGGCACGGTCCAACACCTGGGACGCCATGGAGCAGGAAGCTGCTGATCTGGACGAGATCTGAGACAGCCTGTCATCTAAAGGTAAGTCACAAAGGGTAGACTCAGATGTATAACTTAGTAAGGATCTTTTCAAATTGCTTCAAATAGAGAAAATGATGCTAATCCCAAGGGAAAAAAACAAGGTTGAAGATTTTCATTTTAGCTTTAGCAACAAAAAGGCACAAAACTGCTTGCTTTTATGACCGCTGCATACAGAATTTAAAACCTATTAGCTGCTTTCAGCATGTGCACCACATCAAAGGATAAAGAATGCCTAAAGTAGGTTGCTGTGCACCCTAGATAGGCAACCTGGGTTGTTTCATGTTTAACCATGTCAATAAAATGCTGACGTAGTCTTTAGTATCTGGAAATTACCCATATATCTTAATCAGACTGCTATTGTTAATGACAGTTGTTTTACCATCATCAGATACACCAGAATCACTGGAAGGGAACACAAATTGGTCTGGCCGATGAAGTCCCATGTCACCTTTCAAAAAAGTAAAGAAAATAAATAAATAAGACAAATAGTTTTTTTGCAATGATCTGTATCTGATGTCATTATAATCTACATCCTGCTGACAACATATGTGTGTCAGATATACAGCATAAAACTGCTGATGCAATCTTGGTACACATCATGACAACTAAAAGCTAGCAACACATATCTACACATGGTACACTATGCCGTTCCATTGTGAGTAAGGAAAAACTCGGAGCAGGCATTCTACTACAAGACTTTCCATGAAACTCTTGTTCGGAGGATGATGTCAAACTAATCCCGGTGGGGATGACATTACATCAAATTTCAGTGTGGCCAGGTAGCTCACGGACCAGGGTTTCAAAGGGCCGCATCAGCAGACAGTGGATGGAAAAAACAGACATTGCATGTAGACATGTTAATGGAAAAAAACTGACAGAAAGAGAGAGAGAAAAAGAGGGGATGGGAGACTGACCTAAATTACACTCTTTCTCGCGGTAACTTAACCTCTCTCTTTTCCCCCTGACAGTAAATGAGTCATTGTCACGTTTATATGGCCATTCTGCTTGCCTGGCTTCTGTATGCCGCCCATGTGATAAAATAGTCTGATCTCTGGTGTAACAGTGCTAGAGCCGGATGAACACCTTGTAATGAATGTTTAATACTTAAAGCAGCTCAGCTAGGGCTGAAATATGAAACTGCATCAACTGTACCGTTATGCTGAAACTCCGGGTTCCTCAGGGTGCCCTGGATTCTGTTAGCACGTGGTGAGTTGTTGGATATGAACCTGGCACTGCTTTCTCGCTTTTGAGGTAAACTGGCTGGTTTTTGAACAGGAAAGGATTCATGAGAGTCTTCTGCCCATGTGTCTTCTCTCAGAGGAAGCAGGTCAACTGTGGCCATCCCTGCAGCAGGGGGAGAACGAGGCAGGCTACCATTCTCTACCTGTGGAATGACAACAGGTTTACTGCTGAACAGCAGTACGTCATACACCTGTGACTGGAAAAGTTTAAAGGAGTTGACTTCATGAAATTTCCACAGCAGATCACGGGCAAGTAGGTTAATGTGACAGCATTTCCTAGTAAAAGGTTTGTAAAAGGTTTGACTTTGTGAGACATGCCACTGATTCAGGTTTCACATTCAACCATGCATGTGACATAAGCAAGGATGGGCCTAATCACTGAACGACTGCGGACATTCAGCGAGCAGTGATGTCCTGCATGAGTCATCCTGTTAGTGCCAGCTCCATTGGCAGACAGCTGTACGACACAGGACTACATGCTTAACTACATGACGACGACTGCCCCTAGAATGACTCAGAATGGCAATGGGTCATCTTTACTGAAGAGTCCCGCTTTTGTCTTGGTAGCGATGATGAATCTGTGTGTGAAGGCACCGTGGTCAACACCAAGATGAATGGTTTGTTGTCACGCTTCACATGTCCAGAAGGCCAGGTGTCAGCCCACCTCCATCCCTACCGCATAAATTGCAGGAACTGCAGCCTCTCCATGGTGAGACATCTGGCATGTTACTTCTGTATGTGTAGCTCAATAAATATTGCCCATATCAGTCTAAATTTATCATCATTTATTGTCCCTGGTAACCTTTATCTTCCTTCTCAATAGCATTGTAAACTGACAGCTCCTTCTGGGTGCAGCTGTTCTTTTGATTATGAGTGTATGTGTATATTATGAGCTTTGGAAGCTTTTTTTGTTAGTTTTTGTGAAATCTTACTCTTGGAATTGGACAGGCTTTAATTATACAGGTCTAGTCCACCAATCTCCTTTCTTAACCCTTCTGAACACTGCATCCACATATGTCTACATATTGTTTCATCTTGTTGGTAGTCATTCTGGCTATTTAAATCACTAAGATGTAAATTAACTTGCTCAGAGATACTTGTTACCTTCTATCCACTCTGAGTTCTTCAACATTGGGGCCTGCATCTGGTCCTACAATGTGATTCCTCACTCTTATAACTATACAGCTGCATATTATTTTTAAAGAAGTCATTGAATAATAAGCTTAGGATTCGGTTAAATATAATGTGGCATTTACTTTTAGTCATATAATTAGGCCAATGAGTTGCATGTGAGTGATCCATATACTGGATATCTTAAGTAGGGTATGGCCTCTATGGCTTCATATTCTTTACTACAAACTTCTGAATATAAAGAAGTACTAAAAGTACCACTGCTTCTTTTTCCTCTCATTGGGCAACTTTCCCAAAGCTTAATCGATAGGTTTAGTTTACTGTAGTGTAGTTAGTTTAGTTTAGTTAAGGATTCTTAGTTCTTTCATTTGCATTAGCTGTGTCTGAAACACGCTGCCTGCTCATACAGCATTCTGAGACAGCATCATGTGTGTATCTAATGTTCATATAAGTTGCTGCCTGCTGATATTCCTCCATTAGCCCCTTTTTTGAAGGTAGCATAGATGTTATCCTTTCCTGTCTTACATGTCCCATAATCATTTGTGTCTATCATCAGTTCATGCAGTTTGAAGAAAAACAATAGCAGAAAACACCAGCACTGACACAGTGGACAAGCCTACCTTTTAAGGCAATGACATATAAAATAGCTCAGGCAGCAAGAAGACAGCTGCCTTCAGTTTCGGACAGAGTCAGTATTTTCAAATGAAAGCTAGTCAGGTATATTTTGGATTAGTTTCACTGTTCTTACAGAGTGCAGGTTTACTACCTTGCTGTGTGCTTGCGGAGGTGAGCTGTGATTGAAATGTCTGTACGATGAGTGGGCTTTGCCTAGTGGTGCTTCACTCCTCCTAGATGTCCTTGAGGAATTCTTTGTCTTAGGAGGAGAAACCAGCATAGCACCTCCTGGCAAATAGAGGGAGAACACCTGCATCATACACGAAAACTCATTTCTGTGATATATGAATATAGAGGTGTAATAATGGAAGCACCAAAAGGTATGTATAATAATATTGTTAGTAATACTGTAATAAACATTTATATTAATTTGTAGCCAATAAGAAATCGTAATAAATCAATAGGAAATCAGAAATCAAGCTAACATTATTAAAACAGCTGGTAGTAGCCAGTGTGGACAAAGCCTTTCTTTATCTACCTCAGAAAAACCCATCCAGATATAGAAAGCAAAATGAAAAATGACTCATCAGACCACATCACTTTCTTCCATTGCTCAAGGTCTAAATTATGCACGCATCATACCAGGATACAGTATGTACTATTCGGCGCTGTGATTTCAAGTAGTTTCCAAATGGAAGCCCAGACACTTTGCTGAGCATTAAGAAACTAATTATAATGTAAAATAATATTTAAAATAAAATGTTTAATTATGTTTATTTACAAGCCAAAAGTCTTTTCCTTGTTTAAAAAATAATAATCATCATTTTGGACATCATTTGTTGTTTTTATTCATTTGTAAATAAACTGAATTAAATATTCTGTGTTCATAATTAAAACCTGATTCATTAAGATATCTTAAAGAAGAATTCCACTTAATTTTCAAAATGGCTGCATAATTCAGTCATTAAGATGTGAAATACTTCTGATACTACTGATTCAGAGTACATTACAGATGTGGTGGAGCAGCGTTTTTGAAATCCCAGAGGCTGCAGACATGATCGCCACCACCCACTCTTATTACCTTCCTGTTTTAAAGTTGATAAAATCCTCATCAGATAAAATATTACAGTGATGGTGGTGAATAATGAAGAAACAGAGTTGAATGTGTGGCTGTTTATTAGAAGGAATAAAAGCCTAATGCGTTTGGTAAAATAGAAACTAGGGCGCAGCGACACAACACAGAAGGCTCCCACAATATCACTAACTTCCAGTTTACCGCGCTTCAGTTTTGTAAAATCTTACAATAAAAATATATGTTTCTGTAATATAGGACCAGGGGTATATATAAATATAGCCACTGTATTTACTATCCAAACACACTGATCAACAGACATCACTATCTTATGTAAACAACCTTCTGTGAGGGAGTTTTTAGAGGCATTAACCTCTTCGGATGTCTGCTGCCTATCACCACAAATAGAGTTTCTCTAGAAAGGAGCATTTCACATCAAAGCACTCCGAATGGCTAAATCATGATAAGTTTGCCATTTAGTTATGCAGACATTTTTACAAGTCTGTGGTGTTCCTTTTTAGTGCTTAAGGGATACAACTGCAGCTTTATATTTTAATTATTTTACAACTGTCTCTAAATTATGTGTTGAAACAAACACAGTGGCAATTTTTTTTTCTACGTTTCTACGTTCCAAATAAAAATCTTTCCTGGAGAAATCCAGCTGACCTAAGGTAAAAGTGTGTTTAAAAATAACGGCCAAAATTCACTTTTTTGCAAACCACCTCTGATGCCCATTTGTTCAGTGTAGGCTTAAAACCACAAATCTGTTTTATTTTTGTTTTTGTCAAGTACTGTCACGGCATCAGCATGCTTTAGAAAGTTTGCAGGATCTGCCCATATAAACTGTGTGGGAATGCTTCTCTAAATATCTCATAAAAACCCCGCATCACGTCAAATGTGTCATTGCGCGACAAGGAAGCGAAACATGCGGCTGTTCATCAAAATGTTAAGAGTTGTCCTTTAAACAGAGGACAAAAACCATCTTAAGTGGGTGGTATTTTTAATCATAGTGAAACCACTGCCAACATGCAAAGTGGATCTATGTCCAAGGTTATAGCTAAAGTGACATGATTGCATCAACTGATTGTGCTTAAAGGGTCTATCTCTTCCCTATTATACAGTTGTGTGCAGTCTGGTGCCAATTGTTAGATTAAATAACTTAACATATCCAATACAGAGAACACATTTCTTTTAATACACACTTATTTGCTGAATTTGACATACTAGGAAGAAAGTGGCCTGTGCAGAAGTTATAGTACATGTTCAATATTACATTATTTATTGTTTGTCTAATGTGTTAGACTCAGGAAATCAACGGAAATTGTGCTCTCCAATGAACAGATAATGCCATATTTAAGGGTTTTTTTGCCTGTAGAGGATGTGTTAACTTATTTTCACATTTTTTGTCAAGGAATGCTGAGTCAGTGGTAGATTTCTATGCAACTGGCATGATCTATGCTGGTTACCAGTAGTTGGAGTGGTGCGGTCATGATGTGTCCTCTGGCCAGTCAGCATGGTTTTCAGTCTTGGTGTAGGTAACCTGCCCTCCTCTATGGAGCATCTGGACATCACTGAAGGAGATGACGGTGATGAGGTTTCATGCTCTGGTGCGCTGGCCCTGAATGATAGAACCTCATGTTAAATTCTGCACTGATGCTCAACAACTTATTAACAATGCCAAACACTTAAGATGACTAATGGTTTACTATATTGTATATAAGGTGATATAAAGAACATATAAAGATATAAAGAAAGATTGAAGTCTTTCAGTTTATCGTTATGTTATATGAAACAAAGATGACAGCAAAACATTATAGCAATGGTGTTGATGTAATGTATTTCATTCACATGGAACCAACATACAATGCAGTATATTCAAAGCAATACATGCATAATAAATCAGTTCTAATCATATCTTCATACCCTGATATGAAATTAAATCGAAGAGAATGTAAATTGATTCATGAGGGCATAGGCCTCCACGTGGTGCATTCAGCTTCCCTAAACATGACTTATTCAAGGCGAGTACTGCCTATTGTTGTCAATGAGTAATGTTGACAGAAAGTCCATGAAGCAGATGATTACGTCACAGGCTAACTCAGTACATGTATGGGAAAGAAATGCTTTACCACATACTTCTTCCTTTTGTCCTCTGAATGCTCATTCATATCTTCTTCCTCATCTGACTCCCTTGGCTGCTGGACAGGTGACTCCTCCCTCTGCTGCTTTATTTCGGCCACACCCCTCTCACAGGGATGCGCTGATGTGGGGCTGTTGGAAAATCCCACACCTTCAAAAGAGCTCCTCCTACTACTTGAAAAGGAGATAGATGCCCCAGGGCTACAGCTCTCCCTCACACTATCCACCCTTTAATGGTACAGCACACAAAGGCCACACTCAGAAAAAAGAGTTTTATACTCGTACATAAAAAGTCCTTGATAACGACAAAGGAGAAAAGAGAATCTGCACAGTTTCAAGCAACAGTTTGATGAAAAATTACATTTACACTATTTTCCCTTAACGCCAGTGCAACTGATCAACCAAGCCATGTTTGGTGTCTGAGAATGGCTCCTTTAGTTTTGCACAAAGGCACAAGGCTATTGTAGCTAATAGGTAATATAAGCCTATAACCCATTAAATCAGCACTGTGCAAACTGCATGATTAGATTATCAGACACTTACTGGGAAAAAGCAACACATATTTGTTAATTCCCATATACACAGATCAGCCATAACATTACCACCTCAGTGTATTTACTCTTTATATGTATTTACTGGTTCTACAGTTACAGACTGCAGTCCATCTGTTTCTCTGCATACTTTGCCCCCCATCTCATCTTTTTTTTTCAATGGTCAGGACCCCCACAGGACCAAGGCAGAGCAGGTATTATGTGAGTGGTAGATCATTCTCAGTACTGCAGTGACACTGACGGGATGGTGGTGTGTTAGTGTGCGTTGTGCTGGTGTGAGTGGATCAGGCACAGCAGTGCTGCTGGAGCTATAAACATCTCAGTGTCACTGCTGGACTGAGAAACTTACACCAACCAAAACTATCCAGTCAACAGCATCCTGTGGGCAGCATCCTGAGATCACTGATGAAAGACTAGAGGATGACCAACACAAACTTTGCAGAAGCAGATGGAGATTGACTGGACAGTGAGTGGACACAGTGTTTAAAAACTCCAGCAGCACTGCTTACTCTGATCCACTCACACCAGCACAACACACTCTAACAATGTGTGTCACTGCAGTGCTGAGAATGATACACCACCCACATAATATCTGCTCTGTGGTGGCCACGTGGGTGTCCTGACTATTACAAAACATGGTGAAAGTGGGCTAACAAAGTATACAGAGAAACAGATGGACTACAGTCTGTAACTGTAGAACTACAAAGCTCACCTATATAGTAAGTGGAGCTGATAAAATGAAAACTTGAGTGTAGATACAATGAGGTGGTTTTAATATTATGGCTGATGGGTGTACAACAGTGTCAGAAAGCACATAACTGAGAATATTTGGGATTACCAAACCATATGACACAGTCTGATACAGTTGTTTAATGATTTTGTCCCTATTAGTTTAACCAGACTTTTATTACCTATTAGCTATTTTAGCACAGTTCAAAAAATAAAGAAGCAAACAGAGACCAAATTTATGTCTTGGCTACATTTGGGTTAAGGGGCAAATTATGTAAATATCTTAAATATGTTTGCATTCAAGTTTGAAATACCCTCAAAAAGATCAACAAATTCTCAAAGCCAGTCTTTATTCTTCACCTGGCAAGGTCCAAGGCTTCAATGATTGGACTGTTGGGGGACTGACTGTCCTGTTCAGTGAGAGTGGAGGATGAGGAGGCGCTAGATGCCTCCCATAGGCAATTTTGTTCTGATAGGATCTGGCTGAGGTGCTGCCGGGAAAAGTGTGTCCCCCAGGCCCTCCTCCTGTAGGCTTCTGCTTTCTCCCGCAGATCACACACCTATGACAACATCCAAAAAGGACATCAGCAATCAGTTGAGGAAAAGACTAGGACTGCACAAGTTTCAAATCAAGTCCAATGAAAGCACAGATCATTTCATTTCGTATATTTGTACTTGAATAATTGCAATATTAAAATATCAAAGCATTGGGTCAGCTCTTTATAATTCTACCACGAAAACAAGTCAGATAGAGAAGAAGGGAGAAAGCATTCAAGTGCACAAGTGCTGATTTGTAAGCAGTATCCTGTCATACACAGAGATGTGAATCTTCACAAGGGATGCAGTACAGCACGCTAGCAGGTCAGTGACACATAAGGCTTTCCAAATTATCATTTAAAACATTAAAAAATGAAATAACATGTACTTTTGTTTCTGCATTATTCAAATCGGTATATTCATTCAAGACTTTTTCATGGTATAAATCTACTGTATTTTTCAACAGGATAGATAGATGTATCAGGATTACCACATAGATAGGTGGCTCAACTTTACAATTTAAAGCTAAAATCTGTATATACTAGTTTTTGGACAAAAAAAAAAACAACTAAATTACCACAATATTACTTTTTTTTAGTATCTGTGTAAGAGCTTAGGTTTGCACAATGAAGGTCACAATGATGGGGTCTTCTTTATCAAGCAATACCCTGCCCACGCTTTCTTACCAGTCCTTTGTTGTTAGTTAGTGCCACATGATATTTAAGTAAATCAGAATTCATGGACAAAAGTTTTCCAATGGATCGAAAACTTTAATAGCTGCCATATTTTGCAGCATGTTATGTTTTAAAAGGTCTTAAACACTAAATCACATTAATGCTAAAGTTTCATTTAGAATATTATATTACAAAATGATGCTTTTTAATAGTTTATTGCTGTATCACATGCCATTTTTAGATTTTAGGAGGTCTTTTAATCAGTCCACTGAACATGTATTCACTGAAATAGAAATGTGATATATGTCATTATTAAGTTACTTAAAATGAAAATAATCAAGTTGGACACAAGAAATACACATCATGTCACTGACCCTAGCAGAGTAAGCAAAGTGATTACAGCACCATCAATTTCCACAGGGTTAGTACAGATTTCACTGATGGATTAAGGACTAAAGCATTATTTGGACTGGATAAGATTTCTAAACCTATCCGGGAAGTACAAGCCATTTTTGTTTATGAATCACTGACAGGGATAATAGATTTCCGTGTAAATTACAGATATGGGAGTGTCGCAGCAACAGTGTCACACCAAAAAATGCATAAAGATAGCTTGAACTGCTGACGTATAAGTATTAGCTGGGAAGTTTACACTCAGCAGGTTGTCTTTTTTTGTATTACAGATATTAATGTTGACATAGGCCACTTATTTATTGCCTTGATTTGACCACAGAGAAGTAAATGTTTCCTTGAGTGTCTCCATACCTAAAAAAAAAACAGTGAAAGTTCCTTTCCCACAGGATATGGTGTAATATTTACCAACTTGTCACAAGGAGGACACAGCCTGGGGGTTTTATCAGCAGTTTATTTTATTATAGATAAAAGTCATGGTAATCTTTCATGTTGGAACACGCAGGACTAAAATCACAGTACAATTACAGCACAACAACTCCTAAAGGAAACCTAATCCAGTCCGAAAAGTACTTTAAGATGACATTTTAAAGAGATCATCAAATAGATTAACCCTATAGAAGCAAGAGAAAATGCCAAAATTCACAAAATGTGAGAAAGCTTAGCTTAGAAGAACTTCTGAATTGTAGCTAAAGTATAGCAAGTAATTCAGGTTCAGATTTGTAGTGGGGTTATGGACTTCTGTATGGGAATATTTAAAGATGAAATACTTTTGCCTCCTGAATGGTGCTTTCTGGTCAACTGAGAAGGGTTCTGTTCAGGGAACCACACCAACATAAAAACCTGAAATACTCCAAAGTATTTCAGACTATGGATCTGAAAGGTTGTGCAGCTATCTAGGAGCCCTTACTGAGAAAAGAAAATAGAAAAAAGAAACATATGCCAATCAAATAAAGAAGCTGTTGGTTATTCTCAGAACAGTGGGCCCCAGAGTTCAGACCTCAACATCACTGAAAGTGTTTAGGAATACTTGGATTGTGAAAAGTAGAAAATGCAACCAACTTCTAGGACTACACTTGAAAGGTGTGGAAAAATATCCCTGCAGATTTCTTCTTCTGAAAAACTGAAGCAATGCTCTTTAAAATAATTGAAGCAGTAATGGTTTAAAGGGTGGAATAATTGGTATATTTAATTGTTGAGGCTCCTGTTTAGTTCTCTGTTGAAGCTTCTGTGTAATTCTTGGTGTAAATCAGCTGTTGGAACAAAACCCTCCAAAAAAGGTAACTTCATGTTAAGAATGAAAAATAAAATGTAGCACTTTTTAACTTTACTTTACCTTTCAATGTGAATTAATGTAAAGAGATTTTGCTCCAAGCAAGTGGACCATGTCTGTTGATGCATGCGTTTCATAATGAAAATAATTTGGTAAAAAAATGGTTTTGTAGAAAAAGGTTTAGTTCTGATTTGGCAGCATGTTTCCTGCTTTTTCCCAGACACTGATAAATGAATCATTTGTACTGTTTTATGTATGAAGGAGGATCTCTGATTTTTGCACAGTACTGTAACTGAAAACTACAGTTATGGTGTTATACATTACAATTCAAAACCAAAAGTGTTTTAAAGTAAAGCAGCTCTCTGCTTGGCAGTAGATGCCGTGAAATACTGTAATTCATGTACTAAACATCTTAGGATGCAAAAAATAACCAGCAAAACCACAGACAACCTGAAAGTTCTGTGGAAAGGATGCTGCTTACAGAGAGCATCTTGCTGACTCGATAGCAGTGAAACTCTCCCTCTCACACACACTTCTCCTCCTGTCTGATACGATGAGGTCTAATAGTAATGTCAGGTCAAATGGGTAGGGTTCCAAGAACACGACACACATGAACAGAACCACACAATCTTTAGTGAGTAGTCTGCAAAGGTGTGAATGCATGTGAGGGACACAAATACAAAAGAGGGAAAGAAATGATATGGCAGAGCGGACATTTACCTCGTCATACCACTCGTGACCCTGCAAGATCGATGACACAGACCAGTTATTAGAGAGTCCATGGTGTCACGTCCACTATCCTCTGATACTTACTTTCATTTGCTAAAGCTTTCACATGATGCCTGCTTACTTCAGCCTTCTTTAAATCTTTGATGGGTAATAGTAAACCCACAAACTCTCGCAACAATGCAGTGTATCACAAAGGTTTCAATTTCCTACTCTTTCATGCATTCTGTAGTAGAAGTCACACATCCTGTAGGTGCTCACTAAAACAGAACTGAGAGTAGACCAAAAGTAGGCAGAAACTCTGTCTAACACCTTTCAACATGTCACTTAAGCCATTGCAAATATATACTTATTTAAACTTGTATAAATCTACAAACCTCAATTCCAAAAGAGCATGGACGGTATGTAAAAAGCAAATAAAAACAGAAAACTGTAAATTCACTTGTATTTAAACCAAATGTACAGCACAACGCATATGAAATGTTTTTTTGTTTCTTACTGTTGCCTGCAATACATTCCAAATAAAGTTGGGACGGGGAAATTTAAGACTAGGAACATTGTGGATCTTACATGGGTCATGCATAACATCCAGGAAAGGCCTAGTTTTCAATGAGCAAGCACAAGTAGAGTCTCACCACTTTGACAAAACATGCATCAGGGAAAACCGCAAATGAATGCCTATGATCTTCGATTCTGGGACAGCTTCAAAAATCAGCATGCTTGGGTGATGGGTATCACCACACTGGCTCTGGAATACTTTGATAAACCGCTGTCAATAAACACCATTCCTCACCGCATACAGAAATGCAAGTTGAGACTGCACTAGGCAAAGTAGAACCACTTCTCCTCTGGGCTCAAGCTCTTCAGAAATGGACTGATGCACTGTAGGCCATCTATTGTAACATGTCTGACGAGTCAAGCTTTCATATTATCAGTGGAAAAAATGGACGGCATGTTCTCTGGGCAAAAGAAGTAAAAGACCATCCAGATTGTAAACAGCGTAAAGTCCAAAAACAAGTGTCTGTCGTGGGATGAGGGTGGATTAGTGCCTGTGGACTGGGTAACTTGCGCTTCTGTGAAGGTACCTTTATTTTGGTGCTTTACTGGGCTGCTTTTGGCACATCATTTGGTACAACCTTCCAGACTTGTATTATGGAAGAAAAGAAAAAATGGTCTGCAAATAATTATTAAATATATTTAAAAAAAAAATAAAACCAAGGTGTGAAACACAAGGGGAGTCTGAGATGCCCTAATTATCCTCTTGTCCTATTTGAATGCCTCAAAATTCTGTGCATTTAGGATAACACAAATTCAGGGAAGGATCATTGTGTAGCTGCTTCACCCACAATCAGCAAAATTGGTATTTGGTATTCTCGTTAGAGATGCAGCACTGCTCTGCCTCGGGGTGGCGCTGTAGAAAACTGGTTCACCTTGGTCCTTCACAGCCTAGCAACTGTAACTATATCCGAATACCTCTGTAAAACTGTAAAACTCAACAATATGCTGTTGCATACTTTAAAACCTGAAGAGGCATTAACAAACAAATAAGATGATTTCCAGAGGAAGAACTGTTAAACCATACATTTCCTATGAAGCTGGAAGCACTGAAGCTGGTATCAGCGCCACTATGGCAAGTGAATTTGCAGCCAGCCAACAAGTACCAGGGGATATTTCACACCCTAGAATTAACACAGTGACAAACATACTCTTGTTCCAGCTTTTGGGACAGTGTTGCAGGCATTTGGATTTAGCATGTTAAAAAGGTCAAACACACATTTTTTGTACTGTTTTCAATTGAACACGGGTCAAAGAGGATTTATCCATCACTACTGTTCTTATTAGCATTTTGCCAGTTGTTTTGGAACTGAGGTTTGCATACACCCTGACTGGCCACTTTATTAGGAACAGCTATACACCTGCTCAGTCTTGTAGTTTTACAGCTGGCCAATTATGTGCCACAAGTTCAATGCATTAAATTATCATCAAACATCAGAATAGGGGAAAAATGGGATCTATGTGGTTCTGACTGTAGCATGTTAGTTGATGTCATACAGGTGGCTTGAGTAATTCAGAAACCGCTCATCTCCTGGAATCCTCCTGCACAACAGTCTTTAGAGTTTACACAAAATGGATGCAAAAACCAAAAACATCCAATGAGCATCCGTTCTGTTTGCAGAAATGACTTGAGGAGAGCAGCCAGAAGACAATGGGGAAACTTGTTTGGGCTGACAGGAAATCTTCAGCAACTCGGATAAGCACATTTTACAACAGCGGTGATGGTGGATGTGCTACAACAGCGGAAGACCTCATCAGGTTACACTTCTCTTAGCCAAGAACATTAATGTAAGGCTACAGTGGACGCTCACTGGAACTGGAAAACTGGAGAAAACATCACCTGGTCTGATTGTAGAGCCAGAATTTGGGGAAAAAAGCATGAATCCATAGACTGAACATACTGTGTGTGAATGCCACAGCCATGGGTATTGCTGAGTACTGTTTCTGATCATGTCCATCCCTTTAAAGCTACAAAGTACACATATTTTGATGTGCAGTATGATAATGCATCCCTTTACAAAACGCCAATCGTCTCAAACCGGTTCCATCAACATGACAGTCAGTTCAGCGTACATCACCTTTGTGATGAGTCACGAATGTGCATCTGATGACAAATATGTAGCAGTTACGTAATGCAATGTCAATATGGACCAGAATCCTTAAGGAATGTTTCCAGCAACTTGTTGAAGCCATGCTACAAAAAGTTAGTCTGTTCTGAGAGTAATACGGGGTCCTACCAAGTATGCAGTATCTAATAAAGTGGCCAGCAAAGTGTATATGGTGGTCTAAAATTCTAAACGAGTGACCAGTCTGAAATTCATTTTAGGACTACTAACCAATCTGTTATGAGACAAACAAACAATATATGTACCAAACAATAAACTTCAAGATCCCTAAGATCTTTTTACTTCTGTTTCACTGAATCAGTTCCATCTTACTCCATTTGCTGTCCTTTCAAAAATGATCAGTTTAACCCACAAGTAGTCCTGGCCTAACAGCCCAGTTTAGAGTACTATCAGGAAGAAATATTTGAGATAAACTTAAAAGTCTATGCATGGAACCTGCTAAGAATTATGATGTTCAAACTAGAATATGGGGAGATGACACTCTTGTGAGTCATATGAGGTCAGTGCCCAACTTACCTCCTCTCCTAAGGTCTTGGACCTGACCCAAGCTCCATCTCTATAGCGGTACTGAAGAGGAGAGCGGAAATTTGAGGTATATTCAGTCTTCACTTTCCTACCACAGAAAGAAGAAGACTGACAGGAACTGCACCCATGTAGGACATATACTAGCATAATGGACACAATTAATATGTGTGGTTTTACAGTGTGTAAGACATGCTAATGTATAACCTTCGCTTCTGCACACAAGACAAATATTGCTTTAATGTAGTGATGTGAATGAATACAGGACAATATTGCAGAAAAGTTCTAGATGGGGAAATATAGCACTCGACTTCTTTTTACTTGATTTTTTTCAACAAAGTCATAAACAGCCACACACCTCATGACTTTAGGTGAAACGTCTTTTTGTTCATATGGAGTCCTCGCTTCCTTCTGCAAGGACTGTGGGTCTGGAGTTCCCTCTTTGGACCCTGACTTCCTGTTGAAATGCTGCTCCCTCCTCTTTCTTCTTTTACTCTTCTATTTAAAAAAGGTGTATTAACTACTCCCACTTTAAGTAAACTTCTCAACAAGAACCGTATTCATTCTTAGTCAAACTTTCAATCCAACAGCAAAAGTGTATAATGTGTTTTAATATGACTTTTTGATGAAAAGCAAATGTAATTTATCATTACATTATTAGTTATTTACCCACAAATTACATTTAAATTGTACAGCAAAATAGGACTAAAGCTGCATTTGTGAAGGACCCATAAATCAGAAGTTTATTTTGTCTCCAATTGGTTGAAGTTTGTGTTTAATAAATGGTTGTCAAGTCTAAAAGTGGTAGTACCTTCTGTGGAGAAACATTCTCCATTTGGAATTGTGGGATCTCATTAAGTTCCACATCTCTCCGTAAGCGCAGGGGTCTAGGTGGAGGGGACCCTTTAAAGCTCCTCTTATACTCGGTCTCCATTTCCACTGGATTGGACTTGAAAGGTGGGATTGACCCGTTGCTGGTGTACAACATCTACAACATAACAGATACAAAGAATAACAATACATTCATTATGGGCATGTAAATTTGTTTAGAGGCATGTTAAGAATTAGTCACATTCCGTTTATCACTCCACTAACCACTCCGGACAGCAAATGGTGTTACGTAGCATTCGTCAATTCACTGTGGCATAAATAACTCACTGCTACCATCTGCTGGTAGAATGTTTAAGCTTTTTCTTGAACAGAAACATAGGACACCAAGGTCGAAATTTTAAGTCTCAAAAATCCTACCAGTGAAGATGTGTAGATAACAAATAAAGGAAGAAGTACATTTAAAAAGATTTAGCAGTACCAGTACCAATACTGATTACAAAACACTGTCCACAGAGGCTGCACAGTATATAGAAATGTTGAAGTATAGTACTGTGCAAAATGAGAGACCACCCTTAATTCATTTCACTTTCAATCCATTAAGGGCACAGTATTTATTTTTCTGAGGATAGAAAAAAATCCACTAACACAAAGAAGGATAAGGTCGAATGAAAGCTGTTTGCTGGTAGATTACCAAAACAGTCACGAAAAGATAAACAGAATTTTCAGAGCTTTCATCTTTAAGAAATGAGAGAAAAAAAGCTTCAGATCTGAAAAAAAAATCCATGGGTTTCTAGTATATCCATCCACTGTGAGAAGACAACATAACATTGTGGGTTTGAAAGGATTTGAAACAAAACAGCTAATGGTGTTCTCAGAACAATAGACTGACCAACCCAGAGGCCAGACCAAAACATCAGTGAAGGTTTGGAATTGCAAACAGAAAATGCAACATCTAAGAGTGAACTTTGGAGGTTTGGAAAAACACACACAGTAAATACCATGAGTTTTCATATTATATTTAGCTGTTGAGGCTTCTGTGTAATTTATGTAAACTATACATTTTCAAATTATATACTTTATATACTATATTTTCATGAAACTGAAAATTCAGGTAAATGACAAGTACTTCAAAGATATTTTGATTAGACATCAAATACATTAAAAGATGGTCTGTTGGACTTTTGCACAGCACTATGTTTCAGCGCTCTGATTTGAATACATTGTAAAGCATATTACAATTGCAGTATGCCTGAAGCATGGTTATTTGTCCATATTTTGCAGCCCTATCGTCCACCCTACTTTGAACGGCTGGGCATAATTTACATATTTCATTCTGTGGTGATATATATCTCTGCACTGTAAAAGATTTGATCAAGTGCCTGTTGTGCAGCAAGAAGAGGCGATTCAACCACTGGAGATTTCCACAGAAACTGCCTCTGGTATTCTGAGCTCTGACGGCCATTCCTCTGGCGCTCTGACCTCAGGCCGGCCTTCTTCTTCAGCACATAGTTTATCTGAAATACATTATACAGAGCATCTGTGCATGAACATACTCTGTATCTCCTTTAACTAAAGTCACTTGAATAAAAAAGAACGTCTGGCAGTCATTAAGCATGGTTTTATAGACTTACTGGGCACTTTATTAAACACAGTGCAACTTGTATGTGTATAGTTAGAAACTATGGCTGATCTTTTTCCATCAGTACTCACCCCATTTGAGGGATGCTTCTTTGTCTGCTGGTCAGCAGAAGGAGAGGGTGAAACCTCCTCCTGGGGCTGGACTGTTTTTGAGGTTCTCAATGGTTTAGATACTCTCGGGGCCAGAGGGGTCTCTACCTTCTCTGCACTGCTGGCTCGTGATACATGGAACACAGCTGGAGGGCTACCAGTCCTTGTTATATCCTGTGGTCTGGGTGAAACAGCTGAATCTTCCCACTGGAGAGAAGTTGACACTTGGGCTGGATAAAAAGGGACTCGCCTCTTGGACTGAAACTGGGGTTCTCTGCTAATTCCTACGGATGAACATGGAAACAACAAACTGAATGGGTGTATAATTAATGCCAGGCTCATGCCCCACAATTTATTATGTTTAGGATTCTTGGCTTTTCCTTTTAAAATTCTATAGTTTTTCAAAGTGCAGATTGCCAGAATATTTGCATGGCTATTTGTAAAGGTCAACAACTATTTCACAGCAATGGACAAAATGAAATATGATATGCATTAGAAGTGATGACAGATCAGAAATTGAGAGAATATTTACAGACTTTGTGGTTTTTATTCTCCAAGGTCTGCTTTTTAAGTGTAGACTGCTTTGAAAGAAGTGTAACACAGCAGTTAAGTTTCAGCCATCACTTTCATCATTTTTGGTATTTGGGTATGATGACCTGAAAGTTCTGTTGCACTACTCATAATTATAAAGGTATGCAGTGTTCAGGTCCTTTCCCCATGCCAAATTCCATCCCTTTTCAAGACTGCTTTGCCCTAAAGGTACCACTGAATGTTTTATTCAGTATTAGAAACTGTTCTCTGACATGTACATAAAAGATATATAACTTTGGTTGTGGTGAAAAATGCCTAGATGCGGTTTTATGTGCCCATTTACACCCTATGATTTGGTGATAGACTGAAACAAGATGTCTTCCCTTTTTGGGTGAGCCCATGAATAATCTGGGAGTTCTGCTCTGATTGTCTGGTTTACAGTGAAACACCCTGATGATAACATAGAAGTTACATGTCGAAAAAGACGCAGGGATGAAAATAAAATAAACCCCAGTGTAATAAGCAAGGTGGTACTATTTAGTTAGCTGAACCAAATACTTGGAGCCTGCTAGTAGCTAACGTTACCTATACTAGCCACTTGCGTTTGATCTCAACAACAACACAAAGTAAATTAAAGTTATTTCTCACTATGAAACTTTCAGTTTAGGATGATCTGCTTCAACTGGCAAACAGTGATAAAATAATACAGCATGGCTGCTACTTAAAGGTTGCTGTTGGGGTTATGCTGCTAATAAAGGTTCTTGATATTGTCTGAAGTTTGATAAACTGTGTGTGAGTGAAATATACAGAGCAAACTAACAACTCTGAATTCGAAATGTGTGGAATTTTGTTAAAGATGCAAGAACTTTTTGTGTTTTGTGAATTTATTCCGTTCCACCTTAAATTGTTCCATCGTCACATTCCGGTGTCTGTACTAACTGAAGCATTTAAGGCGGCAGCCTGTCCTGCACATTTTAGTGGATTCCCTGCTTTAACACACCTCCTACAACTCTAAAAGGGCTTGTTAATGACTTGATGAGTTAAATCAGATGTGTTGGGAGCTGGGAAAGCACTGGGATGGGCAGGGCAGTGTGCCTCCAGGACCAGGGCTGAGAAACACGGTTGTAGGTTATCTTACCCAGCTGGTCAGAACGGGCTCCAGCCAATCGCATTCTGCGCCGCGGCGGTGACGCGCTCTTCACTCGCCTCGGTCGAGCCTTGTATTTATTCTGATACTCGCTGATTCCCTGTATGAAGTTGGAAACACAGCCGCGGGTTATAAGGCAATTAAATTAGCTTTTGCTGCAGCTCTGTCATTTCTACGTGTGGGTTTCGCTCCTGACTACACTGAACTGTGTCTTAACTTCTGAATGTGCATCTGTTGTCCGAGCAGAGTGAGTTTATAACGGGTCAAAGGTTTACGGTAATCCACGTTGAGCTAACTAGCTACCCATCAGTGCTCGACAATAAGTCTCTCAATCCTTCTTTATCCTCGCGTCAGGGTATTATTAAGGCAGCGCTTTAAATCTCAAGGTCGTCTTCTGCCTCAGAGTAAGTTAAATAGCCAAGCAGTTTTAACACAAATCTGGAAATAATGGAGGATATCTGGACTTCCCGTATCAAGGAGCCGAGTGCACGATGTACACTATTAGCTAGCTAGCTTAAGTATACCCGAACTTGTAGTTGTTTTACCTGCGCTAGCTAGCTAACCAAACAAGCGATGTAGGAAGAAGATTTCAGGCTCGTAGTTTCATATTACATTCGCAGACACTTGTGAGGAAGTTAATCTTTGAAAGCACCAAGCATTAGGCTTTACTTTACCCTCCACTGACCCAGTTATAGTCCTGTTTATGTGCAACCAGAAGAAAACCGAAACCGTTTCGTGCAGCTTTGCTTTGACTGTAAAGGCTGTGACGTGTACAGAGCGTGCTGTGTTTACAGCTCCTCACGGCTCCGTAGCCCTCCCTCTGTGTTTCAGCTGCGTAGTGTCTGCCTTGTTTCTATAATGAGCTTCATAACTTTACCTTAAAACGAACCGTCATTTTGACTCTGGAGACGAGCTGGCAGTCTTAGTGAGCGGACGGAGCTAATTCTCTCTTTGTCGGCTGCGCACTCAGGTAACGTTAGTGTGGGTCTGTAACGGTAGACGCTGGTTGCCGTGGTGACAGCTGTAGCGTCCCTCAACACGCGCATGCGCAGTAGGCAGCGCTGATAAGCTGCTTTTGTTGGGCGGCTTTTTGCATAACGTGCGTTTCTTTAATAGTCAGGTGTCTGTGTCAGCTCAGCTTCGGCCTGGTGTTTGTCAGCTTAGTTCGAGCTTCAGCCTGGTGTCTGTCTCAGCTCACCTCAGCCCGGTGTCCATGTCAGCCACAGTCCAGTGTCTATGTCAGCCTCAGCCTGTGAGTTGATGTTGGGAGTGAAACTTTATCACTGTATCTGACTGACCCAACAGCCACGATTGCAGACATTCAGCGAGCAGTGATGCCCTACATGAATCATCCTGTAAGTCCCAGCACCATTGGCAGACGTTGCATGCATGCATGCAGACCGTTACGACGACTGCCCTTACCACCACGTCAGCGCCGCCAAAGACTGCAATGGTGTCGTGCCAGACTGTCATAGAGTGACTCAGAATGCCAGCAGCTCATCTTCAGTGGCAAGTGCCGCTTTTGTCTTGGTGGAGACGACCAACGAATCTGTGTGTGGAGGCTCCGTGGTCANGCTCACCTCAGCCCGGTGTCCATGTCAGCCATAGTCCAGTGTCTTTGTCAGCCTCAGCCTGTGAGTTGATGTTGGGAGTGAAACTTTATCACTGTACCTGACTGACCCAACAGCCGCGACTGCAGACATTCAGCGAGCAGTGATGCCCTACATGAATCATCCTGTAAGTCCCAGCACCATTGGCAGACGTTGCATGCATGCATGCAGACCGTTACGACGACTGCCCTTACCACCACGTCAGCGCCGCCAAAGACTGCAATGGTGTCGTGCCAGACTGTCATAGAGTGACTCAGAATGGCAGCAGCTCATCTTCAGTCTTGGTGGACACGACCAACGAATCTGTGTGTGGAGGCTCCGTGGTCAACGCCAAGATTAATGGTTTGTTGTCGCATGTCACATGACCAGAAATCCTGGTGTCACTCCACCGCTACTGCAAACCCTGCAGAAACTGTGTGAGAATATTCAAGCTGCATAAAATGGATTATTACAGGACACCATTAGGAACCTCTACAACTCCATGCCGAGATGTCTGACATGTTGCATTAGCAAACATAGTAGCCAAACGCTATACTGGGAGACACTACTTCTGTATGTGTAGGTCAATAAATATTGCCCATATCTGTCTAAATTTATCATCATTTATTTTTCGTGGTAACCTTTACCTTCCTTCCAAACAGATTTGCAATCTGACAATTCCTTCTGGGTTCAAACTATTCTTTTAACAATGAGAGCTTTCCTGCTTGTTTTGTGTTTATCAGCACTTGAATAATTTAATTTGATTTTCCCTCTCAGCAGAAAACCACAATGAAATGAGAAAACCAAACAAGAAAACTATAATGTAGATTATCATGCTGTCTTTATGCAGTTGTGTAATTTTTTGTGTGAGCTGGAAAACACGTCTAATCTGTATTTGTAAGGTGCCTTTGGCTCAGTGGGCCACAGATGACTGCCGACCTTTGCTTAGTGCAAAGTCCGCCCTGTTCATCTGTTATATTTAATCACTCTATGTTTGATTTCCACGTTTGATGGCCCTATAAAGATCCTCGCTCCGGTCTGACGTAGTATTTGCAAACTAAATACGTTTCTTTTGTGGCAGGATGTGAGTTAAGCCTAGTGCTTCTTCACCTGTGCAATGTGAGAACAGGTCCTTTGTCGCCCTCTTTTGGATCAGAATAATACAACACACTCCCAGATTGGTCTACTGACCTGGAACACTGTACAGTTCTGTCGGTTCAGGTGAGGTTGTTGTAATCATGTAGTAATTTTATTGGATGACTTCCATACAAATGCTTGCATATTCAAGCCCCACAGGCCCTTATTAACATGGTGAAACCTAATCAGGGTGCTGGTTCTCTTACTACCCTGCAGAGTTTGGCTCCATAGATCATAGTCTATCATGCCTGATCCAGGTTATTAAGGACTTCATAGGCATCTGAATGTTGCAGCCAGTTGAGCTGAATCTGAACTCTCTCACCTCTGTCTTGCAATGGGCTACCAAAGGAAACTGCAATCTACCTCATTGCAAAACATCTCTTGGTCAAACAGTGTCAATGCTTAGAGCTCATTTGCTAATGAATTAGAATTTCCATTAATGGGACCATGGTCAGGGTTCCCACAGTTCATGGAATATATGGAATATTGTGGAATTTTAAAAAATTGTAGAAATTTTGTTGTCAGTATTACATTTTTAATTGCCATCTGTTGTAGTTGTCCTTCCGTCAACTACTGACAATCACTTCAGGCAAGGTATGCCGTCTCTTGTACCTGCATATGTATGTAATGTGAATTTCACTATTAATTTTGCAACATGTTCACATGATGAAAACTTTGTTTTGTACTGAAAACTAGTGAGTAAAACTCTCCAATTGATGGGTTATAAACACTGTGGCCTGTTTTTCCTAACAGGTCAGTGAAAGTCAGGGAAAAGCCAAAAGTCATTTTGTCGAGTTTAAAAAATCTACTGAAAATTGTCAGTTTTAAATGAAAAATTTCTTTGGAAATGTATGCTAATGTATCTGTCCATTATAAGTAAAGCATTAAATATACAAATAAATGTGATTTTACATTTCAAAATGTCAAATCCGATTGTGCCTTTGTATCATACCACATATACTCTTGATGTATAACAATATTATATTTGTGCCATATCTCCATCTGTAATAAATATTTTGTTGTGCAAAAAAAAATTATCTCCATTTTTTTATCTCTTTCTTTTTTTACACAGTTTAAAAGCTCTAGTTCCAGTTTCAATTCTGTGAATATTTATTATGGACAGACCAAAATTTTCTCTCTCACTCATCTTCTAAATCGCTTTATCCTTTTGAGTCGTGGAGGAAGCTGGAGCCTATCCCAGTGTTCAATGGGTGAAAGGCAGGAAACACCCTGGACAGACTGCCAGTCCATCGCAGGACTCATCAATAAGAGCATACATAATACATATAATAAGACCACAAATATGTTCAAATACAGTACAGATATTACATGTTCACACATAAAAGCAGGTGAATGGAGACCTGTGGTCATAATCCAGAAGCTTCTCGGAGTAGGAGTGTTAAATTACTGTTCCTGTCAGTAAAGTCAAAGTAAATAAATGAGGAATCTGATCCTAAAACTCCAGTGAAGCGCTGTGAGTCTAAAACAAAGAAGTTTGCATTTCTGCTTACGATTGCATTTGGTAACACACCAGAATTTCTGTCCATTTCTGTCTGTGTAATGTGGCTCTCTACTTCAGCTCATAATTACTTCAGCTATTTATATAATTGCTATGGCGACCTAATCAGCAGCCGTAACAATAATTGACTCAGCGTGGCCAAGTCCTCTCAGCAAGGTATACACATTCAAATGGCTGGTCTAATCACATTGAATTTAGACTCTCCAGTAGATCCTGGCATGATTCACAAGCGATCAATAGTTTCAATTGATCATCCTATTGCTGAGTCACAGTGTCAGGGTCTTCTTAGGCCCTCTAAAGCTCTTTACTTTCTTCCTTTGGTTCGGGATTGATTCATGCTCAATTTCAAGTGCAGTTCCTGTCTTAGCTCTCAGTCTGGCTGTCTTTATCTTCAGATAAGCTGTGGTTTGGAACTTGACTCTGTGGTTTGGGACTTGCCTCAGTACGTATCTTCTAAGTATTAGTCATCATAAGACCAGATGCAGAGTTTGATCTTTGATCTTAAAGGGCCTGTATCCGCGTTTTTCTTTGTTTTACCTTTCCCACTATAAGGACACTTATAGGGTTTTATGCACCAAGAACAAATGTAATTCACATGATCATTTTCCAACCTCTCTTCGTCCTTTCAACAGGTATTTTTGTTGCTTTGCCTTTGAGCCTGACACACACTCACTGAACACTTAGGAAGTAGGAACACCTGTACACCTAGTCACCCGTGCAGTTATCTAATCAGCCAATCGTGGAGCAGCACTACAATGCATAAAGTCAAGGAGATACAGGCCAGCAGCTTCAGATAATACCCATGTCTACCGTAAGAATGGCAGAAAAATGTGACTGTTGGTATTGCTGCTAAATGCTGATTTCCTGGGATTTTCACTCACAGCAGTCTCTAGAGTTTATGTCTATGTGAAGAATGGCCAGACTGCGCAACACATCGAGCCTTAAGGCGGATGGGCTACAGCAGAACAGCTTCCAATTGTCTGTCAGTGATGACCAGAAAGCTAAGGCTGTAGTGGACACAGGCTTACCAAAACAGGAAATGTCAAACACTGGAAAAAACATAGCCTGGTCTGGTAAATCTTGATTCCTGCTGAGGCACACAGGTCGTGGATGGCAGAATTTGGCACCAATAGCATAAATCTATGGACCCAACAGTACAGGCTGGTGGAGGTGGTGTAATGGTGTGGAGGATGTTTTCATAGCACACTTTTGGCCTGTTGATTCCAATCAGTCATCGCCTGTTTGAGTATTGTTACTCAAACCATCTTCTTGTTACCATCTTCTAATGGCTACTTCCAGTATGATAATGCTGTCACAACGAAAAATGTTGTCTCAGACTGGTTTCATGAGTGTACAGTGCTCATCAGTTTTGAGAGCAAATGGAGCCCAAACCGAGTATTAATATAGTGTTGTAGGTGAGTATGTGTAAATGCTGTAGGTGGATATATGTAAATTAGCGGGTCATGTATATATGAGTTATATTTTTAATCTTGATTCCAGTGAAATCAATAGGCTACTGTAAGAATACTCTACAAAGCAGATCTATTCTAGGCCCCTTTCAATCTAATAGGGCCAAAGGTCGCCCGCTGTCACTGGCCACTCAAATGTAGGTCTACTGATGAGGTGAGGACAAGTCTTCACCTATTCAGAGCGCTGTGTTTGCTCTGCTAATTAGCAGTGAGTAATTAGAGTGAAGAGCGCTATTGATGTGCATTTGCTGTCTCCAGGCAACGCAGGCTTTGATATTCCTTAGGAGCAGAGTGACCGCAACCCCAATGGTCATCTTCCTCATCTTCTTTACTGCTACCTTTCAGTAGGCCTTGTCTTATCTATCTATCCTGAAATAGTCTCAGATAACTTTCTGTGATCTACAATATTACGTTGTTCAAAGTAGCTAATACTCACCTGGTAATGTTAGATGATTGGTCAACCAGTCTGCTGGACCACTAAAACTGTCCCCATCAGATGAACAGCACTTAAAACCTTCATTTTTGAAAGAGGAGAAAATCAAGCTCCACTCACCTGTTACAGGTCTTTCTGTCCATCCTTCCACTATGAGAAGAAACTCAGTTCTATGGGTCTTCAGGGATGTGTAGCTGACAAACAAAGCTAAATGAGAAAAGGAGAGGAAAGCAAACAAAGAAGCTAAAGAATCTAAATCTAATCGAGTGAATCGAGTTGAAGGTGCTGGCCCTGGTCAGATAGCCAATGAAAGGAAGAGTAAACTCAACAGCTCTAAAGCTCTAAAGCGAGTGGCCGCTGTTGGCAGGAAAGCACGTTGGGCAGCAAAGAAAAGAAGTGATATAAATAGCAGCAAAACAAGAGTTAACATCAGTGTTGCTTTCAACCACCGGAAACTCTCTCAGCAAGTAAAGGATTGAAGTTTGATGCTGAACTCGCAGCATTTCTTCTAGACTGCTACGGAGTGCCTTCTCTGGTGATATGTTGTGTGCCTTCTCTGGTGATATGTTGCCCCATTGGTGTGCAGTATGAATTCAACGGGTTGCATCATCTTACAAATGACTCCTCTAGAGTCACAACACATAGCTTTATGTTACCTGTACAACCGGTACTATAAAGTGATGGAACAGTCATTCTTGTGAAGCTTGCGTACAATCTGTATACATGCATACAGTATTATAAGTAGAGCAAAGTTGTTTATTTAGCTCCTGTTTGGTGCCAGCACATTGCAGAGCTAGCGCAGTGTGCAAGGCACTCTCAATTTGGCCAGTGCAAGATGATCTAATCATTCTGCTCTCCCTCTCAAAGCTAGACTGATACAGACTGTAACCTTTCATCAGCTGAACAAAACCCCATCATCATTTTCACTCCCTTCGCATTTTACCCTGCCCCCTCCTTCAGAGTGCTTGATATGGTAATTTAGGTGGAAATGGTAATGTGAGCGGGACAATGACTCAGTTTTGCATTTATAAACATACAAAAAGGAACAGGCTCAAGGAGCAGTGAGCAATTAAACAACAGAGCAGTGTGTGTGCGTGTGTGTGTGTGTGTGTGTGTGTATTGGGAGTGTTCATTGATGTTTGCGCAGTGGGGGATTTAGCAGGGGGGGGTTAACAAAGCCTATAGACACCTGTTGACCTTTCTGTGTACACTGAAGAGGGACTACATCCACTCCAGTTTGTAGAGCTCTAGCTTCAGAGGCCTGGTCGCACTGAGTTCCACGGAAGGCAGATAGAGAGAACAGATAGAGAGAGCCTCCGGGGCCTTTCATGTGGGTGTGAGCGGCCCTTTATGGGTAACGTACCACTGCGGCTTTGGTTACCATTGCCAAACCTATTGTGCCCAATCAGGATAGAGTTTCTGTTAATTCTATACAGCTTGTAAAGCTCCCTCCGCTTCCTTTGTCCTGGATGTGGACGCTGGGAGTTGCTGTGCTGAAAGCATATGGACTTGCCCTTTGGCTTGAGCAGTAGCTCTGTTTGTCCTTCCTCAGATTCTGCCCTCCGGTGTATTATTCCATTCTGCTGTTGCCAAGGCATGCCAAAGGATCTGTAAGAGCTGCACAGTTTGTGAAGAGTTGTGAGAGGCAACAGAAGCCTTACTTTTGCATTATTGTTGTTTTAGATAACTATAGTCCCATTTGTAAAGTCTGCGTATGTGTGTAGTTGTTGCATATTCACATTAAAAGACTCACTTGCTATGTTTCACTGGGCCTGTCTTATTTCCCTGAGGTCTACCTTTGATGATTGTGGGGTTTTATGTAACAAAAAAATCTGTAGTTTATTTATCACATGATAGTTTTGGTTGCTTTGCCTTTAACGCTGATAATGTCCTGTGTTGTGCCTCATTCAGGAAGCAGTTCTAACTGAATATCTAGCCAACCTCAGAATAAACGGCCAGGGCTAAGTGGTTGTAAACAAATATATGTAAATGATTGCTTCATGACATCACAAAAATAATGAATTCATATGGGCTGCTTTTGCTGTGTTCTTGTCATATACGGACTGGTGAGTGAATTGTATAGTTTTACATACTACATCAAAGTATTTTATCCCCCAAAAAACAAGGAAAAAGTACCATGGAACGGTGAAACTTGAATCATTCGCATGTCTCACTATGTCAAACTGACCCACCAAGTTTCATTGTTGTCGGTTGATTCCTTCTGGCGATGGATGTATATCCTAACTGCTATAGGCTGAATAAGTGATTGTGTGTGAACGTATTCATGGTTGTGACATCACAGCCATGATGTTTATGCAGCTTAGTTTTCATATATATTGACTGTGGGGATGCTAATTCAGTTTTCCACCATCTTTACATATCCTTGCTACTATCATGCCATCGACCGTGTAGACCTACATTCTTGCTGTCAGATGTAGAATTTTATTGTGAATGGACACAACACATGAACGAATGCACACAAACCAGTGCTTCTGATTCGCTTAGCCACAGCCCACACATGTAATTAAACTGCACAGTTCTGCAGTTCTTTATGTGCTAGAAGACAAACACCTGGAAGAGTTTTTCAGCCCCCCGCACCTCAAATCTATTACACACTGTATATCTGTTACCATATCTTATCCTTTGTCAATGAGCGCTAATCCATTGCTAATGCATCATGTTAGTGGTTTTAGCTGTATTGCTGAAGTTCAAATCCCTCTGCTCTCCTGTGGACTGTGCCGTTCAGGTATTGAACTGGAAATCAATATTAACTCATTTTTTATACTGAGCTTCATTGATTGGCCTAGATTTAGACCCTAATTGTATTGAATTATTAAAGGTATCTCTTTTATTGCCTGATTGCCTTCTCTAATGATACCCAACCTGAATGTATTTTTTTCTATCTCTCTTTTTTGTCCCTGCCTGTTTTTTTGCTCTTGAGTGTAAATCTCTGACCACAGGTCTGTGGCCATTCAGCGATTGTGGACATTCAGCAAGCAGTGATGCCCTCCATGAAGCATCCTGTTAGTGCCAGCACCATTGGTATACAGCTGCACGACGCAGGACTACATGCACGTAGACCGTTTCGGTGACTGACCTTAACACCACGTCAATGTCGACAAAGACTGCAATGGTGTCGTGCCAGACTGTCATAGAGTGACTCAGAATGCCAGTGGGTCATCTTGCCAGTGCCAGTGGGACGAGTGCGGCTTTTGTCTTGGCAGAGATGAACAACAAATCCGTGTGTGGAGGCACCATTAGTTGTCACATGTCACACAGGCCTGGTGTCTTTATCATCATTCATTGTTCCTGGTAACCTTTATCTTTCTTCCGAATAGCATTGCAATCCAACGCCTCCCTCCTGATGCAACTATTGTTTTGACAATGATTGTGTATATACTGTATATACATATATGTCGTGAATGAAATGTGAAACGAAAATTTTAAACACAACAGGATTTTGGATCATATGCAGACTCTTTCTTTTGCCTTTCTTAATTTGACCTCAATATTTCTGCTTTCAAAGTTGTCTTTGAATGGTGGTTTGTGAAACCTGCACTGTGGAGGTTGTTGGTGATGTCACAGACTGTTGTTTTCTGTGCACAGCTCTCACGTTGTATCCATCATCAACTGCTGCTGTTTTCCTTGGCCTAGCTGTCTGATTGTTGCAGCAGTGGTTTCTTCCTTTTTCAGAACATTCATGGTTGTGTTGGCCATGCACAATGCTTATTTGATGGCTCTAATTGATTTTCTCAGCTTCAAAATGGTTTGCTTCTCTCCCATAGACAGGACTCTGGTCTTCATGTTGGTTAAACAACAAATGCTGCCTTCTCAGGCAAAACCCAGAGCTCAACCCAAGTGGACATTCAGAGCTATGAGCTGTTTAAACATGTAATACCTGAGCAATAGAAACACCTGCCAGTCACCTGCCCAAATGTTTTTGCTCACTTGATATATTTGTGGGTTCAAAGAAAATGTGCCATGTTCTATTGTTGTTTAACACACCTAGATGTAAATGTCAGGAAATAAAAGCTGAAATTGGTGTCAATCCCAAAATGTCTTCGGAGTGTAACAAAGGCGAAAGACTTGGCCTCGCAGCTCCACTACTTTCGGAGGAGAGTGGAGTACATAGTGGAGGCTACATTTAAATTCAAAGCTAACAGTACTTGCTACTAGTCGGAACTTTGCAGCCTTCCTGGGCCACTACACACATTTTATGTAAAGTTTTTGGTCTGTTTTTAAAATACATCTGAAAGTCCTAGTAAAGGCCTGCTGAAGAACAGTGCTGTGTAAACGTGTGTAGAAGCTAGCAAGTGTCCAGTAAGTCCACATCACCACAAACATCTTTTCAAGACATGCAGTAACCCAGAGATTAAAGTGAGGAGTGGGGTTATGAGACTTCCATATATATATATACTTCCATATATATATATATATATATATATATGTGTGTGTGTGTGTGTGTGTGTGTGTGTGTGTGTGTGTGTGTATATATATATATATA